>OX465109.1:6382706-6543792 GCA_949987565.1 Luidia sarsii
GAAATGTCTCGACCAAGGCCACACTGCAAAATGTTCGCTCACTTCGCCGACATAAAATCGACGAGCTGTCGATGTCTCGCACGATCAATTCTCGTCGAGATTACAGGAACTTTTCTTTGTTTTGTTTCACGGAGATCTTGTTAGGTTCGACAGTCCCTGACTCAGCCGTTACATCCTTGGTGGTTTTTTTGTTCCCTTTTCTATCGGGCAAGGTTGTTATTGACTTTGTATGTGTCCATGTCATTCCACATTATGAAAAAGGTCCTGCTTCGGTGGAAACGTCAGGCTCTCTAAAGGAAAAATTCACACTCTTGCATTTTGGTCATAAGCCAGTCAGGAGTTGGCAACTTTTGTTTGTATTGCCACATTTTGTCCAAACTGTTTCATTTTTTGTGTACAGTGTTATCGGATGGGCCATCAGTGATCGAGTTTGTCATCTCTTGCAGTGGGAAGCTATAGCGGCGTAGTGAACAGTATACAGCCATGCCGGCATCGCCCTGGCGATGGATGATCCTCCTCTCGCGGTTCCTGTACACCTTCCTGGCTCTGGGTAGCCTGAAGTCGCTGGGCGTGTTCCTGCCGCACTTCGTGCACAGCTTGGACACCACGATGGCCGTCGCCGGTCTCGTGGCCAGTCTCTTCTACGGCGCAGGACAAACCTTCGTCAGTGAGTCACCGTGTCGGCAGTAACGGTTGTACACCATCTCTTATGAGAAGGAGTGTGGCTCTGAGAAGAGCCTGTAACTCAACGTGTCAGGCTGTGTATATGTACTCTGCCTGTCGTCAGGATCGGAGACTACTCCTTCTCATAAGAGATGATGTACACGGTACCGGTTACCGCAAACCTCCTATATATATACTTGGTATTTGCACCATGAAAACCTTAAAACCGTATCAATAACGAATGAGTTGTCACGCTGGAAAACGGCGGACAGAAATGGCCGAGGACAAAAAAATAGCGGAAAGGAGGTAAAGCAGGGTTAACAGTGGCACCAGGATTGATCATGAAGGGAAGCTGGTGAATAGACTTGGGATGAAATCAAAGGGAAGGGCAAGCAGTAGCAAAGAGATAAAGGAATCGATGACCCAATTAAAAATAGCAAGTGTATCACTTGAGAAAGGTCCTACAAGGATCAAAATGATAGCCCTGTCCATATTTATAAACGTTTGCATTTTGCACAACAAAAAAAGCCAAGAAAGCTATGACTGGACCGGGATTTGGAACCGAGGCCTCTTGTTTTGCGTGCCAGCACTTTTACCATCTGAGCTATCCAGCCCTTGGATGTGACCTTCGCAAAATAATAGTCAACTATATAGTCTTTGCCGGGGTAGGAGTGCCAGTCAGATGCATTCAACCATTCACTGCCAAAAGATGTATCTCCAGGGATCACACCCCGTTTTCATTCCGATGCAAAAAGCCATTTGTTGTCAACCAATTTGAGGATCAAGGAGCTTTGTAAATTTGTATCGAACAAATAAAGGAAAAACCGACTGGGAACTTTCAAACAGATTTGCAAAATGGCAAAAAAACATCTCAAACTGCACTGGGACTTGAACCAGAAATCTCTGGATTTGCGTAGCAGTGCTCGTGTCATCTGAGCTATCATTTACATTTTTATCTTAAACAATTGTGAACAATGTTATTTCCGCTTGTTTTTGATGGTTTGTCGCTTACCTGCACTGTAGCACTCTGTACCGTCTGTAGTTCTATGCTGTAGTGCATGTAGTGTAGGTCTTCAGCAGCTGAAAAACTTTGTTTGGGTCAAAGGTTGCGTTTTAGGCTCTCCCAATAACATTATACTTCAAAGAAACAATTGATATCAATCTTATCGCAAAGTCAATCAATCTAACCTTAAGGTTGATTTTTATGAAACACATTTCTTCAATTGATTGTGGCCCAAGGTTGATCTTGACTTAAGATTAAAAGAAAAAAATAATTGTTTTTATTTCTTTATGAAACACAGCAATGTACCTATGTGGGACAATGTGTCTATCGCACACACCAGGACTGAATGGATTTCACAGTATCACATAGTTTTATGGATTTCATAGGTTCCTACGACTTGAATCAGACAGGAGCGTGGTCCCTGGAGATATACAGCAGTTAGACTCTACATACTGTTCACTGACACCCCCACCCCGGCAAATTGTAGTTACTCGCTAATTCGGAGCTCAAACTCGAATAAGTTATTTTCTATCGCGCCACATCGCCTACCGAACATGTTAAATTCAATAACTGCGGTAACATCGTTCTTCTGCGTCGAGCTAGGCCTATACCTATACGGGCGGAGTTGTTTAGGTTCCTGTGTGGACAGCGGATCTCACTGTCCGAAAACCGAATCTCGCTGGTCTCAGACATTACACCACAGCGTGCAGTAGGTATAATAGGGAGAGCTATAAAGAGATGTCCAACGTAGCCGCGCTGAAAACGATCAATGAACTGCCACGCCCGTGGCGTGTGTACCCTCTACCCTGACACTCTTACGTAATATGCTTATATCCTGCGGTCTTACACTATGAACATCTAAACCGCGAGAAAAGGGGTGAAAATGTAATTTCGCCGTGAAACTAAAAAGTCACTGTGATTTCATGGTGCATTTTACAGTGAATTCACCATGAAAATAATCACCTCTCTGACCTGATATGGACATCTTCAGGTCACTAAAGAGACCGTGAATATCTAGGGTGGCAAGCTCCAGCCTTGAGGGATGGCTAATTCAATTACCAGTAGGGACCACCAGCACCCATAGAGGTGCTGTATGGTGTCCTTGTAACTGTCACTCCCAGATACTTCTAAATTGCCTCTAGCCATTTACCACCAGGAATGTGGCCTTGGAGACCACTGGTGAAAGCACCGTGAAAACGACTTGGCTAACTGTGTGCCATGAAATAGGGTTGAAAACACGGTGAATTTTCTTTTCACGGCTAAATGACATTTTCACCACATTTTCACGGTTTAGATGTTCATAGTGTTAGTTGATAGAAAATGCCTATTTGGGATGGCCTCCACCCAAGGGCTTGATAGCTCAGGTGGTAATGATAGGTTTCTAGCTCTATAATCCCGGTTCTCATTCTGCCAATTATCCCGTAGGTCCTTTCATTGGTGCCCTGATGAACGTGTGGGACCCACGGCGGCTGTCCATAGCCGGGGGACTGGTAGCCGCGTCCAGCTTCGTAGCGGCGTCTTTCTCCTCCCACATTTACCAGATGGGGGTCTTGTTGGCAATTTCAGGTGAGTCCGACCTTCGACGAGACAGAATTTCCCCGGAATCTCAACCAGGAATCAGAGAGGGCTATACGTGTCTTGGGGCGGCTACAACCAAACCGGGACTCGGTTCGGCTGTCCGCGTTGGGCTTCGTCGCCAGTGTAAACTTTAGTAAACTCTGACATCATATTCGAACAAAATCTTGTTTGTGGCCGACATAATTATCACAACCAGGCTTCCCGCAGCAGCCTATGCAGCTTCTTTCAGCTCAGGGCAGTATTCCGCATAATTATATGGGCATCAAAAAATGTGTCTTCCCAATACAGTATTAGATCTAAAACTGGATTGTAGCTCGCACGCGACAATCGACCTTTGTGATTCATTACTCGGACTCGGACTAAACATGGAAGACTCATGACTTGAATTCGGACTCGACATGGAAGACTCGGGACTTGAATTCGGACTCGACATGGAAGACTCAGGACTTGAATTCGGACTCGACATGGAAGACTCAGGACTTGAACTCGGACTCGATATGGAAGACTCAGGACTTGAACACGGACTCGATATGGAAGACTCAGGACTTGAACTCGGACTCGTTATGGAAGACTCAGGACTTGAACACGGGCTCAACATGGAAGACTCAGGACTTGAACTCGGACTCGATATGGAAGACTCAGGACTTGAACTCGGACTCGACATGGAAGACTCAGGACTTGAACTCGGACTCGACATGGAAGACTCGGGACTTGAACTCGGACTCGACATGGAAGACTCGGGACTTGAACTCGGACTCGACATGGAAGACTCGGGACTTGAACTCGGACTCGACATGGAAGACTCAGGACTTGAACTCGGACTCGACATGGAAGACTCAGGACTTGAACTCGGACTCGACATGGAAGACTCAGGACTTGAACTCGGTTTCGACATGGAAGACTCGGGACTTGAACTCGGACTCGATATGGAAGACTCAGGACTTGAACTCGGACTCGATATGGAAGACTCAGGACTTGAACTCGGACTCGACATGGAAGACTCAGGACTTGAACTCGGACTCGATATGGAAGACTCAGGACTTGAACTCGGACTCGATATGGAAGACTCGGACTCGAAATTGTTCGACTTGTTTTCTCTCAGGGTGCGGTCTGGTGTTACAGAACAGCGTTCTCAAGCTTTTAATGGACTACTTCCCCGACGACTTCGCCTCCGTAAACGGCATCGGCCTGCTGGGGGGTTCCGTGGGCATGATGGTGCTCCCCCCGGTAATGGAATGGCTGGTGTCTGTCTACGGCTGGAGGAACGCCTTTGGACTCTTGGGGGCGCTGCAGTTCAACTACGTCATGTCCTCGGCGCTGCTCCGACCCCTAAGGAGTGCTGCCAAGTACGAGCCGGTGCGGTCGCACAGCGACTTCGACCGGGAGTCCGATTTAAGCGCGACCGAGGGTTCGGATCGAGTCAGCCGCCCTCGGGACGGGAGGGTGAGCAAATTCAGGGAGTTTCTGAGCTCCGTGGGCGAGCAGATGGACGCTGATGTGCTGGCCGAACCGGTCTTTCTCGTCCACCAGCTGATCTTTCTGCTGGTCGGCTGTGTGTACAGCGCGTGGCACGTGTTCCTGATACCGCACTGCCTGGCGCTGGGCTACGGGGAGGCTCCGTCCGCCTATCTGGCCACCTTCGGCGGCCTGGGCTCGCTGGTGGGGCGCCTGGGCCACGGCTTCCTGGTCGACCGCGGGCTGCTCTCCGCCTCCGGCCTCTTCGTCCTCTCCTGCCTCGTCTTCGCCGCCTCCAGCTTGCTGGACCCCCTGGCCGTCTCGTCCTACGCGGCCCTGGCGGCGCTGGCCTCGCTCTCGGGCCTGGCCATAGGCGCCATTTTCCCCCTGGTCTTTGTCCTGATGCGAGAGGTCACCGGGGATAGTCACATGGCGGCCTACTTTTGGGTGTACGTACCAATCGGCACCGGAATAACTCTGGGAGCATTGTTTGCCGGTGAGTTGACGATTCAAAATATAATTTTGGCCCCCCCCAAAAAAAAAAAATAATAATAATAATAAAAAAATATCTGCTTTCGATTACATGACATTTCAAAATAGGATAGGTAGGTAGGGAATTTTTTGTTCTTCAAATTTTGTTTTGTGTACAATCATATGGAGGCATCTGCATGCGGTCAAGCGAATTTAGGGTAATACTAAAACGATCAAATTACACATTGAATGTTTAATAAATAGGCACAGCCCCTGATGTCGCTCTAGTTAACTACAGTCCGGTACTCAACTACAGCTCGACCTGGGCCTCATTCATGGCTTCTCCGGGAACAGGAACAACTGTACAGTACACAGACTGGTATGAATGTGCTCCATCGCGTGTCTTTTCTGCTGACCGAACTAAAATCTCTCATGGTTTATATTGGTTCCTTTGATGTGCATGTACGGCAGGCTGGATTGGTGATTCTACTGGGAGCATCGAGCCAGTCTTCCCTATCATGGGAGTCACTTCACTCGCCGTGGCAACCATGGTGGCGTCGACCCGTTGCATTCTACGGTGCTGTGACACTAGCGTCGACACGAAATAGTGGCTATATAGTGCAGCAACACAAACGAATAGGATGGGTTTTCCCAAAGCCCCACACGATGCATCTTAACTCAACGTTAGCACTACCTATGTGGAAGGCTGCCTGTATGGTAGACTTTGGTAGACTGCCTGTGTGGTAGACTTCCTGTGTGGTAGACTACCTGTGTGGTAGACTGCCTGTATGGTAGACTGCCTGTATTGTAGACTGCCTGTATGGTAGACTGCCTGTATGATAGACTGCCTGTGTGGTAGACTGCCTGTATGGTAGACTACCTGTATGGTAGACTGCCTGTATGGTAGACTGCCTGTATGGTAGACTGCCTGTATGGTAGACTGCCTGTATGGTAGACTGCCTGTGTGGTAGACTGCCTGTATGATAGACTGCCTGTGTGGTAGACTGCCTGTATGGTAGACTACCTGTATGGTAGACTGTCTGTATGGTAGACTGCCTGTATGGTAGACTGCCTGTATGGTAGACTGCCTGTATGGTAGACTGCCTGTGTGGTAGACTGCCTGTGTGGTAGACTTCCTGTATGGCAGACTGCCTGTGTGGTAGACTACCTGTGTGGTAGACTGCCTGTATGGTAGACTGCCTGTATGGTAGACTACCTGTATGGTAGACTGTCTGTATGGTAGACTGACTGTATGGTAGACTGCCTGTATGGTAGACAGCCTGTATGGTAGACTGCCTGCATGGTAGACTGACTGTATGGTAGACTGCCTGACTGTGTGGTAGACTGTCTGTATTGTAGACTTCCTGTGTGCATGGTACACTTCCTGTGTGGTAGACTGCCTGTTTGATAGACTGCCTGTGTGGTAGACTGCCTGTATGGCAGACTGCCTGTGTGGTAGACTACCTGTGTGGTAGACTGCCTGTTTGATAGACTGCATGCCTGTATGGTAGACTACCTGTGTGGTAGACTACCTGTGTGGTAGACTGCCTGTATGGTAGACTGCCTGTATGGTAGACTGCCTGTGTGGTAGACTGCCTGTGTGGTAGACTACCTGTGTGGTAGACTGCCTGTGTGGTAGACTTCCTGTATGGTAGACTGTATGGTAGACTGCCTGACTGTGTTGTAGACTGCCTGTATGGTAGACTGCTTTGTATGGTAGACTGCCTGCATGGTAGACTAACTGTGTGGTTGACTGCCTGTGTGGGGTACTTGTAACATTGAAAATAGCACTGGAGGAATTTTGTCAAAATTGACATTCAGATTTCGTGCTTTTAATGCTAGGATCGAAACGTCAGGCCCACTAAATTTTAGATTTACATTTTGGTAATTTTAGTCAGTAAGCAGTTTGCAACATTTTTGTATATCAACTTAAGTAAACTAGGTATTAAGCATACGCAGTATATAGGAAGACTAATTAATTCACTCCACACTGGCCAGGGAGAGTCTGAAGGAGGTAGCTCCAGTTATTTAATCCTTTCTTTTGTAACCCCAGGAGGGTATAGTCTTTTCTATAATCACTCTGAGCAGAGTAAAAGCACATTGGTTTTCCTCACTAGAAAGCCAGTCTGCAGTTGTACGCCGTAGAGGCCACATCTAGGCTCAACTTACATAAGTGTCTTCCTTATCTTTATTGGTTGGCTAGTAGCGGGGATAAGAACTGGCTTGGCAGTGTATTCTCCTATACAGCTACTTTCCCCGTGGAAGGCCAACTTAATATCAACTTAATATCAACTTAATACCAACTTAATATCAACTTAATACCATCTTAATATCAACTTAATATCAACTTAATATCAGACATATCATTAGTGTATATAGATTAAGTACATGATTTAGGCTCGGGCATTAGGATAGACCGTAATAATCTAACAACGTATAAAACTACAAATAAGCCTATCGACGCTGTTCCAGATCACACGGATGCCACGGCAACACCTACAACCATCTCCTGGAGATATAGGGTAAGAGACTTATTTTCACTATTACCAAAAATCCTAAACATATCTCCAGGGATCACACCCCGCCCCCTCGTTTTTTTCCTTTATTCAGATGCAAACAACCAATCGCTGTAAACCGGGATATACAGCCGGTATAGGATTATACTGATTTTGAATCTTTTTTTGTTTTACCCGTATTTTCTAGCTTTCCTCTGATTCTTGTTAGGTCGTAACGGTTGCTTAGCGATGGACTGCGTTAGATGTGCAGTAAGCAAAAAGTATGGATTTCGCAAGGGATATCGCCTACACTGCCTATAAATATTAAACTCATTTAAAGATTCACGGAAACGTTTTATTACCTACCATACACATCTCCTATTTCATTTTGTACTAGAGTAGGCCTACAGCCATAGTTAACAGGTTGTAGGCCTACACATATTTTAATGACTTCATCAACTCATACATGTACGAAGTGGTTTGCTACGAATCTATGTGCTGAACGATAATAATAAATTTTAACGAATATAGCCCAGTTTGCAGATTGTGTACTATCCGTGTGTTTCCCTAATCCGTCAGACAGTCCTGCCTTGTGATTCGTCCGTGCGGCGTCACGGAACAGCCACCGAGCCAATCAGGCAGCTCATGAATAATGCATGATTCCAGCCTGATTTCGTGGTTTCGATTCACCGGGAGTGCATTTTAGCTCTTATGGTAGAGGGCTTTACGATCTAGTGATCGTAAAGCCCTGTATCAATAACAATAATTGTCAGTGAAGGCGAATTGCTTTTACGAGTGGTAAATTACCTTCATTTTGCGATTCCTGCTGGTATGCCAATGATTTTGTTCAACCCCAGAATCTTAAAATACGAAACTAGGTTATAGAAGCCCTGTTGTGCATTGATTAATGATAATAATTATGCGCAGGGAAATGCACACAAACGAGCCGTGTAAGCTCTCGTGCTGAAATCCTGAGTGGACAGGTATTTGTCGGATTTCCCATGTATCACCATTATTTTAATAACATCAGAATCCTAACAGTATAGCCACCGTATTGGCGGCAGCGATGAGTGCACTTTGATTTTTCACCGCTCCGAGCTAGACGAGTTCGTAGCGACCCAGCTCAAAATTTGGGCTTTGTATTCTTTGGGCGTTTTGTACGCGTGAAATAAAATGGCATGCTCGCTTTGATACTGACGGTGTACTGTACACAGCCCAGCACCTAGACACACGTACGGTAAGGGGAGTTTTAAGATTCAAAGAGTGGGTGCCCTCTTGTGAAAGGGGTCGCAGCTTCGGTTGGAGATATTCTTCGGCGTGCAGAAGGACTCCAGGCGTTGCTCTGACACGCTTTGAACCGTCCGTCTCTCCGTCGTCCGTTGAGTCCGGGGTCGCCGAGAGCGGTCGATGGCGTGTTTCGGGTCGGCCTCCGCCCGGCCCGGCGGCGCGGAGGACGGCGGGGCCGCACCGCAGCAGCTGCGGCACCGCCGCCGCCTCCAGATCCACCACCGGCACGGCCACCGCGGCAGGCCCGGCTGGCGCTGGGTGGTCCTCTTCGCTCGCTTCCTGGCCTCCTTCCTGGCCCTGGGCGCCTTCAAGTCCATGGGCGTCTTTCTGCCGCACTTCGTGAACAGCTTTTCCACCAGCACAGCGGTGGCTGGCGTCGTGGCCGTGTCCAGTCTGTCTTTCGGCCAGGCGGTTGCCAGTGAGTCCAGCTCCCTTGTCTTTTCTAAAAAGTATCTGTTTAAAGTGCCAATGTCAAATTTTAGTGGGCCTGAGGTTTCGATCATATAGCAGGACCTTTCTCAAGGGGAGTTTCGATTCATCCTAGCAGGACCTTTCTCAAAGGCAGTTAAATTTGGTTCTAGCAGGACCTTTCTCAAAGGCAGTTTCGATCCTAGCAGGACCTTTCTCAAAGGCAGTTTCGATCCTAGCAGGACTTTTCCCAAAGGCAGTTTCGATCCTAGCAGGACCTTTCTCAAAGGCAGAGCCTCTTTGAGAAAGGTCACCAATGTATAAGTAATGTATAAGTAACACGTGTGCCAAGAGTAGGGAAAATTGTTTGGTTGTGTGGGAAAGGGTTTTGCCGTTGCACAGGTATTTGGAAACGGGTATAACATACTTTTGTAACCCCTCCCTCGATTCCCCCCTCCATTATTACGCCATCAGGTCCTTTCGGTGGTGCACTTTTGAAACTATGGCAACCCCGGTGTCTGACCATCGTCGGGGGACTGGTAGCCGCGTCTTGCTGTGTGGCAGCGTCATTCTCGTCCACCATTACCCAACTGGCCGTTTGGTATTTGGTTTCGAGTGAGTATCCTATAATCATTTTGATAACACTATCCCAGATCTAAATTTGCCCATTTCTCGGACAGTATCTCTAAAACTAAAGAAAAATTGTTTTCCATAATTTATTATTCTTTTCGCAGTGGTAGTTGTAATCGGCATACCCAAACCACGCACACTATATTGGAAAAGATTTCTTGCATATTATCGTATACCAATATTCTTCATCATTTGTTTTCAATTCATTTCATCTCAGCTGTGTTGTTCGCACAACTCAGTTGATTTAATGTTTGTCACCCAGATTTACTGTTAATGATGTACCACTCAACGTGCCGTCAAAATGTAGCTTCTGAACGTCCCTGAAAGGAATTTCATTCGCTTTTTACCTTTCGATACATGTCCTGCTATTAGGCTGTGGTCTAGGCCTCATCTCCATATCCGTTGTGAAGCCCATCATGGAATACTTCCCCGACGACTTCGCCTTCGCCAATGGCGTCTCCTTCAGCGGCGGGACCGTCGGCATGATGGTGCTCCCCCCGGTAATGGAATGGCTGGTGTCGGTCTACGGCTGGAAGAACGCCTTGGGACTCTTGGGGGCGCTGCAGTTCAACTACGTCGTGGTCGGAGCGCTTCTGCGACCGATGGCAGCCAGTACGCTATACAGACCGCTGATAATCCGAGATGACGATGACGATGGTCAATCAGCGTACGCTGATGATGATGACGAGCACTATGCACGAAATAGGAGCGTCAAAGTTTGGACGACAGTTCTTGCTTTCCTCGGGGAGCACTTCGACGTGCAGGTCTTGGCCGATCCGCTGTTTCTAATCCACCAACTGGCCTTCCTGCTGTCCGGTGTTCTCTTCAGCGCCTGGCACGTGTTCCTGATACCGCACTGCCTGGCGCTGGGCTACGGGGAGGCCCCGTCCGCCTATCTGGCCGTCTTCGGCGGCCTGGGCGCGCTGGTGGGGCGCCTGGGACACGGGCCCCTGATCGACCGCGGGCTGCTCTCCGCCTCCGGCCTCTTCGTCCTCTCCTGTCTCGTCTTCGCCGCCTCCAGCTTGCTGGACCCCCTGGCCGTCTCGTCCTACGCGGCCCTGGCGGCGCTGGCCTCGCTCTCGGGCCTGGCCATGGGCTTCATCTCGGCGCTCATCTACGTGATGATGCGAGAGATCACCGGGGACGGCCACATGTCGGCCTTCTCCTGGCTCTTCGTCTCCTCGGGCGTCGGGAGCCTTGCCGGGGGACTGGTAGGAGGTGAGGCTGTTTCTCTGTCACAACAGATGATGTGAGATGTAAGAGAAGATGTGCATGTACATGATTGATAAGATTGAAGGTTTGCATGGTGGATAAAAAACGTAGTGGAAGGTTTGCGGTGACACCATGTATATACATGTATGTCTTCTCTTTCAAGAAGTATGGCTCTGAAAGGAGCTCATTTCAGAGCCATGCTTCTTGAAAGAGAAGACAATCATATACATGGTGTCACTGTAAACCTTCCACCATGTACAGTACACGATGTTACCGCAAAGCTCCTACTTGGTATTTTCACCATGCAAACCTTCAATAAAGGGCAGACAGAAATGGCCAAGGACAAAAGAATAACGGATAGGATGTGAAAAGGGTTAACGAATAACAGAGGCAATAATTTATGTTTGCATGGCTGACATAATTTATTACGAAGGGAAGCTGGTGGACAGACTTGGGATGAGATCAAAGGGAAGGGCAAGCAGTAGGGAAGGAATTAAAGGCCCTATACAACATTGGTAAAGGTCACAAGATTGCCACGGTTTGTGTTAAACCATTAAACTTTCCCAAAAAAGAGAAATCCTGCGAAGGCCAATTTCTAAGGAAAGGCGTAGCCTATAATAATGTAGCGGCGCTTATCCCTTCGCGGGCGAAATCTCTTTGTTCACAAAATTTCATCCGAGTCAGGTTACCTGCTACAGAGCAAACTTGACCTAGGACTGGAGGGACAAACCTTTGAGTCACAATGTTTTTCACTTTTGTTCCTCCTGGCCGTCTTAGGTTGGATTGTCCTTAATGCTCAGCTTGTTGTGCATGTACTCCCACCAACTCTCCCTCTTGCCCTCCTCAATCTGTTCCCCTTATATAAATCTCCAGTCCATGCCCCTATCTGTTCCCCATCTCATCCTGACCTACCGCACCTCTATACATCTATTTTCCATGATTGGTATTTTATTCAACAATTTATATCTCTCATCTTGAAAATCTATGATGTACTGCATGACCATTCTCACCTTGACAGTACTTGCTTGTTC
Source organism: Luidia sarsii (assembly GCA_949987565.1). Classification (NCBI taxonomy): domain Eukaryota; kingdom Metazoa; phylum Echinodermata; class Asteroidea; order Paxillosida; family Luidiidae; genus Luidia; species Luidia sarsii. Next base: position 6,394,940 of record OX465109.1, read on the forward strand.
CCTTGGCCGAATAAATAAATAAAATGATGATAGGCCTAATGACTGTTTCACCGTGTCATGTTGACTGTGTGGTGTTTTTTTTTCAGGGTGGATACGCGACGTATTCGGCGATTTCGAGACTGTCTTCGTCACCATCGGCGTCATCTCGCTGGTCGTGGCCGTCATTGTGACGTCGGCTCGCTGTTCCTCCGCCGTCGGTGCCGACGTCACTTCCGGTCAGACGTCCGCAGGCCCGGGCGAGTCCGCGGCGGCCTACGCTGATGGCCCGTCAAGCTCAGACTCCGACAGCGAGTTTTAGGCCTTAAAAAGCCCTTAAAATGATGACGTGCAAAAGAGGAAGAGGGAGATAGAGTAACATATGTGACCCGGAACAGCGACATGAGGAATATCCCACTAAAACACTTTTCGAGTAAACAACGCCTGAAGTCAAAGTATCTTCTCAATAATTCTTTTCGATTTTTTTTTTTTTTTTTTTTTTTCATTTTCGGAAACTTAATGTATTGGAGGATATTTTGTCCAAAGGATTTTTATGATATCCGTCTCTAAATGTTGAAAAAACGAGGATTTCGAGGGAGTGTTTGTGTACTGTTTTCATGAAAATGTAAAGTTCCTGCCTTTTTGAATGGCCGCTTTCGTGGAGTTAGAATGGTGCTGCTACATTGTGTCTGGTACCAAATGAATGAGCGATGTCCCCTTGTACTATTTACAACAAAGTTCTCATGGAAATAATTTTGATATCAGTTGAAAGCTAATGGTATACTCTTTCATATCATTAGAAAATCTCAAAATCTCAAAAGGGGGGGTTATTCCTTATTATGCTGTGCCGGGTCACATATGGACATGGATGTCCTATTGGTTTTGTCCCTGTCATCTTGCCTTTGATAAAGGTCCTGCTAGGATCGAAAAATCAGGCCCTCCTATTGTTTGATATTCGCGTTTTGGGTAATTTTGCCAGGTCATTTTGCCAAGTCATTTTGCCAAGTCATTTAGGGTCATTTTGCCAGGTCATTTAGGGTCATTTTGGGTCAGTAAGCAGTTATCACAATTATTTTTTGTTTGCATTTTTACTGTAAATAAAGATACCCACACTCATGTTATTGGGCCCTATAGCCGAAGCCGCTCTGGGATTATGTAATTAAGGAGCACGCTCAGACAGGTTTTGCACGGGTATAAACGGCACCTCTAATTCACAACAGCGTTGGTGAGATGAAAGATCCATTAGGAATCGAAGTGCAGGAATGTCTGGACTTGGCGAGGGAACTGCGTGCGTTGAGGGCTACCAGAATTATTATAGACTTAATAATTATTATGATGTTATTATAGTTTATAGTTGTCCATTAATTTTGGTGGTGGTTGCCTTATAGGTGTGCTTTTCCAAAGTTATCCGAAAACCACACTGGCATTATTGGGTCATAGACTTGTACGTAATTCGAAGCCGTACGTATAGCCAATGAATACGAACACGGCACTGTACACACAAATCTATGGGAATCGGCTGAAACTGCTGGCAAGAGCCTCCTATAGACTCGTGCGTAATTTGAAGCCGTACGTATAGCCAATGAATACGCACGGACACGGCACTGTACACACAAATCAATGGGAATCGGCTGAAACTGCTGGCAAGAGCCTCCTATAGACTCGTGCGTAATTTGAAGCCGTACGTATAGCCAATGAATACGCACGGACACGGCACTGTACACACAAATCAATGGGAATCGGCTGAAACTGCTGGCGAGAGCCTTCTATAGACTCGTGCGTAATTTGAAGCCGTACGTATAGCCAATGAATACGCACGGACACGGCACTGTACACACAAATCAATGGGAATCGGCTGAAACTGCTGGCAAGAGCCTCCTATAGACTCGTGCGTAATTTGAAGCCGTACGTATAGCCAATGAATACGCACGGACATGGCACTGTACACACAAATCAATGGGAATCGGCTGAAACTGCTGGCAAGAGCCTCCTATAGACTCGTGCGTAATTTGAAGCCGTACGTATAGCCAATGAATACGCACGGACACGGCACTGTACACACAAAGCAATGGGAATCGGCTGAAACTGCTGACAAGAGCCTCCTATAGACTGAAGCCGTAGTCGAACGGACATGTATATCAAATACTGAAAAGATTGCCGTCTGCTCATCGGCGATTCTACCGAACACAGCCCGGATCTATTTCAATCAATCTGAATCAACCGGCAGAATTCCAGAAAACAAGGACGGGAAACAATTGTATTATAATTTATGGAATGCTCTTGTGAGTTGAGCCACGCAATTATTGTAGTCATTATTCACGACAGAGCTTTGTGCTGAGTGGCCATACAGCAATGCATGACGCTGGATTAAAGTCGATTTTATGTGCTTTTCTCATTTCGACTACTGTAATTTTACTCTGACCATAAAATGGTCCGGGATTCTATCGAGTGGCGTATCTATATAGCTATAGTTGCGTGTTGTACCATTATCATGTAATGTACCATTAATAATGATTAAGCTGGAATGCATTGAACGCAAGGCAGCCTGTTGGTCCACGTGGTTCAGCCGGCACTGGCGGGTCTGGCAGGTGCTATGGTGGATGGGATGCCAGAGAGATGTCGTGTCGTCGACGTTCTGTGGGCACGACCAAAGATGCGTTGGGTGGACAACATCCGAGAATGGTCAGGGTGTGATACCAGCGATTTGAAAGAAGCGGCACTGGAAAGGCGGACAGTGGTGGGAGCGGCACCAGTGATTCAAACGGTGTATAATTTGAGGGAGGAGACCACGATTCACTTATGATGTCTATTGATTGACTGAATGCAATTCAATGGGTGGTCGGAAGGACTGGTTGCTTGTTGTAATCGCTTTCATTCAAATTGAATGCAAGCATCTGCTCCCTCTGAAAAGTGCATGGACATTAGACCGACAGTATTCATTTTGTTTTAGTTATATCTGGGATTCAAGGGATTTGCCTACTGATGATTAAAGTGAAACAGTAGAGTCTGTTTCCATAATGGTTATCTATTATCCGATAGTTTATTATTTTGTAGAACTCTGCTAGCCCTAGAACTGTAAAGGGACTCTAAATCGCCCGTATTCTCATTCCGGTCTCTGAATTATAGCAAACCGAGTTGCGACGCGTCGCAGAGCTTTATGAGAAAAAAAATCGGCCCATGTTGATTATCAGCCCAGCTTTTGTAAGGGCAATGGGTCAATAGAGGGCGCTACAATGGATTGTCCACGTTAGTCTAGTTTCCAGGACACTTTGCCGTGTTATCAAAATTAAGGTAGATTCGGTCGCCAGACTACAGATCATGCGGCCTTTCACGATGTTCGTAACTACAAATTGGATGAAAATGGCGTAAAAACAACGATACAAGGTTTCCCTTTCCTCCAAATGAGTAACTAGTCACCGAAAATTCGTGAAATCATGCTATCATCTACTTCCAAGAGCACCAGGTGATTTTTATCACGCCGTTGTGCCTTTGAGTTTGACGAGGAACGACTTTCTGGAGCAGACGACGTCGCCCATCGAAGTAGGCATACGTAATGTAGTGTGTACTACTACTACTAGACTAGTACTAGTAGTAGTAGTACTAGTAGTAGTAGTAGTAGTACTAGTAGTAGTAGTAGTAGTACTATGTACTAGTACTTGGACTACTACTACTAAGTACTAGTACTATAGTACTTAGTAATAGTAGTAGTACTAGTAGTAGTAGTACTACTACTAGTACAGTAGTTGTACTATGGTACCAATACCCGTTCAGTTGTGGTACTACTACTAGGGCCTAGTACGAAGTACTATATAGACTTATAGTATAGTAGTACTAGTAGTACTAGTAGTAGTAGGGTAAGTGCAGGTATTTTCGACCAGGAGAGGAATTCGACCAGCTGTATGTATACAAAATCAAAAACTACACAAAAACATAGCTGGTCGAATTTTTGGCTTTTCTTAAACAGTCGAATACCCCTGCTTTCACCCTTGTACTAGTACTAGTATTAATGATGTACATGTACTACGCAGTTGTTGTAGTTCATAAGTTGTAACAAAGTAGTTTTGACAGTTTTGACATTTTAGTTTCAAATGACTAATTTTGACATTTTGATGATCATAATTCTTATTAATTGTACACGATGATCAAAATATCCAAATTGCTAGAAAAGGAGTACAACTTAGTCTTATTGTCTTAAGGGTGCCAGTAACATAGTTAATAAGTTGCCATTGTTAACATTCGTTTGACATCCAATAGGGTTTGCGATGCAGAGCATCAAGCGTTGCTTTTACTGACTCAGAGAGTCGGTTGGAGATCTGGGTTCGGGCCATGCTGAGTCCAGTGCTGTTCAGGACTGTAGCAGCCAGGGTGGCCAGATCGCTGCATGGGAAGTGGGCTGGCCGTAACCCAGCCCCAGACCCAGCTATTTCCTCAGCCTCAGCTATATCGGCAGCCCCAGCCCAAGCCCAAGTCCAAGCCCCAGGCCCAGCCTCACTTCCAGGCCTTGCAATAGCCCCATCCCCATCCCCAGCCATATCCCCAGCCCTAGCCCCAGCCCTAGACCTCGACCTTGCCCCAGCCCTAGCATCAGCCCCAGTCCCAGTGCCAGCCCTATCCTCACACCCAGCCCTAGCCCCATCTCTAGCCCCATCTCTAGCCCCAGCCCCAGCCCCATCCCCAGCCATATCCCCAGCCCTAGCCCCAGCCCTAGCCCCAGCCCTAGACCTCGACCTTGCCCCAGCCCTAGCATCAGTCCCAGTCCCAGTCCCAGCCCTATCCTCACACCCGGCCCTAGCCCCATCTCTAGCCCAGGCCCCAGCCCCAGCCCCAACCTTAGCCTCAGCCCTAGCCTCAGCCCCAGCCCTATCCTCACCCATACCCCCGGCCCCGGCCACCTACTGCCGGCGATGGAGAAGGGTAGGCATGCCCCCGGGTCCCAGATCCTCAACCAGCATCGGCGTCCGGCCGTTTTCCAGCGGTGGAGGGGCCCGGGCGACCGGGGGAGGTGCGGTCGTCTTGGGAATCGAGACCAGCTGCGACGAGACGGGGGCAGCGGTGGTGGACGAGGAGGGCCGAGTGCTCGGTGAAGGGCTCCACTCCCAGAAGCGGATCCATGTCAGGTCGGTCCCCCCCCCCCCCCGCCTTCCCTTTCTATTTCTATTCGATAGCAACTTCAGACTAGAACTTATAATCAAGTTATCCGATGAACCTCAATTCAACTTTGGAGACTAGAACTTATAATCAAGTTATCCGATGAACCTCAATTCAACTTTGGAGACTAGAACTTATAATCAAGTTATCCGATGAACCTCAATTCAACTTTGGAGACTAGAACTTATAATCAAGTTATCCGATGAACCTCAATTCAACTTCGGATGCATCGCCAACAAACACTCCTCTGATGCTTTGATTCTCCCGTGAATCGTCACTTACGGCCATCTTGCCGAGAATTTGTCGCAAGCTCCGGAAAATGTGCACAAAACGTGCCTCACAATCTTGACCTGTGGTTGAGCTGAGATGCATGGGCTACAGCGGGAGTCGTGGGTTTCAATCCCAACCGAGCTGCCGGATTTTTTTTTTTTTTTTTTTTTTTTTTGGGGGGGGGGGGTTTCAGCAATCAGCAGGCAATCTGGCAAAGCACTGAGCGTAGTGTTTGATTACTCACCGAGTAGGGCCAACTCATCATGAAGGGCCAACTCGTCTTGAATGCGAAGTCATTATTCTATCTATCGTGTTATCATTTATGCCCAGTGTTGTGTGTAGTCTGTATATCTAGAAAACCCTTGCCCCATCAGATGCTGAGCAGTGTATCATGCCGGCCGACCCTGCTGGTCTTTTGTATAATCCTCTCGAAGTCGAACCTTCCTCCATCTCTTCTCTTGTACTAGGAACGGCGGCATCATTCCAACCTTGGCTCAGGACCTGCACAGGCAGCACATTGACTCCGTGGTCCAGGATGCCTTAAGGACGGCCGGTCTCAACCTCAAGGTGACCCACAAATCCTGCGGCCTGTTTCCCCACCACCCCCCCTCATGAAAAATAGAATCCCAGTAGACCAACCCATAATGGCCTGCCCACTCACATTGTCTGATAGAGCCCCAATTTCATAGAACCGTTTAAAGCCCCTACACAAGATCGAAAAACAGAAATGTTCACAGATTTACACGAAACTTATACAGTTTGAAGATGGTTATAGTAGAAACCTCTTACTGAAATATTTCTGCCTAAAATGTTGTATTTTAGGAGAAATGAATAAAAGAAATAGTTTACGTCTAGATCTAAACTATTTTTCAGAAAAGTACGGCGTTGAATGCTGCATTTTTGCGAAACAAATGAAGCGGTTTTCACGATTTTCTCGAGACTCGATTGAGCTGAAAGTTTCACAGGGGCCTAGGGGGTTAGGGTTTATGAAGGATAAGTCTCCATAATGTGACCACAATTTGGGCTTTTCTTCCCCCCCCCCCCCCCAAGGATGTGACTGCATTGGCAACCACCGTGATGCCGGGACTGGCCCTGTGTTTGCAGGTGGGACTGCAGTACAGCAAGGACCTTCTCCTGAGGCACCCAGCTTTGCCTTTCATTCCGGTGCACCACATGATAGCCCACGCTCTGACGGTCCGCATGATTGAAAGGTGACCCCCCTAGTCAGCACATTTTTGTATTTCTGATTTGTTATATTATAGTGTTCTTGACCAAGTTTATTGAATCTTCTTGCTCTAGTGATGTCTTAGTGACTTTGAGTTGGAATAGGAGCTTTGAATAGTGAAAGTGATAAGAACCTTCTTTCTTTTCTTTAACTACACATTTTCCTTCTCCTCTGTCTCCTCCATCTCCTCCACCTCAACATCCTCTTCCATCTCCTCCATCTTCCCTCCCCTCCTCTTCCATGCCCCCTCCTCTTCCTTACCATCCTCAATCTCTTGCCCCCTCCTCCCCTCCTCCTCTTCCTCCTCCTGCTACTCCTGCTCCTACTTCTCCTACTTCTCCTGCTCTCCTCCCTCGCCTCCCCTCCTTCTGCTCCTGGTCCTGCTCCTCTTCCTACTCCCCTCTCCCCTGCTCCTCTTCCCCCTCCTTCTCATCCTCCCCCTTTTCCTCCTCCTGCTCCTCCTACTCCTGCTCCTGCTCCTCCTACTTCTCCTCCTGCTCTCCGCCCTCCTCCTCCCCTCCTCCTCCTGCTCTCCCTGCTCCCCATCGTCCTCTTCCTCCTCCTACTCCTACTTCTCCTCCTGCTCGCGGCCCTCCTCCTCCCCCTCCTCCCCCTCCTCCCCTCCTCCTCCTGCTCCTCCTGCTCCTCCTGCTCCTCCTGCTCCTCCCGGTCCTCCCCCTCCTCCTGCTCCTGATTATCCTCCTGCTCCTCCCCCCTCCTCCCCCTCCTCCTCCCCCTCCTCTTTCTCCTCCTGCTCCCCCTGCTCCTCCCCCTCCTCCTGCTCCCGCTCCTGCTCATCCTCCTGCTCCTCCTCCTCCTCCTCCTCCCCCTCCTCTCCCCCTCCTCTCCCCCTCCTCCTCCCCCTCCTCCTGGTCCTCCTGGTCCTCCTGGTCCCCCCCTCCTCCTCCTGCTCTCCCTCCTCCTTGTCCTCCTCCTCCTCCCGCTCCTGCTCATCCTCCTCTTCCTGCTCCCCCTCCTCCTCCTTTCGCTCCTGCTCCTCCTCCTTCATTGTAAAAGGGTGGAGTTCCCGTACCTCGTTCTCCTCATCTCTGGAGGTCACTGCTTGCTGGCCGTTGCGAGGGGTGTGAATGACTTCCTGCTGCTGGGCCAGAGCCTTGACAGTGCCCCAGGCGAGGCCTTTGACAAGGTACAGTTCAAATCTTGACAGGAATTTCCAGCCCTCTCCTTTAGTAGAGAATAAGATGTCAGACAATTGCAGCCGATTTCAAGAAAAGTTACACGTAAGTTACACAACCAAATGTTGCATACACAACATTTGAAGTTTCATCAAATCGTCAAATGGAAATACTCCGATTTGATATTTGTATGCGCTTCCCATGGTTTGGACACTCTGCTGACATGCTAATAAGCCTTTAGCGGTCAAGTGACGTCATGTGAAAAAACCTATATACACTCAAATGGGAAATGACTGTGTGTTCTTTAATTGTTCCAGGTGGCACGCAGGCTGCAGTTACAGCTCCTCCCTGCTTGTCAGGGGCTGGGAGGAGGGCAAGCCCTGGAGCTGATGGCCCAGGGAGGCAGCATCCGTCTCCTGATGGACAGAGACCGGCCCTTGTTCCACGCCCGTGACTGTAACTTCTCCTTCTCCGGCCTGAAGTGCGCCGCCAACTGGCTCATCGGCAAGCACGAGGCCACGCAAGGTTATTCTCTTAGGAATTGAAATTGTGGAGAGCCCAATTTTTTTAATTTTTTTTTTTCAAGCCTAGCGAGATTCTTTCTCAAAGATGTTGTGTCTTAGGACGAAACCTCAGGCCCTTCTAATGTGTGATATTTGCTTTTTGGTAATTTTAGTCAGTTGGCAGTTTGCAAATTTTTTGGTATATTGCAGAGGAAACTAATCTGAATGTACCAGTACTCTATGACATCAGTTATACAAGTTGAGGCCCTCCTAAAATATCGTTTAAAGGTCCAATACAACATTGGTAAAGGTCAAAAGATGGCCACAGTTTTTTGTGTTAAACATTAAACATCCAAAAAAAGCAACCCTGCTAAGGTTTTAGCTCAGATGGTGATCTGAGAAAGTAGGAAAAGGTTAAAAAAAAGGTCATGGTTTTTGCACCGTTCTGTAGTGTAAGAAATAGTTTATGACATGCAAGTAATAAACTATTTGTCGATGTTTGAGTGAAGATTTCTAGGGAAGTACAGCATCCCAGACCGTAAGATTTCAACATGAGGATTCAATCATGACCATCTACAGTACAAACTGTGTAACTTAGAGGGAAATCTGGGGACATTGATGTTTTCCGATCTTCCCAATGTTGTATTGGGCCTTTAATGCTCTATGATCGATTATGAAAGCAAAATCTCTAAAAATGAATGTCAGGCCCTCTCATTTTAGTCAGTGAGCAGTTTGCAACAGCTTTTGTGAGAAAAATCCCAGATACTGGCTACCTTCTTGTTCTTACACACACCAGGCATCACGCCCGAGGATGCTCATCGCCTAGCAACGCTCCCTGACATCGCTGCCTCCTTCCAGCACAAGGTGGCCCATCACCTGGTGACCAGGGTTGCCAGGGCGATGGAGTTTTGCCAAGTGAGGGCGCTCTTGTCAGACTCAGCCCCGACTCTGGTGAGTGCATGGCCGTCGATGGCCTCCAGAGGGCACCACAACTTTCCGTCCAGGGAACATTCCACCGTTACCTGCATTCCCTCAACTTTTGTCTTTCATGATGTCATAACCTTCAACTTGGCCGTTATTTTCCCTTCGTTTCAATTGTTTTTGTTTTATTAATTAGTGTTATTTGAACTGTTTGATCATATTTGATACGGACATTTCAACATTTTTTACAGACTTCTCCATGTTTTTTTATGTGCCTCCATGTTTGCCTCTGTTTCTATTTTAATCTCATTTTTCAGTTTCTATCGTCTTCCATAATTCTCAAAAAGTCAGGGCCTGACGTTTTGATTCTAGCAGGACCTTTCTCAAAGGCAGAGACACTCTGCCTTTGAGAAAGTGTCTGCTATCAGCGAAATATCAGGACTCCTACATTTCTTTTCAGAATTGCATTTTGGTCATTTTATTCAGTTAGCAGTTTGCAACAATTTTGTGTTTGGCCATATTTAAAAAAGAAAAACAATTTCCTTGGCAACAGGTGGTTTCTGGTGGAGTGGCCAGCAATGCCTACATCAATAGGGCCCTACGGTTTGCCTGCGACAGGCATGGGTACCGGTTACACTGTCCCCCGCCAGCGCTGTGCACAGACAATGGGATCATGATTGCATGGGCTGGTATGGAACTGTTGAAGCAGGGCATTGGCATTGCCCCCGACCCACAGACTATCAGATACGAGCCTAAGTAAGTGTGTGAAAAATCAATAAATAAATACCAGTAGGCAGGCAGGCAGGCAGAGAGACAGACAGACAGATAGACACACAGAGACATACATGTAGAGAGAGAGACAGACAGAGAAACATTGAGAGAGACAGAGAGACATACAGTCATACAGAGACAAAGAGAGAGACAGAGAGGGACTGACAGAGAGACAGAGACACACAGATACACAATCAGAGAGACAGACAGAGAGACAGACAGATAGAGAGACACAGAGACCGAGAGACAGACAGACATGCTTGCAAAATAGAGAGAAAGAGACATACAGGCAGAAAGAAAGACAGACAGACTGTCAGGCAAATAGACAATAAATGAAAAAAAGATTAACGAACTTTTTCTTTAGAAAAAGTTGGGCCATATCACTTTAACCTAAATACAGTAGGTTCAAAAACCATAAAGGGATCTTATGTTTTAGTGTTGACATTAGTCCTCATATTTTTAATTTATTTTTTAAAATCCCTGCACAGGTTCCCCATGGGGAAGGACATATCCTCCGAGGTTGCAGAAGCCAACATCAAGATGAAGAGAATCAAGTTCTGGTGAAGAGGCTAAGGGGTCAGGTCACAAGGGTCTGAAGACAAAGTGGGAGGCTGCAGACTTTTAAATGAATTTTTTATACCAGTTTTATACTGATGTATAATTGAATGAAGTAATGAAGTAATAGGTTTGCGGTAACACCATGCAAAATCGTCTTTTATGAGTATGGGTTGTTCTGAAAAGAACCGGAGGAACTCGACGTTTCGAACAGTGTACTCTGTTCGTCTTGAGATTCTCCTGCTATTCTGCTCTGCTATTCTCACCATGAAAACCTTCAAATCTCGTTTAATGCATATTTTACCAAATTTTTGTCAATTACCAGCAGGCTTTCTTAATTAAATCAGTTTGGGTCAAACAAGTCAAGGAAAAACTGACTGGGAACTTTTTAACACTTTCCCATTCGGTTTTTCCTTGATCGGTTTGACTTAATTTGAAGAAAAGTATGCATCCACTTTGTGTGATCCCCGAGCTGCTGTAGTCAGGTTTACAATAATTGGGTGCTTGTATATGAATGAGAACGGTGGCATTATCCCTGGAGATATATGGCAGTTAATGGCTGAAGTGCTTCTGACTGGCGCCCCCACCCCGGCAAAGACAAGTTGACCATTAGGGAAGGCCACCATCTAAGGGCTGGATAGCTCAGATGGTAAGAGCACTGGTACACAAAACCAGAGGTCTCGGGTTCAAGTCCTTGTCCAGTCAGAGTTTTCTTTGCCAATTGTTCAAATCAGTTTGATTAGTCTTTGGACAATTGGCAATGTTTCATTTTAGCAGAGGCCTGGGTTCAAGTCCAAGCCCTGTTAAATTTCATAGTAATTGATACTTTATGAGTAGATTAAATAGAAATTTGAGTGAAGATGAATGAATGAAATAAATTATAAAGTATTTAACGATATGGAGGTTGAGAATAATTCTTTTGTCTTGATTTTCCTCGGAAATTCGTATGCAGTGAGTGGTTTACAAACTCAAATATAGACTGGTTAAAAAAATAATAAAAAATCCCTATAATACCGCAAACAAAGCTTTAGAAATGCCTAGAATTCTACAGAGTATATGTAATGTTTCATTTGACCGTTCCAAGAGCTTTAGAAAAAAAGGTCAAAAGTGGCGAAAATGTCTAGGCTAACCCCTTGCCACTTTTTTCGCCATTTTTCGAACCCCAAATTTGTGTTTTCAGATTAGCTTGAAAATGGCCGAGGATACTTCTGGGGGCCAATAGAACACGTTTCTGGACGGATTGCGTCATTTAAATCATCCTGGGAAAAGTTTGATTTTTCTGGCCAAAAAATGGCGAAAATGGCAAGGCTAACCCCTTGTCATTTTTTCTTTCCATTTTTCGACCCCAAATTTGTGTTTTCAGATTTGCTTGAAAATGGCCGAAGAGACTCCTGGGGCCCATTGAACACGTTTGAGGGTAGAGAGCATCATTTAAATCATCGTGGAAAAAGTTTGATTTTTCTGGCAAAAAAATGGCGAAAATGGCAAGGCTAACCCCTTGTAATTGTTTTCGTTTTTCGACCCAAAATTTGTGTTTTCTGATTTGCTTGAAAAAGGCCGAAGAGACTTTTGGGGGCCAATAGAACAAATGTTGGGGCAGATTGCGTCATTTAAATCATCATGGAAAAAGTTTGGTTTTTCTGGCAAAAAATTGCGAAAATGGCAAGGCTAACCCCTTGTAATTTCTTTTCGTTTTTCGACCCCAAATTTGTGTCTTCAGATTTGCCTGAAAATGACCGAGGAGACTTCTAGTGGCCCTTAGAACACGTTTCTGGACGGATTGTGTCATTTAAATCATCGTGGGAAAAGTTTGAATTTTCTGGCAAGAAAATGACGAAAATGGGAAGGCTAACCCCTTGTCATTTTTTCTTTCCATTTTTCGACCCCAAATTTGTATTTTCAGATTTGCTTGAAAATGGCCGAAGAGAGTCCTGGGGGCCCGTAGAACAAGTTTCTTAACGGATTTCGTCATTTAAATCATCGTGGGAAAACTTTGATTTTTCTGCCAAAAAATGGCAAAAATGGCAAGGCTAACCCCTTGCCCTTTTTTTTTTATTTTTCGACCCCAAATGTGTGTTTTCAGATTTGCTTGAAAATGGCCGAGGAGACTTCTAGTGGCCCGTAGAACAAGTTTCTGGACGGATTGCGTCATTTAAATCATCGTGGAAAAAGTTTGAATTTTCTGGCCAAAAAATAGCGAAAATTGCAAGGCTAACCCCTTGTCATTTTTTTCATTTTTCGACCCCAAATTTGTGTTTTCAGATTTGCTTGAAATTGGCCGAAGAGATTCCTGGGGGCCCGTAGAACAAGTTTCTGAACGGATTTTGTCATTTAAATCATCTTGGGAAAATTTTGATTTTTCTGGCCAAAAAATGGCGAAAATGGCAAGGCTAACCCCTTGTCATTTTTTCTTTCCATTTTTCGACCCCAAATTTGTGTTTTCAGATTTGCTTGAAAATGGCCGAAGAGACTCCTGGGGCCCATTGAACACGTTTCAGGGTAGAGAGCATCATTTAAATCATCGTGGAAAAAGTTTGATTTTTCTGGCAAAAAAAATGGCGAAAATGGCAAGGCTAATTATAACCCCTTGTCATTTTTTTCATTTTTCGACCCAAAATTTGTGTTTTCAGATTTGCTTGAAAATGGCCGAAGAGACTCCTGGGGGCTCGTAGAACAAGTTTCTGGACGGATTTCGTAATTTAAATCATCGCGGAAAAACTTTGATTTTTCTGGCAAAAAATTGCAAAAATGGCAAGGCTAACCCCTTGTCATTTTTTTTTTCATTTTTCGACCCCAAATGTGTGTTTTCAGATTTGCTTTAAAATGGCCGAGGAGACTTCTAGTGGCCCGTAGAACAAGTTTCTGGACGGATTGCGTCATTTAAATCATCGTGGAAAAAGTTTGAATTTTGTTTGGCCAAAAAATGGCGAAAATGGCAAGGCTAACCCCTTGTCATTTTTTTCTATTTTTCGACCCCAAATTTGTATTTTCAGATTTGCTAGTGGCTCGTAGAACAAGTTTCTGGACGGATTGCGTCATTTAAATCATCGTGGAAAAAGTTTGAATTTTGTTTGGCCAAAAAATGGCGAAAATGGCAAGGCTAACCCCTTGTCATTTTTTTCATTTTTCGACCCCAAATTTGTATTTTCAGATTTGCTTGAAAATGGCCGAAGAGATTCCTGGGGGCCCGTAGAACAAGTTTCTGAACGGATTTTGTCATTTAAATCGTCATGGAAAAAGTTTGATCTTTCGGGCCCAAAAATGGCGTAATTATTCGGGTGCGATTTCGGCATAGTGAAGTCGAAATCTCGCTCGACAGGGTCAATTGAAAAACGTGGAAAAACGTAGCCGCCTGTGGTACTGCAGAGCAGCTCGGAGGAAAAAAGGTAGCCGCCTGTGGAACAGCAGAGCAGCTGTATAACTCACTGTGGCACGTCAGTGAATTGCAGAAACTACACCTGTCTGGTCTGTATGCTGCTGAAGACTACAACTGACTGGCCTTGTCCAGCTGGCGCAAACCTTTATATACCCGGACCTTGGGTGGTGCATACCACCAGTTTCAAGTTGCCCAAGGGGTTTAAACCATGCAGCTTCCTCGCGCCGAGTATAAAGTATTTTATCCTTACAGATAAAATGGCTTATTTTCATTTTTTGACCCAAAATTTGTGCTTTCAGATTTGCTTGAAAATGGCCGAAGAGACGCCTGGTGGCCCATAGAACACGTTTCTGGAAGGATTGCGTCATTTAATTCATCGTGGGAAAAGTTTGATTTTTCTGGCCCCCAAAAAAGAAATAATTCAAATATATTTGCAAAAAATTGCAAAAATGGCAAGGCTAACCCCTTGTCATTTTTTTTTTTCATTTTTCGACCCCAAATGTGTGTTTTCAGATTTGCTTTAAAATGGCCGAGGAGACTTCTAGTGGCCCGTAGAACAAGTTTCTGGACGGATTGCGTCATTTAAATCATCGTGGAAAAAGTTTGAATTTTGTTTGGCCAAAAAATGGCGAAAATGGCAAGGCTAACCCCTTGTCATTTTTTTCATTTTTCGACCCCAAATTTGTATTTTCAGATTTGCTTGAAAATGGCCGAAGAGATTCCTGGGGGCCCGTAGAACAAGTTTCTGAACGGATTTTGTCATTTAAATCGTCATGGAAAAAGTTTGATCTTTCGGGCCCAAAAATGGCGTAATTATTTTCATTTTTTGACCCAAAATTTGTGTTTTCAGATTTGCTTGAAAATGGCCGAAGAGACGCCTGGTGGCCACGTTTCTGGACGGATTGCGTCATTTAATTCATCATGGGGAAAAGTTTGATTTTTCTGGCCAAAAAATGGCGAAAATGGCAAGGCTAACCCCATGTAATTTTCTTTCCATTTTTCGACCCCAATTTTGTGTTTTCAGATTTGCCTCAAAATGGCCGAGGAGACTCCGGAGGCTTAAGTCCCGTTCTAGTCAGTTTTCTCTGGCATTTTTCAAAATTGTGCAAAAGTTTACGTTCAGATTTTCCTTTATTTGAGTCAAATAAAAACTTAACAGAAAATAGCAGGCCTAAGCTATAGATCCTGGCCAATGAATGGGTTTCAGGAAGATCCGTTAGATCTGTGACCAGGCAAAACTTCATGGAAAGAAGAGTAAACATAAAAGGGTCCGTGTATTATTCCTCGGTTTCAGACAAGCACAAAATGAAAGGACGCCATCATTTCAAAGACTCGAACAGAAATAATTCAAATATATTTACAAACCACTCATTTAGGAAAAAAACCAGCCACAAATATTTACAAATATCGATCGAAATATACATAAATTAATTACTCTTAACAGAACCGCCATAAAATATTGTACACAAGTTAATCTTCCCATGTATTTACACAAAATATATACCATCTGAATTCCTTCGCATGTTAAATGTAAAATGGTTAGAAACGATAAAAACATTTGCTGAAAAATCACGTTAACATCAGATATACCAAAAAGGATTTTATAATTCAATGTTCATGGAGGGTAAAATGGTTGAAGATCAATGAAAGATGAAAGATATCCTACAAAAATTTCAGTGAAAATAATATTTCATTAGTGAAAAAAATCACCAAAATTTACAAAGTTCCTGATTACTAAAGTGGACATTTCATCATTATTAATGAAGATGGGTAAACAATTCTTTTGACTGGAATTCATTAAACAAATTATCACATTCTGATATCTAGAAATTAGTATTTATAACAGCTCATGGAAGTATTCTGATTTCGTAAAATAAAAAAATAGTAAAATAGCTCATTTTGTCTTAATCATACATTTTTGGGGTCAAGATGAAATTTCTATGAGCCACGGGTCTGGTGTTCAACATAAGGGGGAAACTCTCAATTCATTATTGAAACTAGAACAAAAAATAGTTATCAATTGGTGATCATCAGTCAATAGTCATTGATGATCAGTGATCATTGATCAGTAGCAATTGGTGGTTATTGTTCAGTAGTTATCGGTCGATGATCATCGGTTCTTGGTCATTGATGAGTTTGCGCTTATCAGTCATTGGTTATCATTGGTTCCTGGTCATGGATGAGTGGCCATCAGTCAATGGTCATTGATTGATGATCAGTGACCATTGATCAGCGGCAATTGGCTAGTGGCCATCCCATTAGTGCTTATCATTCAGCAGTGATCATCGGTTCTTGGTCATTGCGTTCACCGGTCAGCGGGCTAAGACCATGCCAGCTGGCTGTCGTCTGTGGGCTTGCGCAGCACGATGCGGCCTCCGTCCCCGCGCGGCCCCACGGGACGGGTCTGGATGGCCCGCACCCCCTCCACCTCGGCCGACTCGTTGGTGACTGCCGACTTGGACTCGCGGGGGCGCCGCGCAAAGGCCGGGGCGGAGACCGCCCTCGTGGAGGCGGGCTGGGCACGCTTCTTCTTCTGCTCGGTGGAGGGACGCCCTACTGTTGTGTGAGGTCGAGCTGTAAGGGTTTCAAGAGGAAGAGTGAAAACAATTTTTTTGAAAATAAATGATTTTGTAAAAAAAAGGAAAATTGAAAACTAAATGAAAGATTAAGCATTTGAACAACAATTGAAAAAAATATATAAGATTACGGAAACAAATTCAAAAACAATTGAAAAAAAAAATCAATCGCAAACATTATTCTCACTTTGAACTGAACAATGGTCAGGAAACTTTTTCACATTTTAAGTGCCAATTTTCACAGGTTTGGGAAAAAGTTACACATAAGTCCGAAAAAGTTTCAAGTGGGAACAAATTTCAAGAAAGCAGACAAAGGTTTCCCTCTCTGGGAAAAGTGAAACTTTTCTTTCTGTACTATTTTTCTACACTTTAGACTAGGAAATTTCACAAAAATAAATTTCTCATCCTTCTCCGAATGCTGATTCAAATTGCACAAACAGTGCTGCCATTCAGGGGGAGGGAGAGGGAGAGGAGGACAAAGAGAGAGAGAGATACAGTGGAATGTCACTATAATGAACGCCGATATACCAAGCATTCGGCTATAACGAACATGCCCTTTGGCTCCAGATATTCGTTTACAAAATATGTGGCCGCAACTGCTATAACGAACGACTGCTGTACCGAACAATTTCCATGGATTCTGGGATGTTTGTTATAGCGACGTTCCACTGTACTCAATAATGTCCAACAAAACCTGATTTTTGTGGGGGGAGATATTATATTTTGAAGGAGACTTACTGGATCCTCTGGGTCTTGGGGGCGGGATAACTGGAGGGCCGCCATGAATTTCCAAACTAGAAAGTTGTAAGTAGAAAGATAAAAAGGAACAACAAACAAATCAAAGAAAGTCAAAGGAAAAGTGACTGGGAAATGGTTAAAATAAAATGGAAAATCGACATGATTGGACTGGACCGGGACTTGAACTCAAGATCTCACAGTCAGGAATGTGTTCTGACCAGCAAATTGAATTTTCAAACTGGCAAAGAAGGAGGAACAGGAAGAACAAACAAATCAAAGAAAGAACATGGAGTAAAGTAAAAAAGTAAATAAAAAATTGCAAAATCGACATGATAATATTTTGACTGGACCGGGACTTGAACTCGAAATCTCTGGGAGATGAATTAATCAGAAACTGGTTTTACACAGCCGAGAATGTGTTCTGACCGGAAACACGCATCCCATCCTCTGGCAAAAGTAGTTGAAAATATGCAAGAAAAAACCCCCCAAAAAACATCCAATCTTTTGCTGTTTTGAACAGTTCACTCTGCTCGTCTTCAGGAGAATAGAGAACCTTTCTCCTGAAGATGAGCAGAGTGAACTGTTCAAGATGTCGAGTTCCTCCGGTTCTTTTCAGAACCACACATACTGTACTCACAAAAGAGATATTTTACATGGTGTCACCGCAAACCTACTCCTGCCTTTTTTTTAAGCAATTAAATTTGTTGTTACAAAGTTCGGATGCAGTTCTTGATTTTACAGAAACCCCCGATGATGACCATCTACAAGCAAACTGGTCCAAGGAAGCCAACAGATTTCTTGTCGGTACCTCAGGGCCGGGAGACCCACTATCTGGGCTCGGCGGAACTCGTCCGTGAAGTCTTTGGATATCTTGCCGTCCTTGTCCAGGTTGTCCATGAGTCGCTGGTAAAGGCCAGGGGTGTTGCGGGTGGAGACCAAGAGTAACCTCGTGGCCTGAGGTGAGTGGAAGGGGGAGGAAGAGAAAGAGGAGGGAGAGTGGGGGGGGGGAGGAGGAGGAGGAGGAGGAGGAGGCAAAGAAAGGGGGAGAGGAAAACAGAGGCAAGGAAGAACAGGAGGAAGAAGAGGAGAACGAAGGCAAGAGGAGGCAGAGGAGGTGGAAGAGGAGGGAGAGGAGGTGGAAGAGGAGGAACAGGAGGTGGAAGAGGAGGGAGAGGAGGTGGAGGAGGTGGAAGAGGAGGAAGAGGAGGTGGAAGAGGAGGGAGAGGAGGTGGAAGAGGAGGGAGAGGAGGTGGAAGAGGAGGGAGAGGAGGTGGAAGAGGAGGGAGAGGAGGTGGAAGAGGAGGGAGAGGAGGTGGAAGAGGAGGGAGAGGGTAAGAGGGGCAGAGGAAGAAGAGGGGAAGAGGAGGAAGAAGATACATGTGTAAGGAGGAAGAAGAGAGTAATGAGTTGGAAGAGGCGGTGGAAGAGGAAGTAGAGGAGGATGAGAGTGAGAAGGAGGGAAAGATAGAGGTGGAAGAGGAAGAGAAAGAGAAGGGGGAGGATGAATAGGAGTGGGAGGAAGAAGAAGAGAGAGACAGTGAGGGGAGAAGGACGACAATTAGAAGAAATATTTGATAAGAAATGTTACTAAAACAACACTTTCCATACAGCTACACAAATCACTTAATGTTTACAATCTTGTAATTGACAGAATAAGTACTCCTTTTGAAGAAACATTTCGCAGCAATAATCATAACTCTTTTTAAAAAATTTAAAAACTCTCGGCCTTGTTCTTGGAAAAGCAAATGGCACTCACCTTGCGGTTGAAGGTCAGATAGCCGAGGGCGATGGCCGCCCCACCTCTGACCTCGGCGTTGGGGGAGAAGAGGTGATTGGTCAGGATGTCCATGCTGCCGGCCGTGATCATGGCGTCGGTGATTCCGGCGCGAGTGTGGGCCAGACTAGCCATCAGGGTAGCTGGAATGTCGGGGGGGGGGGGGGGGGGGGGTGGTGTTGGGATTAACGGCGGAAGAAAGGATGGGGGGGGGGATCGATCAATAGCAATATATCATATCAATATATAATAGCAATATTTACAATGTTCTAGTCAGTTCTGCTTTCCTTTGCTCCAAAATAACGGGCGGCGGCACTTGATGAGACTTACTAACAAAAGATCGAAAATGAGGCATGAGCCTACCTACTTCATCAGGGGCCAATTTCACTAACGCTTTGCGATCATCACAAACGCCGAAATCGATCACTACATGTAAGTCTGAAATCCATCGCATTAACAGCGAAATCGATCTCTACATGTAAGTCTGAAATCCATCGCAACTTTAGCGGTACACTGATCCTTAAAGTTGCAATGGATTTCAGACTTAGCGATCGATTTTGGCGTTTGCGATGATCGCAAAGCATTTAGTGAAATCGGCCCCAGAGCACTCCTGTGAGGCACTTGATTGGCCGAAGCTACAGCAAACTTCAGTTTGGATAATTTTTGGTTTAGAGATGACGGGGGCTCACAGGCGGTGACCTACCTGAGAGAATGATCGTCTCGTTGTCCCCCGACCGGAGCAGGCGGACCAGCGTAGTCACTCCCTCCGCCGACAACGCCACCTGGTCCTGGTCCACAATGACCCTAGCCAGCACCACAATCTGCCGAGGGGCAAAAAGGGGGGGGGGGAAAGGTCGTCAAAGGTCACACAGGGCAGGGGAACAGGGGGTGGGGGGAGAGAGAGGGATCAAAGTCGGGATCAGGATAAGAAGGGAGGTTAGGGATTGGGCCAGATCTGGGAGAAGTGCCGGGGACAGAATGGACCTGGGGAAGAATGGCTGGGAACAGTGTCAGCCTTCGATGGAAGGGTTTTGAAGTTTTGAAGAAAAGTTGGGAGTGTTGTTAGGACGGATTTGGTGAAGAGGTTACGTTTGGGGGACAAGAATGAATCCACGTTCTGGGACTGAGACGAGGTTAGATGCTGAGGATAGGGTCAAAGTTCTGGAGCGGAGGCAAAGTTCTGGGAAAGGGTTGAATTTGGTGGATGGGAGTCATGGTTAAGGGAATGAATCAGAATTGGGAACAGGGTCAATTTTTGTGGGATAGGGTCAAAGTTGAGGACATGGTCAGAAATTGGGGGTCGGGGTCAAAGATCCGGACTGGGGTCAGATTTGAAGACACAGTGGAAATTCTGGGATGGCATAGGAACTTAATGAGGGGGAAAGGGTCAAATTCTGGGGACGGGACACAATTTGGGGAGATGGTCAAATCTGGGACATGATTGAGAGTCTGGGGCCATTGTAGGGGCGCAGCTCTTGAACACAAGGCCGTACCTGGAAGGCGCCGTGGGCCTGGTAGGTCTCGTCCTCCGAGTCCAGGAAGTCGCGGAAGGTGGCCATCCGGAGGCCGCCGGCATCTCTGATGGCCAGCTGCTGGCCGGTGTTGTTGAAGGCAAAGTTGGCCAGGGCGTTGCCTGCTTGGAGGGGCACGTCCTGCCGGGTAGGAAGGAGGGAGGGAGGGAGGGAGGGAGGGAGGGAGGGGGCAGTAGATCAAGGAGAAACAAGACATGACCCACAGTTTGAAGATTCAGATTTCTCCACAAGCAGATTTGAATTTTACAGAGGTGAGGGTAGGGGAGAGGAGGAGAGGAGAGGAGAAGGGGAGGGGAGGGGAGTGGAGTGGAGGGGAGGGGAGGGGAGTGGAGGGGAGGGGAGAGGAGGGGAGGGGAGGGGAGAGGAGGGGAGGGGAGGGGAGGGGAGGGAAGGGAAGGGAAGGCAAGGCAAGGGAAGGCAAGGCAAGGCAAGGGAAAGGAAGGCAAGGCAAGGCAAGGCAAGGCAAGGCAAGGCAAGGCAAGGCAAGGCAAGGCAAGGCAAGGCAAGGCAAGGCAAGTGAAAGGAAGGCAAGGCAAGGCAAGGCAAGGCAAGGCAAGGCAAGGCAAGGCAAGGCAAGGCAAGGCAAGGCAAGGCAAGGCAAGGCAAGGCAAGGCAAGACAAGGCAAGGCAAGGGAGGAGGAAAGGGATGTGAAGGGATGGCAAACCCTACAATCACCATCGCTAACCTTCTCCTCAGACTGCAGCAGATTCAGAACGACCTGCATATCAAAGAGTGGCTCAGCCCTCAGGAGCTCCTGATTCTCCTTGTTGCCAAGGATGATGCAGGCCAAGGTGTTGGCAATCTCCACCTTGATGCGGTCGCTGGGCGTGGTCCGCAGCAGGGCAACCAGCGTGGGAATGGTGCTCTCCTCAGCAATTCTGCCCTGAGTGATGGTATTGTTGATGTTGGCCACACCTGACAAAGTGCCACCGGCAAAACAACAACAAAAAACAGTCAAGGAGAGTTCAAGGCTAGATGATGAAGCAGGGTCCACAGTCTGATGACTTTTTTCCCTTTTTTTTGTGCAATCTTGAAAAATCAAGAAAAAAGGCAGGCTAGACATTTCTAATCCTAACAGAACCTTTGAGAAAGACAGTCCCATCAGATAGTCAGTGTTGCAGATGGCTTTTGCATTGTTTTACAAACTTGAAAATCTAAAAAAAAATCCTAGCAGAAACTCATTGAAAAATTGGCAATTAAAACTTTAACTGGACTGGGACTTGAACCCGAGATCTCTAGATCCAGCCCTTAGATGATGGCCTCCCTAATAGTCAACTAGTCTTTGCCGGGGTGAGGGCGCCAGTCAGAAGCAAATAAACCATTAACTTCCGTATATCTCCAGGGATTAGTTGAAAACTTAAACACAGTATGAGAGAGACTGACATTTTCATCCGAGCAGGACATTCTATAGCAAAAAGAGGGAAAGTCCTGCTTGGAAAGAGTCACATCATTCTAGATTTGGTATTTGTGAGAAGGATTGGGATTTTTATAGGGATATTCAGCAGGTTGCAAGATGAGTTTTTTATACTGGGTGGATTGAGGTCAGAAAAATGTATGCTTAAGCCTCTTTGGGAAATGCTTGGCACCCTGGCAAAGACGTTGACTATTTGGGAAGGCCACCATCTTACGGCTAGATAGCGGTAAGCTCAGATGGTAAGAACAGTTGCTATGCAAAACAAGAAGTCTCGGTTTTAAGTCTCTCTCCAGTCAATGTTTTCATTTTCATTTTTTTTGGGGGGAGGAAAGAAATGGATTTGAATAGCACCTACCCACACAGAGAGTTCCAAGGGCCTTGATGACAGTGTGTACGACCCTCTCCGATGTCTTGCTGGAGCGCAGGATTCGAACCACCGGCAGGATGCCGTTCTCCTTCTCGATGCGGTTCTGGTTGTCAGAGCTGGCCCTGGTCAGTGCAATCATGGCCCTGCAGCCTGTGGGAGGGAGGGAGACTGCCAGTGAGTTTGAGACAGCTAGGTTTGGTTGGGTTGGGTTGGTCTGGGCTGGTTTGGGTTGGGTTGGGTTGGGTTGGGTTGGGTTGGGTTGGGTTGGGTTGGGATGGGTTGGGTTGGGTTAGGTTGGGTTGGGTTGGGTTGGGATGGGTTGGGTTGGGTTAGGTTGGGTTGGGTTGGGTTGGGTTGGGTTGGGTTAGGTTGGGTTGGGTTGGGTTGGGATGGGTTGGGTTGGGTTAGGTTGGGTTTGATTGGGTTTGATTGGGTTGGGTTGGATTGGGTTTAATTGGGTTTGATTGGGTTGAGTTGAGTTGGGTTGGGTTGGGTTGGGTTGGGTTGGGTTGGGTTGGGTTGGGATGGGTTGGGTTGGGTTGGGTTGGGATGTGTTGGGTTGGGTTGGGTTGGGCTGGGCTGGGCTGGGCTGGGCTGGGTTGGGTTGGGTTGGGTTGGGATGGGATGGGTTGTGTTGTGTTGGGTTGGGTTGGGTTGGGTTGGGTTGGGTTGGGATGGGTTGGGATGGGTTGGGATGGGATGGGTTGGGTTGGGTTGGTTGGGTTGGGTTGGGTTAGCTTGGTTTAGGTTGGGTTTGAATAAGAAAGGATAGAAGGGTCTTCCGGGTGGAGCACTGTGCTCTGGGCTGTGGTGACTTGGGGCCTCAGGTCAGGCCGAGTGAGGAATTGACTCACGATCGCGAGTGACTCACGATGGACAACCCATCATCGAACTTGAAAATGGGCCGAGTGGTGTTATGTGCACCGCTTCACCGACTGATCGCAGGTAACGACGGGTTCGATAATGGAAAACCGATGGCAGGGCACCAAGACGGCGTCACTCACCCACGTACTGCAGCTTCTCCGACTTGACGATGAGATCAATGATGCCGCTGATCCCGATGAACTCAGCGATCATCTTCTGCTGGGGCCGGGTGTGGCCGGCCAGTGCCCAGAGACTGCAGGCAGCCTGCTCCTTCACGTCCAGCGACCAGATCTTAAAACCAGAAACGAGGAGGAAAAAAACCAAACCGTGGTATAGAGGAGCGTTGGAGAGGACCCAGCCAGGACTGCATGTTAATTTTTGTAGTTCATCATCCTTATCATTGTCACTGTCCTCAATGTTGTTATCATTACTGTCATTGTTCTTGTCACTGTCATCGTGCCTTTTTTGTAGTTGTCTTCATCGTCCTTGTTGTCATCATCATCGTTGTTGTCGTCATTGTTATTGTCATTGTTATCATTGCTGTCATCATTCTTGTCACTGTCATCGTGCCTTTTTAGCTTTTCCGCCGCGTAGCGGAAAAGCTATTGTTCTTGTTCTGATTTTTTTTTTTGTCTTCTTCTTCTTCTTCTTCTTTTTCTGGTCGGAATTTTCCCATAGACTTTGTACAGGGTTTTTCTCCACGGCACTTTTGCCATTGAACACACTTGGATTTTTTTCAAACTTTGCAAATGCATAGAGCTTATGTTGAGCTAGTGCACAGTTGTCTTAGAATTGTCATGATGTCACCATGTGTCACGTGACAGTGCTTTAAAGGGGCAAATTTCAAACTCCATTTTAAGCAAAAATACAATTTCGTTTGGTTTCAATTTTACACTATATCTAAGTTGGGAAAAGGTATATCCAAAAATTGCCCTCATTTGATCGTGACGTCATCTCATGAATATTAATGAGGTCATAAACTTTTAAGATTTTAACATTCAATTGAGCATATTTGGCCAACGGAGCAAGATTTTTTCAGTTTTTCGATTATATCTATTGGGGATGTAGTTTATAAACACCCTCCGGGGCCAAAATGCCATGACGCAATCGTGACGTCATCAAAACGCGTGTTTTTAAAACGCATATTTGCCAAAGGTCAATCGTCTCAAAATTTGCTAGGCATCTAGCTATTGGTCTAGACATTCTGAATCCTGAGTTTGGAAACAATCGACCATTGTTCAGAATTATTATGATTTTTTTAATGTTATAATGAAGTCCCATACTCTTTGTGCACGAAATATGCACGTGCGTTTTGGGGTAGAAATTGAGGTTCCGAGTTCGAATCCCGCTGATGTCAATATTTTTTTTTTTTTTTTTTTAAGAGAGGCAGATGCGGAAAAGCGTTATGTTCTGTTAGCCAACAGACATAAATCTCTAGTTTGTACTTGTTTTCGTCGTCCTTGATGTTGTTATCATCATCGTTGTTGTCATTGTCATGGTCGTCATCATTGATATTGTCATTGTTATCAATGCTGTCATCGTTCTTGTCACTGTCATCATGTCATTTTTGTAGTTGTCTTCATCGTCCTTGTCCTTGTCATTGTTGTTGCCATCATCATCATGGTTGTCGTCGCTGTCACTGCCGTCATCATTGTACCTTGAGCAGGCGGATAAGGGTGCTGGGGTATCTCTGTTGTCATTGTTACTGTCATTGTTATCATTGCTGTCATCGTTCTTGTCACTGTCATCATGTCATTTTTGTAGTCGTCTTCATCGTTGTTGCCATCATCATCATGGTTGTCGTCGCCGTCGTCGCCGTCATCATTGTACCTTGAGCAGGCGGATGAGGGTGCTGGGGTATCTCTGTTGTCATTGTCGTCATCATTGTTATTGTCATTGTTATCATTGCTGTCATCGTTCTTGTCACTGTCATCATGTCATTTTTGTAGTCGTCTTCATCGTTGTTGCCATCATCATCATGGTTGTCGTCGCCGTCGTCGCCGTCGTTAGTGTACCTTGAGCAGGCGGATGAGGGCGCTGGGGGCGTGCAGGGCCAAGATGGCCGCCTGGCTCTTGGGGTTGTCTTCTGCCAGCGACTCCAGGGCGGCGGCAGCCTTGGTCTGGACGGAGAGGTTGCGGCCGCGGATCAGATTGACCAGCGGCTGGACGGCGTTGCGCTCCACCACCAGGTCCTGGTTGTCCCGATTGTTGCGGGTCAGCGCCGCCAGAGCCGCCGAGCTAGCCGCCCTGAGCACGTCTGTATTAAAGCATGGGATTTCAAAATGGATTGTTTCTTTTTGTTAAAAAATTCAAGCAATGAAAGAAAAGAATGAACTTAAAGAGAGTCCCATCAGAAAGTCAGTGTTGCCGGCCTTGTTTTGCAAAACTTGAAAATCTAAAAAAAAATTCTACAGAGAGCTGAGCTACTGTACATGTAGCCTCTCTGAGCACATCTGTAAGAGTGAGATTTCAAAATGAAAAAAAAAAATAACACATCAAGCGATGACAGAAAAGAGCAACAGAGCAACAGAGTTGAAAGACTTCAACAGAGTCCCATCAGAAAGTCAGTGTTGCAGACGGCTTTGGCCTTGTTTTGCAAACTTGAAAAAAAAAATCTAAAGAGCTGAGCCGCTGAGCTAGACGCTCTGAAAATGTCTGTAAGAATGCGATTTCAAAATGAAAAAAAAAAAAATTAAATTCAAGCTACACTGTACGACAATATTTCAGCTGCTGATCTAGCCACTCTATCTGAGCATGTCTGAAAGAATGGGATTTAAAAATGAAAAAAATTAAATTCAAGCTACAAAAGAAAAGAACAACTGAGTTTAAAGACTTCAACAAGGGGATCCTTTTACTGTTTTAGGAGAAAAACAAAGAGTGACCCAATACATCTAGAAATTGCAGTCAGTTTTTTAATTTTTCTCAGCCTCACCTGATTTGACATGCAGGAATTCCACCAGGGGCTCCACCCCGCCGTGCTGCGCCACCAGCCGCTGGTTCTCCGCGTGGCCGGTGCACAGCACCCGCACGGCCTGCACGGCCTCGCGCAGCACGTCCTCCAGCCGCGAGTCCAGCAGGCGGATCAGGGGCGGCACGCCGCCCTCGCCGCTGATCTGGCCGCGGCAGGCGGGCCGGGCGGCCAGGTCGGCCAGCAGGATGGCCGCCCGGGCCTGGATGTCGTCCACGGGCGAGGCCAGGAGACCGACCACGGTGGGCACGGCACCGGCCGCCGCCACGGCCGCCTGGACGGCCGGCTGCTCCGACAGGTTGCAGAGAACGGCCGCGCCAAGAGACTGCATCTCCCACTGGGGGAGCTTCAGGATGTCCACCAAGGCCGGAATGCCGTCTGGATCCACAAGCCAGACGGAAAATTTGGGAATGAAAAAAACGGGTCAAAAATGAACTGTTCTGTCCGAGAGGGGAAGGGGGGCTGGTTGTGTCAGTATGTTCATGAGCTTCAGGATGGCCACTAAGTTGGTTATGTCAGTAAGTTCATGAGTTTCAGGATGGCCACTAAGTTGGCTGTGTCAGTATGTTCATGAGCTTCAGGATGGCCACTAAGTTGGCTGTGTCAGTATGTTCATGAGTTTCAGGATGGCCACTAAGTTGGTTGTGTCAGTATGTTCATGAGTTTCAGGATGGCCACTAAGTTGGTTGTGTCAGTATGTTCATGAGCTTCAGGATGGCCACTAAGTTGGTTATGTCAGTAAGTTCATGAGTTTCAGGATGGCCACTAAGTTGGCTGTGTCAGTATGTTCATGAGTTTCAGGATGGCCACTAAGTTGGTTGTGTCAGTATGTTCATGAGTTTCAGGATGGCCACTAAGTTGGTTGTGTCAGTATGTTCATGAGCTTCAGGATGGCCACTAAGTTGGTTATGTCAGTAAGTTCATGAGTTTCAGGATGGCCACTAAGTTGGTTGTGTCAGTATGTTCATGAGCTTCAGGATGGCCACTAAGTTGGCTGTGTCAGTATGTTCATGAGTTTCAGGATGGCCACTAAGTTGGTTGTGTCAGTATGTTCATGAGTTTCAGGATGGCCACTAAGTTGGCTGTGTCAGTATGTTCATGAGTTTCAGGATGGCCGCTAAGTTGGTTGTGTCAGTATGTTCATGAGTTTCAGGATGGCCACTAAGTTGGTTGTGTCAGTATGTTCATGAGTTTCAGGATGGCCGCTAAGTTGGTTGTGTCAGTATGTTCATGAGTTTCAGGATGGCCACTAAGTTGGCTGTGTCAGTATGTTCATGAGCTTCAGGATGGCCACTAAGTTGGCTGTGTCAGTATGTTCATGAGTTCCAGGATGGCCACTAAGTTGGTTGTGTCAGTATGTTCATGAGCTTCAGGATGGCCACTAAGTTGGTTGTGTCAGTATGTTCATGAGTTTCAGGATGGCCACTAAGTTGGCTGTGTCAGTATGTTCATGAGCTTCAGGATGGCCACTAAGTTGGTTGTGTCAGTATGTTCATGAGTTTCAGGATGGCCACTAAGTTGGTTGTGTCAGTATGTTCATGAGTTTCAGGATGGCCACTAAGTTGGTTATGTCAGTATGTTCATGAGCTTCAGGATGGCCACTAAGTTGGCTGTGTCAGTATGTTCATGAGCTTCAGGATGGCCACTAAGTTGGCTGTGTCAGTATGTTCATGAGTTTCAGGATGGCCACTAAGTTGGTTGTGTCAGTATGTTCATGAGTTTCAGGATGGCCGCTAAGTTGGTTGTGTCAGTATGTTCATGAGTTTCAGGATGGCCACTAAGTTGGCTGTGTCAGTATGTTCATGAGCTTCAGGATGGCCACTAAGTTGGCTGTGTCAGTATGTTCATGAGCTTCAGGATGGCCACTAAGTTGGCTGTGTCAGTATGTTCATGAGTTTCAGGATGGCCACTAAGTTGGTTGTGTCAGTATGTTCATGAGTTTCAGGATGGCCGCTAAGTTGGTTGTGTCAGTATGTTCATGAGTTTCAGGATGGCCGCTAAGTTGGCTGTGTCAGTATGTTCATGAGTTTCAGGATGGCCACTAAGTTGGCTGTGTCAGTATGTTCATGAGTTTCAGGATGGCCACTATAAGTTGGCTGTGTCAGTATGTTCATATTTGGTTGTGGATGGCCACTACGGCCGGAATGCCGTATGGAAACCCAACCAGGATTTTCAGATACAAAATGTGGGAATGAAAAAAAGGATATGACTTAGATAAGGTTTGCATGGTGGAATAACTAAGTGGAATGTTTGTGGTGACACCGTGTAGCACTTCTCTATCAAGAAGAAGTGTGGTGCAGATCCACAAATGGGTCAAGAATGAACGGAATTTAAGGGCTAAGGAAAGAAGGAGACAGGGAGGAACTTAGGAAGGCTGGAGATACACGTAGGAATTGACTTTCCTCTTAAAATGGGCCAGATTTATCTATGCAGATTCGCCCAAAACAAAGCTATAAAGCCGCTCAAGGTTGAAGGCTAAGGAAAGAAGAAGATAGGGAGGAACTCAGGAAGGCTGCAGATAAGGAATTGACATTCCTCTTAAAAAGGGCAAGATCATAAGAAATGAATGGCAAAGTGATACAATGTTTTGCTACCAACACGGCAATCTACAGGACTGGCCCTATACTTCATTGTCCCAATTTTCCAGCTGAGCGTCAGTGAGGCAGGTAGGCCCCTAATGCCCAGCCCAGTCGGGCTCTTACCCGCTTCCAGGATAGGCTTCCAGTAGTCCTTCTTGGATGTGGTCAAGACTTCCAGAGAGCGGACTGCACTGTCCCTGTGCTGATGGGTCTTGGACCTCAGCATGCCTGATCCCATCCCAAAAAAAAGGCAGAGAGAAAAGGGAATGAATTAATACACAATGTGGATACCAGGAAAATTGGACAGAAGTAAAGAGGAGACTAGTATTAGGTCCGTTCCCACTACAAAAATAATCATGATTAATTTTTTTTATTTTTTTTAGTATTATTATTATTATTATTATTATTATTATTTTTTTGTTTTTGTTTTTTTGTTGTTGAGGGGGTCGTGTCCAAACAGGCCAAAAAATTGCGTTGGAAAAAAAAGAGTGATTGGGGTTAGGAGTTGTGGTTCAAATGGTGGGCGAGTCCTTGAGGGTGGCCCACGCAAGGGAACATACGGTACAGGTATAAACAAGCACGGCACTTCCTGTCAATCAGTGGCCTCCACTATTACATAGCTGCAAACCTATCTTAAAGGAAATGCTAAAAAAGAGGAATCACAGAGCAAACTACATAGGAGTACATGTGTACCTCCAAGCCAAAAAAACGGACTCTGTTGTCATAAGCAGATCAATTGATCAATTTTTACCCCCAAAAAGAGGAATGATTCATCCAAAATAGGAATGGTTGGCAGCTATGCTATTCCGGCCTGGTATTTGTCTTTTGCTTTTATGATTAATATCAATTCAAAGGGTGCTGTAGACAAAACGCTGAATGGGCATCAATGGTTGCGTACCGATGAGTGTCTGCCAGACTGGGACGTCTGGGTGATCCCACTCAATGAAGAACTCCAGCACGTTGGTGTGGAAACGCAGGGCAGCCAGGTGGATCATGGTGTTCCGCTCCATGTCCGTCTTGCGGATGTTGGCGCCAAGGTCTATCAGGATCTTGACGGATTCAAGCGCCCCACTGCTTGCGGCAAGCAGGAGGGGAGTCCTTCTGAGCCTGTGTGGAGGGAGGGGAGGGAAGGGGGAGGCAGGGGGCAGGGGGAGGCAGGGAGGGAAGGGACAGGCAGGGAGGCAGGGAGGGAGGCAGGCAGGGAGGAAGGGTGGGAGGGAAGGGGGAGGCAGGGAGGCAGGGGGAGGCAGGGAGGCAGGGAGGAAGGCAGGGAGGGAAGGGGCAGGCAGGGAGGCAGGGGGAGGCAGGGGAGGCAGGGAGGCAGGGAGGGAGGCAGGTAGGCAGGTAGGCAGGCAGGCAGGCAGGCAGGCAGGCAGGCAGGCAGGCAGGCAGGCAGGCAGGAAAGGGTGGGAGGGAAGGGGCAGGCAGGGAGGCAGGGGGAGGCAGGGCGGGAGGCAGGGAGGGAGGGAGGCAGGGAGGGAGGGAGGCAGGGAGGGAGGCAGGCAGGGAGGGAGGCAGGCAGGGAGGGAGGCAGGCAGGGAGGGAGGCAGGCAGGCAGGCAGAGATGCAGGGAGTAAGGCAGGGAGGCAGGCAGGGAGGCAGGAAAGGGTGGGAGGGAAGGGGCAGGCAGGGAGGCAGGGGGAGGCAGGGCGGGAGGCAGGGAGGGAGGGAGGCAGGGAGGGAAGGGGCAGGCAGGGAGGCAGGGAGGGAGGCAGGCAGGCAGGGAGGAAGGGTGGGAGGGAAGGGGCAGGCAGGGAGGCAGGGGGAGGCAGGGAGGGAGGCAGGGAGGGAGGCAGGCAGGGCGGGAGGCAGGGAGGGAGGCAGGCAGGGAGGGAGGCAGGCAGGGAGGGAGGCAGGCAGGGAGGGAGGCAGGCAGGCAGGCAGAGATGCAGGGAGTAAGGCAGGGAGTAAGGCAGGGAGGCAGGCAGGGAGGCAGGCAGGGAGGGAGGAAGGCAGGGAGGGAGGAAGGCAGGGGAGGGAGGAAGGCAGGAGAAGTGAGGGGGACAGGCAGGCAGAGAGAAAGGGATGCAGGGAGGCAGGGGGCAATGCAAAGCACTTAGTAAAGGTGGAGTTTAACTGACAATGCTTTGAATTCCGGTTATTTTTTTCTGGGGGGGGGAGGTTGGAAAAAAAGGGGTACTACAAAGATATTGCAAACTGCTTAAATACCCAAAGGTACAAATCTCATCCAGCTCGAGGACCTGGCATTCAATGGGACCTCTATTGGGGCAGTAAATAAAGGGCCAGCTAGATCTCCCGATGACAGGCACAGCACACTCTGCCAAAAATACTGACTCAAAGCCACTCTCCTTGTAAAAAGATGACTCAAGAGTGGTGTCTCAATCCCCCCATCTTCCCAAGCCTTGTGTCCACCGTGCCAGCCTAATCTGGCCCTAGTGGACATGGTGGAGGCCACTACAATGGCCTCATCTGGCTTCCACCAGATATTCCAGGCCAGTGTATACAATCTACAGTCTACATAAAGAAGAGGTAAATTTATGGTTCTGAAAAGAAATCAGGTTCTTTTCAGAACCATACCTCTTCTTTAAGAGACCTGACATGTACAATGTATATCATGCATGTTGTCACTGCAAACCCTCCTACTGTCCTACATTGTTTCACCCACCATGCAAAGCCTTAAGTCTTATTTACAGTTTACAACTGTACTGTACCTGCAAGGATCAAAACGCAAAGGCATCTCCTTCACTTTGCGGAAGAGTTCATTTTAGGGAAAAGGTGCTGCATATCTTACTTGTCCCAGGTCTCCAGCTCCATCTGGTCGATGTACTTGCGGACAAACATGCGGACGATGGGAGCGTGATCGTAGAAGGCAGCGTGGTGGATGGCCGCCCAGCCGTCGGGATCGGCCAGGATCATGCCGGCACGGTTGGACACCAGGCAGAGGGCAGTCTCCAGGGAGCCACAGCGGGCAGCCAGGTGCAGCGGCGTGGTGCCTACGCAGTGGGGCAGAAGGGTGGGGTTACCGGTGATGAAAGAGAGGGTTACCAACGGATGTCGGGGTACCAGTGATTGACTGTTTGACAATGAATGGGCTGGGTTACTGATGAAAAGAGAGTGTTACCAATGAATGTCGGGGTACCAGTGATTGACTGTTTGACAATGAATGGGCTGGGTTACTGGTGAAAGAGAGTGTTACCAATGAATGTCGGGCTACCAGTGATTGACTGATTGACAGTGAATGATGGGTTGGGTTACTGGTGAAAAACATTGTTACCAATTAATGTCGGGGTACCAGTGATTGACTGTTTGACAATGAATGATGGGTTGGGTTACTTGTGAAAAACAGTGTTACCAATGAATGTCGGGGTACCACTGATTGACTGTTTGACAATGAATGATGGGCTGGGTTACTGGTGAAAGAGAGTGATACCAATGAAAATTGGGGAATCTTAAAAACTGCCATCTGCATCACAGTTGAAGCATAACATTTTCTGAAACTATTAAAGAGAGTAGGTTATTTCATTGCAAGCAACAGACAGAAATCACAAACTGTATGGTCATATCCTTACATCTCGATTAGTATTGAGCTGTGAGATGAGCGTTGTGTGGGGAAACCGTCCTGAACGTGCCAGTGCAAAACAGCAATGAAAACGAAGACAGTGAACAGTGACACATGGTTATTAGTGCAGACGCCCACACCTAGGTCAGATCTATGCTTGGCAATGAAAGGGATCTCCAGCCCGCAAGCCTTGAGTACATTCTGATTTCTGAAATTCAAAAATACGTTGGCCTGTCCATTGGGGTGACAGATACATGGTGGTGTATCTGAAATTCTTCTTATTGAATGTTGAAAATCAAAGCAAAAAAGTCAGAAATTGCTTGAAGGACTGATGTTTGGAGCCAACTTTCTGTGTTTTTATTCGGACATTAAAACAATCTAATCTAATCTAATCAAATCTAATCTAATCTTCAGTAATCTAATCTAATCTAATGGATCCAAACAGGACTTTCCTTGAAGGTGAAGTGATGAGGAGAGGGTAGGGGAGAGGAGAGGAGGGGGAAGGGGAGGGGAGGGGAGGGGAGGGGAGGGGAGGGGAGGGGAGGGGAGGGGAGGGGAGGGGAGGGGAGGGGAGGGGAGGGGAGAGGAGGGGAGAGGAGGGGAGGAGAGAGGAGGGGAGGGGAGACGAGGGGAGGGGAGAGGAGGGGAGGGGAGAGGAGAAAAGGGGAGGGAAGGGGAGAGGGAAGGGGAGAGGGAAGGGGAGAGGGAAGGGGAGGACCCAACATTAGCAACAAGATCATAATTATTCAAATTCACCCAGTAGGCATTTCTCAGTATAGTAAGAGAAATATATGCCGTTTTTTAAATCAAAGCAACCGACTCACCGTGATTTTGTTCAGGCTGGGCTTGTTTACGTTTTTTCAGATTACGGACTACCATTACGGGGACGAATGGGTTAGGATGAGACAGACAGATGGATGATAATGAGGATGATGATAATGATAATAATGAAAGAACAACTTGGATGACACCAAAACAACCGCAAAAAAAAAAAACCCACACTAAACCACAAGATGAAACCGTGCACAAATCAGTTTATTTTATAAACTCTGTGAGTCTTAAGGAGCCTGAATTTCATTCACTTTGCACTGGAACCCTGTATATTCAGAGCTGTGTAGGTGTGGCTGTGTTTCAGGCTGCCCTCTGGATCTGGACATCCCTAGTGTCCCAGTTCTCAGCCATCGGGTGCCCTGCAAAAAGGGCAATGAGTGCGTTCTGACACTAACATCACCTTACGCCCCATTTGCGGGGAACAAATTCCGTCTGGTCTGTTGTATGGCTTTTTACAATGAGTTTTTACTTCACCTTGGCGTAATGTTTGAACACAGAATGTGAGAGGATTGAAGCGTGAACAAAATGGAAAATAAATGACCTTTATTAGTGACCTTCTTTTGCGCTTATGCCCTTCTGCAAGGCACCCAACATGAGCATAGACTTTCCTCAGCCTACATGTAACTTGAAGCACTATTTATATTGACACACACACACACGCACCCCTGTTTCAATGTCAGCTGCCGCCTGAATTGGCGTCATAAAAATATGTGGGGACGGCATTTGTGTGGCCAATCGAGGGATAGCGGGCAACGGATGTGGCTGGGTTTTTACAAACTCAAGGTTAATTGCATCTGAATGAAAGTGGGGGTGTGATCCCTGGAGCTGTGTGGCGGTGATTAAAATGCTTCCGGCTGGTACCCGCGACATCCCAGCAAAGACGAGTTGACTATTTGGGAAAGCCGCCAACTTAAGGGCTGGATACCGGTAGCTCAGGCAGTAAGACTGATAATAGCATCATACCAAAGAGCCCGGATTCCTGTCCTGGTTTTGAAAAGCGCCTGAATTTAATTTCAGTGATTCAACCTGGTTTTATGGCACCAAAACAGCGCCCTCTATGGGCAGACAAAGATTTGCTCTCCACAATGGGTGGAAGCCGGTCGGTCAAGCTCTTGTGCGTTTGTGCTTTCTTACCTCCACAAATATCACTTGCTAGTTTAGGACAGATTGTATGTTATGGGGAAATGAAAAACAAATTGCATGAATAGTTAGTGACTCATTAGACAAGCATACCATCCAAGGGGCCAATTTTACAGAGCCTCTTAAGCACCCAACATATGCTAAAGCATGAACAACCATTCCTCCATAGAACCAGCTTGCCAGCCAAAGTTCCACATGTACCCGGTATTACACGCTAAGCACCCAATATTGGAATATAAGTCGAGTACTACAAGCATTTAAAGAAGGCCATATACAACATTGGTAAAGGTCAAAAGAATGCCACAGTTTGTGTGTTAAACCATTAAACATCCCAAAAAAGCAATCCTGTGAAAGTTTGAGCTCAAATGGTGATCTGAGAAAGTAGAAAAAGGTACAAAACCATCAAGGTTTTTGCACCATTCTGTCGTGTAAGAAATAGTTTATGACTTGCGAGTAATAAACAATTTGTCGATGTTTGAGTGAAGATTTCTAGGGAAGTACACATGTACAGCATCCCAGACCGTAAGATTTCAACATGAGGATTCTATCATGACCATCTACAAACTGTGTAAATTAGAGGGAAATCTGTGGACATTGTATTGGGCCTTTAAGTTGAAGATGGCTGGCAATCTTGTTTTATGAAGGAAAGAAATTTCTTGCTAAACAGATTTTCACTCTTAATCAGGTCCAGATCAGGCAGGCCAGACTCACGAAAAGGTGAAATGAGCGCAATGCTGACTTACATTAAGCAATATGGACCATCTACTATATAGCCTCATTAGGCAGGTCAAGATCAAAATATATTTCGATGGCCCCTTCCTGCCATGCTTTCCGAGCCGCAAGCGCTGTTTTAAAAGGACCACCACCGCTTACAGGATTGTTTTACAAAGACCCGCAACCCTTTCCATGCACCCTCTACCAATGGGAAATGAGACGATCGGGAAGAACACTGTCAAAATCGGGGACAAATTTATCGCTGAAAATTTCACAGCTAATTAAGGGGTGTCTTTGCATAAATGATTTGACATGAGTTTTTGGGGTGTTTTTTTCATGAAAGTGATAACAATGTTCTTCCAAAATGTGAAAACAGTATGCCAACACTGTGAAACAATAGTGAATTACATTTTCCCGAATTTGTAAAAAAAAGGTTTTCCAACTTTGTAAGAACAAATTCTCACATTTTGAAGAAAAAAAAAATTCACCATAGTGAATTACATTTTCCCTACTTTGTAAAAAGGTTTTCTGCTTTGTACTGTTGTAAGAAATAGAAAATCTGGCACTGTGAACAAATTTCCAAGTTTGTGTAAATTTGTTTGGAACTGTTTCCCAGCTTGTTAAAAAAAATCCATATTCGTGAAAGAGAAAACCAGTATAGACAAGCGCATACCATTGGGGTTGGTCAGGTGGTGCCTACGAATGTCAATGTCTTGCCGCTGAATGAGCAGCATCTCAATGACCAGGGAACGGTTGTGCATGGCAGCGTGGTGCATGGGTGTGTAGCCATCCTCGTCCTGCTTGCTCAGGCGTGACGGCGGGCACTTGCGGGCCAACGTCTGCAGGATGGAGACCAGGCCCCGCAACGACGACATCTTCAGCCCCGCTTGGAGATTCTGGAGGAGGGCAAGGAGGAGGAGGCAGCGGAAGAGAAGGAACAGGAGGAGGAACAGGAGGAGGAACAGGAGGAGGAACAGGAGGAGGAACAGGAGACCGAGGAGGAGAAATGGGAGGAGGACGAGGATGAAGAGGAGGAAGGGGAGGAAGAGGAGGAATAGGAGGAGGAAGAGGAGGAGGAATAGGAGGAAGAAGGGGAGGAAGAGGAGGAAGAAGAGGAAGAGGAGGAGGAATGGAAGGATGAATAGGAGGAATAGGATAAGGAAGAGGAGGAAGAGGAGGAAGAGGAGGAAGAGGAGGAAGAGGAGGAAGAGGAGGAAGAGGAAGAAAAGGAGGAAGAGGAAGAATAGGAGGAGGAATAGGAGGAGAAAGGAGTGTTATCGCAAAGTGCAGTGTGCACCATTCAAACCTTCAAATCTTGCCCTTCTCTCTGCTGCAATTGCAACATTCTAGTCATTTTGTTTAATTCAGGGAGCAGCGAGCACACCTTGTACTTGATAGCCTGGTGGTAGCCGTATTGCCGCTTCCACTGTTCGTGCATTTGGACGTCGGTCAGCGGCAGGCGTTTTGGCTTCAGCTCGGCGATCTTATCGTAGAAGGCGTGCACCCAGAGAGGCTGAGCCGGAGACACTGGGTAGTAGGTCTCAAAGTTCAGGGCCAGGACATAGTACCTGGTCAAAACAGAGCGAGCAGAGAAAAGCAGGCGTTTACAAGATGGCTTTCAGAGTGGTCATCGAACTTAGCAAAATCTGTAGGTGGAGGGGTTACAGTCTACACTATGAACATCTAAACCGTGAAAATGGGGTGAAAATGTCATTTAGCCGTGAAAAGAAATTTCTGGTGGAAATGGCTAGAGGCAATTTAGAAGTATCTGTTAGTTACAGTTACAAGGACACCATACAGTTCCTCTATGAGGGCTGAGGGTCCCTACTGGTAATTGAATTAGCCATCCCTCAAGGCTGGAGCTTTGCCACCCTAGATATTCACGTTTTTTTCACGGTCTATTTATTCCTTTTCAGGTCAGAGAGGCGATTTTTTTCACGGTGAATTCACTGTAAAATGCATCATGAAATCACAGTGACTTTTTAGTTTCACGGCAAAATGACTTTCTCACCCCTCTTTCACGGTTTAGATGTTCATAGTGCTAGGAGGTGGGATTTGAACCGTTAAAGACACTGTGGAGTTAAGACTCCGAGGAGTTCGAAAACTGCGAAGAGAGACCGGCTTCTAGAAGGGATCTGATTCCAGGAGGAGGAAGAGGTGGGGAGGGAGGGAGGGGGGGGAGGTACAGTAGTTGGAGGTAGTCAGCGTACTCACTTCTTGCCGCCGATCTCCTTGACGGGCACCTTCATGGATTCCTGGCGGGACTGGTTGGGCTCGGTGATGTGGGCCAGCCACTCGGCGGCCTCCAGCCGGACCTGCTCGTAGCAGTCCACCACGGCGGCCGGCGGGGCCTGGACCGGGTCCGTCTCGATGTCGAAGGTCACGCCGCCGTGCAGGTGGAAGTAGCGGCTGGCGGCGCTGAAGTTGGGACAGCGGAAGTTGGGCGAGAGCATGAGAGGCGGCAGCTCCCGCTCCGTCTTGCAGTCCTCGGCTGAAAACCAAGCACAACGTACGACCGTCACTCGACCCCCGGAGGGTTGAAACCACTGTCCGGTGCTTTTTTTTGTTTCCTGCCAAAAGTGGGGCATGCAGTCTGGACTCTGCTTGTATAAGTGCGTCTTCCTTGTGCGGTGAGAAGCTGGTGGAGGCTCAGAGGAGGCACGGTGAAACTAGAGGCTTGCCAGAACTTGGGTGGATGGGTTGGTTTTTGTGGGTTGGTGGGTGGGTGCTTGGGTTGGTTGGTTGGCAGGTGGGTTGGTTGGTGGGTGGATTGGTGGGTGGGTGGGTGGGTGGGTGGGTGGGTGGATTGGGGGTGGGTGGGTGGGTTGGTTGGTTGGTTGGTGGGTGGATCGTTGGGTGGGTTGGTTGTGTTGGTTGGTTGGTGGGTCGGTTGGTAGGTGGCTTGTGGGTAGATGGATTCTTGGGTTGGTTGGTTGGTGGGTGGTTTGGTGGGTGGGTGGGTGTGTTGGTTGGTTGGTGGATGGGTTGGAGGGTTGGTCTGTGTGGGTTGGTTGGTGGGTGGGTTGTTTGGTTGGTGGGTGATTTGGTGGGTGGGTGTGTTGGTTGGTTGGCGGATGGGTTGGTGGGTTGGTTTGTGTGGGTTGGTTGGTGGGTGTGTTGGTTGGTTGGCGGGTGGGTTGGTGGGTTGGTGGGTGGGTGTGTTGGTTGGTTGGCGGGTGGGTTGGTTGGTTGGTTTGTGTGGATTGGTTGGTGGGTGGGCGGGTTGGTTGGTTGGCAGGTGGGTTGGTGGGTTGGTGGATTCTTGGGTTGGTTGGTGGGTGGGTTGGTTGGTGGATTGGTGAGTTGGTAGCTGGGTGAGTGGATGAGTTGGTTGGTTGGTGGCTTGATTGGTTGGTGGGTCGTGGGTTGGTTGGTTGTTTAGTTTCAAATGTTGCATAAAATAATACTGAGTGAGTTTCCGCTCCTGTGCAAACATAAAATACCGCGTGGCATTACCGCGAGCCTGTGTACAATGTAAATGGACCTTAAAGCAGCATGTCTAACCCCCCTTCCCCCCCCCCACCCCCTGAGGGTAGCCCAGCTGGGCTATTTTCCCCCGTACCTGATAGCGGGGGCAGCAGGTGCTGGATTTCGGGCACCTTGTTGCGGCGACGCATCCCGATCAGCAGCGGGACCAGGAAGCTGACCAGGTCAATGATGGCCAGCTGACGTCTGGTCTCGGCCTTGTTGGCCAGACTGCGCTGGATCACGTCCACGTGGGCGTGCAGTCGCGTCTGCAGTCGCTCAAAGGTGTCGCGCTTAATGCGCTCCTCCCCAAGCCGCACGACGCTGGTAACCTACAAACGAAAAAAAAAAAACCACCGCAGTTCAACCTCCAGAAACCGCCTCCGTTGACAAGCATGACTGCCTGCTGAAAATTACATCGCAGCTCAGTGCTTTCCTGTGCAGACGGGTGCTTCAGAGTTCAGTCATGCATGGCCTACCGGTATAGTTAACGCCCAATCGCCCACGCACCAGGCCACTTGAACTTCAAACAACCATTTTGGGCTCTTTGAAAAAAAAAAAACGTTTGCAGTTAGGCCTGTACCAGATGTGGCTACTTGGTGTCACTGCAAACCTTCCACTTGGTATTTCCACCATGCTAATCTTCCACTCGGTATTTCCACCATGCAAACCTTCAAGTCTAATCTGAAATCGGCTAGTCTTGTTCCATGATGTATTTCTTTTCTGGAATAACCTTCAACACGGATCTGACCAGGCTATTGGAATTGAACGTATTCAGAAAGGAACCACAAAACCCATCTGCTAAACTTGTATCATATTCCATTTGAATTGTATCCATGGATGTGGCCTCAACAACCAGACCAGAGGAGCTGTCCTGAGCTGTCTTGTTTTGCCTTCTATATGTCATGTCATGTCTTACAGGGAAATCCAATATGCTTCTTAAACCCCCTGTAGACACAACATTGGTAAGATCAAAAAACAGAAATGTTCACAGATTTACATGAAACTTATACATTTTGAAGATGGTTATAGTAGAAACTTCACACTGAAATATTTCTGCCTAAAATGTTGTATTTTAGGAGAAATGAGTAAAAGAAATAGTTTACGTCTCACCGAGATCTAAACTATTTTTCAGAACAGTACTGCGTTGAATGCTGCATTTTCGCGAAACAAATGAAGCGGTTTTCACAATTTTCTGGAGACTCGGTTGGCGGATTGAGCTGAAATTTTCACAGGTGTGCTATTTCATGCATGTATGTTGGATCAGAGAATGTATGGATGCTATTCTTGGACCTCGACCAATGTTGTGTAGGGGCTTTAACTTCCCTACATAGTGGGGGACCTCTCGCTCGCCATGCATACATACGGTACCTCGTGAGCGGCATCGATGACGAAGAGGTTCTGGTGCTGCTGGAAGGAGCGCTGTCTCCAGGTCAGCTGGAGGCTGAGGTCGTCCACGTACTTCATGAAGAGCCGCTTGTCGGCGTTGGCGTCGTGCTCGCTCATGGGGAACAGCCGCATGTTGTCGTAGATCCCGGCAAAGTCGGGATCCTTGGTGATGTCCATCATGCCTTGTATTGAGAATTGAAGGTTTGCAAGGTGAGAATAGCAGGATAAATAGGCTTGCATGGTGAGAATAGCAGGATAAATAGGCTTGCATGGTGAGAATAGCAGGATAAATAGGCTTGCATGGTGAGAATAGCCAGGATAAATAGGCTTGCATGGTGAGAATAGCAGGATAAATAGGCTTGCATGGTGAGAATAGCCAGGATAAATAGGCTTGCATGGTGAGAATAGCAGGATAAATAGGCTTGCATGGTGAGAATAGCAGGATAAATAGGAGACTGGAGACGAACAGAGTACACTGTTCGAAACGTCAAGTCAAGTGGTCAAGAACCACACTTACTCATAAAAGAGAATTTACATGGTGTCACCGCAAACCTATTTATCATGCCTTGGATTACAAAAAAAAAACACACATTAAAATTTTAACAGTTGGCAAAGAACACTTTGGACTGGACCAGGATTTCAACCCGAGACCTCTGGTTTGGCATACCTCGGGGCTCTCCCAAAAAGTCAACTATCTTTGCCGGGGTTGGGGTGGGGGGGCTGCCAGTCAGAAGCATTTGACCATGGACATTATTAGGGCCGTTTCCGCTACACCAAATAGGCGCGATTCACAAATCAAACTCCACTATTTCTGCGTGTCGGGACACAACAAACACGATTATTAGTGGCATTTGAATCGCGATTCAGACTCCACTATTAGTATTAGTGAATGCTAAATCACACCAGGTTTTTTAATCCCACAATTAATGCACCGCTCACGCTCTGATTGACACTGACAGGAAGTGCCTGATCAGAGCCACACAGACTCATAACATGAGATCACATAGATGCATTTCAGGTGATATACAAAAATGTTGCAAACTGCTTACTGACTAAAATGACCAAAATGTAAATCTTAAAATTTCGTGGGCCTGACGTTTCGATCCTAGCAGGACCTAGCAGGACCTTTCTCTGCCTTTGAGAAAGGTCCTGCTAGGATCGAAACG
Organism: Luidia sarsii; assembly: GCA_949987565.1. Lineage (NCBI taxonomy): Eukaryota > Metazoa > Echinodermata > Asteroidea > Paxillosida > Luidiidae > Luidia > Luidia sarsii. The sequence continues at coordinate 6,435,859 of OX465109.1, forward strand.
TCAGGCCCACGAAATTTTAAGATATACAGTGTATGCATTTTGTTATACTGAGCCACGTCCAGCTGTGTTTGAACCACAGAAGCTAGATTTCTTCCCTTTCCATTTTATTTTGTTTCCCTTATTATTGCTCAGGTATCACACTGCAGACATGGCAGACAACAGGGAGAAACAAAGCACTAACTACAGTACATGTACACTGTACAGTGTACAATGGTGTACACTCCCACTGTACGTGTACATCCCCGAAGCAGGCCACTAGGCCCAGGGCTTGAAATTCAGAGAGAAAAAAATGTACTAGACACAACAGGTCTAGCAACTGAAGACTCTTAGTCTTACTGGACCTGTCAAACTATTTTTGCAAGACCTGTGCCACAAATAAGAAGAACAAAAAATGCCCACCGTGAAAAGGAAAACCATGAGAACATGCTGTTTACTTGTACAGGCCAAATTCAAAGGCATTTGAGTGCCATTTTCTTCATGGTGCAAGAAAAAAAAAAAAATCGACAGCCGGTCCACTGCAGTCACACTCGGCACTAGACCGACGCTGAAATCACTAGACTCGGTCCACGGTCTGTTGGATTTTTCGAGCCCTGAGGCCTATAACAACCCTGAAGGATTGCCTGAACGCGAAATAAATTCAATGTCTCTCTAGAAAGAGGCTCTCCTAAAATCATAACAGTTGCATGAAAGCTAGAAAGACTTTCATCAAAGTTCTTCACTCCCAGTTCTACTTTCCCGGGACTTTCCCAGGAGCCAGAAAATGGGAGTGGTGCGCGACTCATCAGTGGGGCTTTAGTTCCCCCGCGGAAAGAAATGCCCTGAGAAATAGGCCCAATGTACAATGTAGCTGCGCAGCGTGAAAAGGGCTTCTTGAGTCATGTGTCCAGCTCTGGCCAGATCAACACAGAAGAGGACAAACTGTTGGAGCAGAGCTCACTTCAGTGTGTCCTTTTGCCTTTGAGAAAGGTCCTGCTAGGATCGAACCGTCAGGCCCTCTAACTTTTGAGATTTACCCGGTAGGGCCTAGATGTATTGCAGGTCATTTTCCTCAGTGAGCAGTTTGTCAACATCTGGAATAGGCTTCCCTCTGATATCATTGGGCAGCCCTCAAAGGAGGGGCTCAGAGTTTAAAGGAGGCTGTACATCATTTCTTGATTGGCCAGACATAGTCCACGGCTTCATGTATTGCAGACTTTACAGATTTCCCCAGCACATTTCTGGGCATCTTTGTCTAAAGTCCTATTAATGTTGCTGTGCGTGCTCTTTGCCTGTTGTATTTTCTTTTTGTGAGATTTTTAAATTCCCTCCAGCGCTGTTTGTCATTCTTGACCGTAGTTGGCGGGATTGGGTTTTGTATAAATAAAAAAATAAACAAGTTTTTGTATTAACTTCAGTAGTTTAGTAAATTTATGGCGGGTGGGTTGGCATTTAGAAGTCTGGAAGTCAATCAGCTGCAAAAGGCAGGAGCCAACATATAAGTAACTAATCCTTTTGGGAGTCTGTGCTCAGACCTCAGACTGGAGGGAACAACAAGATACAAGGGAAAGACTTTTGTTTGTTTGTAAATGTCCTCCTCTACCCCCCCCCCCATGCTTGACCCTTGACTACTGGCCTAAGACCCTGCGAGGCGTGAGACAGAAGGGGCGAGAGAGTAAACAGACCATTGTGTTCTATTGTTGCAGAAGCTGAATGGGACAATAGTGTGAGGGGAGGGAGGGAGGTTGACACAAGGGGATGTTTGGACTCTGAGCTGAATAGCCAGAGAGTTGGCATGGTTGGAGCTTGGGTCAGTTTGTCAGCAAACAAGGAAATTAGGAGTCAGTGGCTTGGCTATGGGGAATTACACTCCTGAGTATCCACATGTGTACATGTACTGTAGTTCTGTTCTCTATAAAACCTAACTGTTCATTCAGACATTCAAGTTACTAGATGCAGCACACAAACTTTGTCCAGTTGTTCTCAGTGTTCTTTAGTGTCATCTATATATTCAGGTGCTGAGATGCTGTTGTTGAAAAAATGACATCGAAAATGTCTATGGACTGAGAGTGACCCAAGACTTCTGGCTGTCTGGTTTTGCTTACCAGCGCTCTTACCGCCAGAGGTATCCAGCCCTTACTTAGAGGGCAGCCTTTCCAAATAGACAGAAGCATCAAGTATTTCACAATTTTTTTTCATTTTTTTTTTTGGGGGGGGGAGTTAAACAAAAAAAGGAAAAACTGACAGGGAACTTAAGGGCCTAATTAGAAGAAAAAAAATTGTAAAATGGGCAAAAGAAATTTTGACCAGACCTAAACTCTGGGTTTGCGACTTTGCGTACCAACACTCTTAGTCTTACCGCCTGGGCTATCCAAACCTTTCTAGTTTCTAGACACATGTTAGGTGGTGGCTTTGGCATTATTGTTTGCCTGTTTACTGTAGTTTAAAATTTTGGAGGGGGGAGTGAACCCCCCCCCAAAAAAAATTAAACACGTTCCTTTTGCCATGTTCTTTTCGATCCAAGCAGGCCTTTGAGAAGGGTCTTGCTGGGAACAAAAATTAAGGCCCTCCTAAGTTTTGATACTCTCTTATCATGCTTAAAATGACTTCAAAAACCGAAACCAAACAAAACAGAAGGGCCTGAATTTCATTCCAGGAAGCCCTTTCTCAAACGGCACGTACCAGAAAATGTCCAGCCACGATCACATCATCATACAATTTTTAGTAATTTCCTTTATACTGGGACGGTATGAGGTACATGTACACAATGTATACTGAATCATGCCATTATTTAACATATATATAAGTTTCCATTAATTTCAAGTCCAAAGCAAAGGCAGAGGGGAAAAAAGGGTCAGGCTACAAACTCTCCGAAAAATTGTTTAGATCTACAGGTAGGGGTGAAACCTATACGTTTTCTTTAATCTTTTTTGCCAAAAATACAGCATTAATTAGGCAGAAATATTTTGGTAAGAGGTTTCTACCATAACCATTTTCAAATTGTATGAGTTTCATGTAAATGTGTAAACACTTCTGTTTTTCGATCTTACCAATGTTGTGTACGGGGTTTTAACTTTAAGGCAAGGTTTGGAGGGGAAAGTGCGAAGCCACTCACCCGCCATGGTGAACTCCGTCAGGATGACCTTCTTGCTCTGCGGCTCGCCCAGGGCGCTCACGTCCAGGCTGGAGCGCCAGCGCTCGCTGAACTTGAGCCGCTTGTCGCGGGGGAAGTAGGCGCCGTGCCACAGGCCCTTCATCAGGTAGTCCACCTCCACCAGGGCCCGGCCCAGCCGCGTGTCCAGGTAGGCGGGCGGGAGCCGGCAGTGGGTGGACCGGTCGAAGCCGGCCTCCAGCGAGAGGGCGGGCGCCTGGTTCAGGCCGTACAGGCCCACGGTCAGCTCCCGCAGGATCTGGTGGAACTCGCGGTAGCCCAGCGGCTCGGCCGCCTGGCCCGCGGCGTCCGCCGGGTCGACGGGCAGGAGGAGCACGCAGCCGTCGTCGGGGAAGGGCCGCATGGACATGACGGCGCCGGCCGGCGGCTCGGCCAGCAGCTTGTGCTCCTCCGAGGAGAGGAGCCAGTGGTAGGAGGTCTGGGCCAGCGCCTCCTGCAGCTCAAAGCGCTCCAGGCGCTCGAAGAACTGGCCGGCCATCCGGTTGGCCGTGGCCTTGGCCAGGAGGGCCTCTTCGCTGGCCGCCGCTGTTGCTGTCGTTGTCTTTGCCGCCGCTGCTGCTGCCGCAGGCTGCTGGCCGGGCCCCTGCGCCTGGCCTGCTTGGCCACTGGCCTCATGGCCCTTGCCGCCGCCAGCCTGGATCGCTGACGGACTGCTCATCCTGCATGCAGGCCTGCAGGGCCGACCGCTTCCACTGGAGAACCCCCCCAAAAAGAAGAAAAAGAGCGCAAGAAAAAGTCAAGAATACAAAAATAAGCACTGCAAACTGCTTCCACCAGTTAGGACATTTTAAGCGAGCAACCAGGCCTGTTTGCCTCATCTCACCCACACACTTTATCTATCCCAAGGCAAGGTGTACAATGTAGAATGGAGAGGTATCGGAACAGCTTCTTCCCTCGTTCTGCCTCCATCTGGAATTCCCTTCCTGGTTCATGTTTTCCCCCTGCCTACGATTTTGCCCTTTTCAAAAGGAAAAGGAAAGGACTTTTCTAAAGGACTCGGCCTTCCTGAGTCCCTACATGTAGCTCTATCTCCTTCTTTCTCTGGCCCTAGTCTGAGTAACTTGGACCCGACAAGTCACCCTTTTTTTATTGAATTTTGAAATTTTGAGATTTGGGTGACGGTACACATCAGCCATGTTGGGACTCTGTTTTACTTGGACCCTACAGTCACCCGCATCTCAAAATTTCAAAATTCGATAAAAAAAGGGTGACTTGTTGGGTCCAAGTTACTCGGACTACTCTGGACCTAGTATAATCTTGAGTGGCTTTAATATTAAATAATAGAAAAGAAAAAGAAAAAATCGCCCTTTAAAAGTTTAAACAAAAAATAGACAGTCGCGCGATAAAAGTTTATTTTTGTTTAAGGCCGATAGTAAGAGTAAGCCACTACTGTGTAACTAATATTGTATGTGTAGACAGTAGTGTAACTGTACTTAGTTGTAAGGGTCAAATTTACACGGACTACTAATACTATACTACTAGTATTACTAGTATTTAGTAATAGTATTAGTAGTAAAAGTAGTACTACTACTACTACTAGTAGTAGTAGTACTACTTTTACTAGTACTAGTACGTAGTATTTGAGTATACTATTAGTATACTATTACTTATTAGTAAAACTAGTAAAAGAAATTCTATATTTCCAGTTAAGTTTGATGCAGCTCCCTGAAAATGCAACTGCTGACGCCTACCTGATAGGACAGAAACACCTCTTCTCTGTCTGCGTCAAATCATGGCCAGATCGTGATCAAATTATACGCTGATTCCTTTCTGTCTTACTTTGTTGTTTCTTGATTTTTAAGTGGAGATGGAGAATTGCAACAGGTGCCTTCAATTCATTAACGACGGCCTGACAACGAAACGCTGCCAAAAACTGCTGTCTTGTACCCAGTCTCCCGCACCGTAGAACGTCTGCTTGCAAAAAAATGTCCGAAGGGGTATCAGACTCAAACATGGATTTACCCAGCTGCTAGAGGGCGGCCTTTAGGGTAAACTATGGGTGCAGAACACTAAAGTAATCGAGCTGCCAGAGAACATTGATACAAAAAAACTCACTTCCAACTAGTCAGGTTTTCCACACCTAAACGTTCCTCAGGTCTTGCAAGTACACTCCAAAATGTAGACTGGACCTTCATCTCTCATTTTCTTTTCAATTTTGGTGCCCTAAACCGTTAAGAATTTTGGCTAATTACCGTACCTCCAGAAAAAAACACCCCTGAAATGTGTAGCCGTCCAAGCCGTATTTCTGCAAGGATTTTGGGAAGGACCCCTCCACTTCTATAGTCAATAGGGCCACATTTAAAGCCAGATATTTTCCAAATTACACAGGGAACCCACGATTGTCTTAAGCTTCAATTATTCTACAATATATAAAATAATTAGCCTCCAGAGACCCCTTATTAAACAAAAAGGTGTGGTTCCACACTTTTATGATAATCAGCTCGGCGGATTATCTTTGAAGGAATTATTGTGTGCTGCAACCTTTTATAATACTAGTCCGAGTAACTTGGATCCTTACAATCGCCCTTTTTAAAAATGTTGAGGTTTCGATCGGGCGATGTAGGGTCCAAGGAAAACTGCTCGGAAACCCGAGAAACTAACTATGTGTTCGACTCCATGACTACCCCCGACCAAAACCCCCAGATTTTACCCCGAAAACACGCGTGAAACCGTCCCACGCACCCATCTTTGGATTAAGTGAAAATCACCGATTTCAATACTGGTCATTCGTTTTACTCACGTTTGGGGAAAAAGGATAAATTTTCCCTCAGGTTATCGAGAAGAATCTCTCCCGTCCGACGAGCCAAATAAATGCGGCGGCCATCTTTGATTTCAAATTGAAACGGTATACACGCAAATCGGTGACGTTTTGCGCGACCATAGGGGTCAACGTGTGTGTACGTGTGCACACGCACCATCGATCTCCATAATAAAGACTGCATAGGACACCGCGCGTTGCTCGTGCACAACATACGCGGTCGAACAATGGCGGCGCGCAACGCTTCAGGAGGGTAGAGTTGTGTATGTTGGTTAGAGCATCTTGCTCTATAGATAGAGTTCACTCGCTTGACCGTGGATGAATTTGGCCTACCTTGTAGTTGTAGGAACGAGTAATTAAGGTGCCGGAAATAATTTTTATATCCTCTTCATTTAGACCGTCCTATAGTACGAATAATTCACGGTACTTTAAACCTTGCCTAGGAAGGAGCATGACGCCCTCACACCTTTTTTCCCCAAAAGATTTAATTTCTTGAATATTTGTTTAGCCTATAACTATCTCTGCATAATAGATAATTATCAATTAATTAGCCCATCGAATCCGCCTTTGAATCGGCCACGGCTACACATTGATTTGCTGGTGTTTATCTAAACTTTTCTGAGCAACTTTAGGAATAAAAAACAAAATACTGCCGGAGGAACAGTTTTTCATTCATTCAACGCTTGCACAATTTATTGCAAATTGACAAAAAGTAATGCAGATTTATTTCTTGTAATTTGTTTGCACGTGGTTATAAGGCTAGTCATCACCAGTGATATCCAAGGTATCCAAGGGGTACTTTCCACCTACCAAAATACCAACAACCATAATATTATCACAATGGTTTCACCTAGATCAACAAAGCCAACCATCTTCTAGATTGGTCGAATGGTCGCACTCAACAAACTTACGAATGAATTATCATCTAACGTAATTGAGGAGAATTTATACTTATCGTCATAATCTTAAAAAGTTTGGAACCTTGTTGAGATAATCCCAGCTTCCCGTCAATTTCAGAAAAAACCATCTGTGAACAATTATTAGGAAAATTAGTAGGCTATTAGTACAATGATAATTATCATGTAGTAGTAGGCCTATCTCAAACTTATTTGGATACTGTTACCAAATAATTCTTTTTTCAATGGGTGGATTCAGCTTTTGGGTTACCCAAATAACAGCAGTTGTCAAAGATTACTTAAGTTATTAAAGTTGTTCAGTCATTATCCTTCATCCGGAGTTGGTTAATGGTGATAACAACCGTAGCCTAAGTAAATGGTAGGCATATGCCTACGTGAGTAAAGGTCATTTGATTTACGTGAGTAAATCAAATGACCAGTATTGGAATTGGTGCATGGGACGGTTTCACGGGTGTTTTCGGTGTCTGGGGGTTTTGGTCGGGGGTAGTCATGGAGTCGAACACATAGTTAGTTTCTTGGGTTTCCGAGGAGTTTTCCTTGGACACTACATCGCCCGAAACCTCAACATTTTTAAAAAGGGCGATTGTAAGGGTCCCAGTTACTCGGACTAGTATAATACATGTACTGAAGCTCATGTCGTGACCCTTTTCCAAAACCTGGCTTAGGCTCAAACTCAGGATTTGTCTTTCTTTCTATCGTCCATTTGAAAGTACAAGGCGTGCAAGTTTGCTTTGTTTTTGAACGTTATAATCTTATTGCATTTTGAACAAAGAACTCCAACCTGTGTTTTCAGCTTTGGGATAAAATAGAGACTATTATCAGCCGGAGCCGAAGCCTAAGCCGGGTATTGGAAAATGGCTCATTATACAGGCCACTAACACCAGGTGGCCTCCAGAGGTAATTGTGTAAAAATACAAGTCTCCATGTTGTAATTGGCGAATAGTTGGTTTGAGGGTTGTTGGTGGCCTGGGGTTCATGGCTGGGCTGGTGGGTGGACTTGGGCTGTAATGGGCAAATAATTATAGTTGGTTTGGTTGGGGTCTGGGGTTCGTCGCTGGGCTGGTGGGTGGACTTGGGCTGTAATGGGCGAATATAGTTGGTTTGGTTGGGTGGGCTGGGGTTCATGGCTGGGCTGGTGGGTGGAATTTGGCAGTAATGGGCGAATGGTTAATTGCTTAAGGGTTGGGTGGTTGTGGGGTTCGTGGCTGGGCTGGTGGGTGGACTTGGACAGTAATGGGCGAATGCAGTGGTTGGTTGAAGGGGTGGGTAGCCTTGTGTTCGTGGCTGGGCTGATGGGTGGACATGTGCTATTTAATGGGCAAACAACGTTGGTTTAAGGGGTGGGGTGGCCTGGCGTTCGTGGCTTGGCGAATGGGTGGATTGAGGCAAATCTATGAATCCCAAAAGCTATGGGAGTAATCCACACGCAATCACAGAGACCACCAAGGTGACGCAAACGACAGTTCTTGACATTTTTTTACACAGAATAAAACTGTCGAGCACACGTACCTATTTTCAACAAAAACTCAATTTTCCAGCTCAGAATCGCGGGCCAGCGTGATGATAGAGAGTCATAATTGCCGCTGCACGTATACGCGTAGCAGCAACCCTTTTATTATGAGCCTGAGTGGTAAGGCAAGTTTTTTTTAGTCGCTATCATACAAAAGATAAGAATGCAGCTCCCATATTATGAACTTCCCAGCCAAATTGTGCATATACCTATCGATTCTTGAGCTTCCGCGACACCCCGGCAAATTGACAGTTGAGTGGATCGATATTTTGTTCGTCACTCTTCAGTTTCCCGTGATTGCGTACTGATGACCAGGCCATTTCAAGAGCACTGCGTAATGAGGGGCCACTCGCAGTCAAGTTTAATTGCGGGGGTGCGTGCCATTGTTTCAACCTTGTGGGGACGTAATAAGACACTGTCTTATCCATGCATTAGTCCATTAACTGCCACGCGCACGGTCTGATTGTGGTGCGCCATTGAGTCACTGACAGTTTCCACCTTGGTACCTCGATTTCAGCGTACATAGCGGAACCATAATACGAAAACTTTCCACCTCGTAATTATCACCTCTTTCTGTGGAAATCATCGGAGCGTGTGGCTGTGCGTATAGCGGCATCTGCATCAATATAACAACGATTGGTTGTCACTGTATGATATCATTATTGATTGTCCTCACCTTGGAGACGTCCGCCATGCAATCAGGGCCCGCAACCAATGGGGCCTTAATGGCGGTAACCATTGGACGGGCTAGCAGAAATCGAAGATCGTTATCCCACTACACTGTGAAACAAGTCCATTGTCATGCCAAAAAGTGTCCCTGCCAAATACTCGCTGCTCATTAGCATACTGATCACTGATTGGTTAGCGTAAGGGAAGGGTTGGGATTAGGATTATGATTACGGTTGTTTGGGTTAGGGTTAGCGTTACGGTTAGGGTTACGGTTACGTTTAGGGTCAAACGGGACCAAAGTGCCCAACGTTGCGTGTGTTATAGGCCAGCAACCACAATGCGTTACACGTGTGTAGTGCGCAACCATACCCCAACCACGGTGGTTGAGTGTCATACGTATTTGACCAATCAGCGATCAGTATGCTAATGAGCGGACAGTATTTGGCAGCGGACACTATATTTGGCATGACGGTCTCCATCGCGCCTCGGCTGAACAACCTTGCCACCTTTGTAAACGTCAGAGTCGAACAGACAGCGCTCGAACTTGCTCGCAGGAAGCCCCGTCACACATTGAGAAGCTCATTTTTTTGTCTGTATACTTACCCTGCTGGCAGGTTTTTCGGCCCACGGCATACATATATATTATTGCGCACTGCCGCAGAGCTTCGACAAGAGACATCAACTCTTCCATTCGCAGAAACTGACTGAAGACCGAGGAGGTACAACCAAGGAGTATCACTTCAAGGTCGGTTATATTTTTGAACTGCATGCGCACGAACGCTCACCAAACTGTAATTGCAGCCACCCACCATCATGTGCAAGGCATATTATTTAGCGAGTTTGGTTATCGCTGGCATCATTTGCCACAGCGCGGCTATTGGCGCAGAATTCGAAGATGGCTGGACTGAGTGGAACGGCCACCTTTACAAATTTCCATCTACAGATACGGGACTCAAAAACTACACGGATGCCGTCAAGACCTGTCAGAAATTCTGTGCATACCTTGCCGTGCCTTCCTCGGAGGCAGAGAATAGTCTCATGTGGTCGATATTCCAGGCAAAGACTCCCGATACTCAGGGGATGTATATCGGCTGTACACGAACCGACGGATTGCACAGTTGCATTGAGGGTGACCCAAACAACACTGTCAGTCTTTATCGTAACTTCTCCGTGTCCACTTCGCACTTCCCTGGTCAGTGTGTTACAATAGCAAGTCAGGGCTGGTCCGATGGAGACGGGCAGTGGAATAAGGCGTATTGTTCTTACCTGAGGCACTTCTTATGCGAGATTGCCTTTGTGCCTAACATGTCGGCCGATGAAAGCGACCGATACTCTCTGTCGGCCAAACTCCTCCAGATAATGGATGCCAGGCATCTCTCTAGGATCGAGATGCACGGACCGCCTGGGTACGGCGTCAAGGACAAGCCTCAAGCTTCTAACGGCAGTTATGTGGTATCAAGGAAATCTATTGACGTCAGTGGGGGAAAGATGAAAGTGGTGTCACAAACGATGGACGTTAAGTATTGCAACGGAGGCGACTAAACGGGAAAGCGTCGGAATGAAACTCGTGGGGCGAATATCCGTTAAAAATGGTAGAACAATATTTGCACGGGAACATCTCTGACGTGACTCGTGGACTTTCCAATAGCGAATGGCATCCCAGTCGATCCTTGCCTCCGACGACCCAAAGTACTGTATTTTGAGAAACAAGATTAATAAAACCATCGGGAGAATTATAATCTGTCAGCAGAAACGAAAAACAAGCAAAGCTGTGCAGCTTCGGATCTTACCCAGTCGAGGGAAATCCAACAACAGCGATGAAAGGACAGTCCAGGTACAGCGTCTGTGCAGCTCCTCAGCGTCAACACGCTCTTCAACGTCAACATGCCTAGCCCCCAATACTTTGGTCAGGTAGTACCCGTGCCGCTCAGCGTGAAAGCTGAAGTGAAAGCTGAAGCTCAAGTGAAAGCAACCCTTCTTTTCAGCAATCCAATAATTGAAAAATAAAACAGATCATGCTTTTTTGAGGGGTGAGGTTGGTGAAGACTTAAATTATTTGTGGGAAAGTCCGCATGTATCTAATAGTGATCAATGTGAGTCCTGCGTGATCACTCAGTGCGACAGTCACCGACATCACTGTAAAAACGGTGCTCACATCATGCACGTGGATGAAGTATGGACGGAATGCACCAATTTTAAAATTGATTGATTGATTATTGATTGATTGATTGATTATTGATTGATTGATTGATTGATTGATTGATTGATTGATTGATTGATTGATTGATTGATTGATTGATTGATTGATTGATAGATTTCATTCTTGAAATCTTAAGTTCATATTAGTTATAATTGCTTATTGAAATTCTTTAAATACTTGGCTTCGGGGTCATTATTTTGGTGTCGAATAGCGATCCCGGTCCAGGCGAGGGTTTCTCCTTTTACTTTTGTTCATTGCGTTAAAATTTAGTTTTTATTGAATGTCGTAGTTGAGGTGTTGGTCATTACATTAAAATTTGATGCTGGATACGTCATTGATTAAATAATTTATTGATAATTGACTGATTAATTAATTCATTGGAATTCAGTGTTGTAACGTTTTAGATGTATAATAGTATTGTGTTTATGATTGATGTCAAATATATTTGAAAGTAAAGAACCTGACTTTAAAATTACGGCAATTATGTGATTATGTTCTCTTTTGAAATTGTACGCTTGGAAGTTTCAGTTGTTATCCCACACAGGTTTTTGTTTGTTCTAATGTGAAGAAAATGTTATGGTGTCATGAAGTAAGCAGTATATTAACATGTGTTAATTGATGATTTTCAATGTATTTTTGATTATCTGTGGTTATAGTGAACTACAATTTTCTTGTGTACAGAATTTATTAGAATCGACTATAATTATGATGAGATGACACTGAGAGGACTCCGTAGATATTACTCGATTATTATGCGAAATTCTGGAATAGGTTTTATTCGTGGTGATATTATAATGTGCAATCATTGACTAAAAGGATGGGCAGGAAACTTCCCTCAACGACCCCACAGGCCGGCGGTCGTCGCTTAGGTTTTCTGCAGTCATCCAGGGATGTGAAGTGTAGTCATAATAATGGCAAGTTCCTTTTTTTTTAGTGGAGTCTGAAATTTGTGATCCCTTCACCTTTAAAAATATCCTATAAATAAAAAAATATATATATATTGTAAGGTCATGTCAGAAACCCACAATTAAAAAAAACATGAGAAAAACATTAACTTTCAAACTGCAAAGTAATCCGTCTGGATTAGGTTTGATGAAAGACTCATTCACTAAAATAATGATTATCATGAAGCATACATTTTGGCAGTAAATCAACTGGTTTAGGGATATAGGTCTGCAGGAAAAATCAGACTTTTTCAGAAACTTTTGTACACAACCAATTGAGTTTCTGTCGCATGATCCTGTGATGACATCACAACACGTGCTCATGAATATTTAAATTCTCATTGGCACAAAAACTGAAAGCTTGCAAATACATCCCCAGAACGAGTGTGGAAAACAGTTTAATAATGTTAGCAACATAGCAAAAAATCGTGGTGAAAAAAAAAATCGGGGTGAAAAAAGAAAAACGGGGTAAAAAAAAATCGGTGTGAAAAGCAAATTCGCCATGAAGACTCGGACAGACAACTCAGCGGCCATCTTGAAAAATGGCCGCCATCTTGGATTTTCAAGTGGTCAATCGGGCAGATTTGAATAGTTTACCTTGGAGAACACTTGTGCCAATTTGTACACTGTACAACTTCGGAAAAGTTTGGATTTTTCCCCGTCCCTTTTGGGGCTCTGTACTATGGGAAAACATTAATTTTAAAACTCCGATTTACCGGCGATATAAAAACAATCATTGCAATTGGTGTGAGGTTTGTAAAGTGACAATTTAGTTCGCTCTATTTGTTGATGTCGTATTGATAATGATACATAGCAAAACTTAAATTCAATTCGTTTTCAATATATATTTTCGATTAATTATATTTCTAAGAACTTTTACTGTATAATCGAAAAATTGAGTTCATGGTGCAAACCACGTGTAAAAGATACTTTGATTGGAATTTTTTTATTTGATTTGAACATTATTGAAAATGATTTCCATTACAAAAACAAACTATTCTCCAACAGAGAAAAATTAGTTTAGAATCAATTTATACATTGGAAAAAAAAAGTGAAAATAGTACTTATATATTTCGATATAGGATTTTTTCGGACATTAAAGATTTACGTATTACATTTTTGACTTGAACATTTTACACGTGGTATGTATCTTTTGAAGAATTTATTCTCAGTATTTCTGTTTGAGATTGGTATTAAGGGTTACCCTCGATCTCAGTGACCATAACAGGATCGAGGTTAGTTTGAGGTTGGTATCAACGAATTGCAACTGGTTTGAGTAATAAGAGGACTGGTTCACTTGCTGGTGTTAAAAAAACATGCTAGCTTGGAAGAAAATTATTGAAGTCTGAAGTCGCAACTAGACATTTTATTGTCGAAATGGTATTTGGATGGGGGAGAGAGACGTCTTTGGAAATTCCAAGATCATTTCACTTCGATCCATTGAACAGCAAGGTATTCACTAAGGCTGAATGTAATGCGCAACTAGCTTTTGTTATGCACATAAATTTGTTTCCTTTTCAAGCATACTCTCGAAAGCAGAGTTGTATGGTACGGTATGCAGACTATTGGAATGTTTTATGAAAAGTATATGGAATCAGAAATAAATTCAAAACCCGTAACGTTTGCCTGTATACAAGTTTCATTGTAAGCGGTGATATGGTCGCAATAATGCCCAGAAATAAAGGATTGTGGATACATCGAGAGGAAAGTCCACCCATTCCTCCACTCACCCACCCACTCATCCCTCCACCCACCCAACCACCCACTCCACCTATCCCTCCACCCACCGACTCGACCCTCCACCCACACACCCACCCACTCCTGCACCCACTCACTCATCCCTCCACCCACCCACCCAATCCTCCTCTCAGCCACCTACCCCTCCACCCACCCACTCCTGCACTCACCCACCTATCCCTCCATGCACCCACCCACTCATCCCTCCATCCACCCACCCAATCCTCCACTCAGCCACCTATCCCTCCACCCAACCACTCATCCCTCCACCCACCCACCAAATCCTCCACTCAGCCACCTACCCCTCCACCCACCCACTCCTGCACTCACCCACCTATCCCTCCAAACACTGACTCATCGCTCCATCCATCCAACTCTCCCTCCACCCATCCCTTCTGCTACTCACCCAACCATCCATCCGCCCACCCATTCACCTATAATCCACCATCCACCCGTCAACCATCCATCCCTCTCCACCCATCCATTGTCTTGGCAACACTCTCTCCCCAGATTTCGATCAGAGGGCAGAATCACCAAATACCGGAAACATCCCGTGCCCAAGTCAGGTTGGCGTCATTTTATTCCATCCATGTAAAAAATACTTGGGCAACTGTTACAGCCATAATTCGACTATGAATGCCTGAAGCTTATTAGCAATGTGACATCAATAGACTGAGCGTAGAAACATTTTCCAGATTGAAATGGTTGAATCTTTGAAAAATCAGCCTGTATAAAAATCAAGCAGAGTCAACCAACAAGCACAGTGGTGAAGTGGGTACAACGCCAGCATCGGAAATCAAGCGACGGGGGCTCAAATCCCGCCCTCATCGTCTGTATTTTTACCCAGCAGGACATAGGGCAAAACACTGGGTATACGGAACGATCTGCACCATCCCGACTAAAAATCATAATATATTTGTGTCAACAAAAATAACCTTCAATAAAGACTTCAACTAAAATACTGCTTCCCAAAATAGTCTTCGAGAAACTAACCCTGTAAAATATTGTCTATAATAATATTTCTGGTTTGTGACACCAGTAAAGCCTATACTCCATATTAACTGAAACACTGTTGCTGCCCGACTAGATTTTTAGCCTTGGTGGATTGTCGCCGGAACATGACCGGGTCGTGGGCAGAACGTGTTTGGTTCATGGGTAAAACGTGTTCGGATCATGGCAGGAACGTGATCGGATCACAGCAGGAACGTGATCGGATCATGGCAGGAACGTGATCGGATAACGGCAGGAACGTGATCGGATCATGGCAGGAACGTGATCGGATCATGGCAGGAACGTGATCGGATCACGGCAGGAACGTGATCGGATCACGGCAGGAACGTGATCGACTAGTTGTCGGATAGTGACCGGAACGTGATCGGATAGTGACCGGAACGTGATCGGATCACGGCAGGAACGTGATCGACTAGTTGTCGGATAGTGACCGGAACGTGATCGGATAGTGACCGGATCGTGATCGGATAGTGACCAGAACGTGATCGCATAGTGACCGGAACGTGATCGGATAGTGACCGGAACGTGATCGGATAGTGGCCGAAACGTGATCGGATCACGGTAGGAACGTGATCGATTAGTGGCTGGAACGTGGTCGGATAACGACCGGATCGCTTTTGGATCGTGGCCGGATCCTTTGGAATACGATAGGCTTAAGGTTTGGCAAGCACCATATCTTATCTACACCCTGTATCAACTTTGATTAAATGTTATTAAACTTTGGCATTCTCAAGAATGAAGAATTGCATGGCCATAGCCAGTCACGTGGAAGATATCATAGGCCTATAGTGCACACCAATAGTGTTGGATTCACGACCGAAGCATGCGTTGCATAATATAACTACACGAGGTGTTGGTATATAACTTGCAATGAAATGAGAACATTGTAAATAACCTAAACCTTTTTTTAAGTACCAAAAACAAATTAACACTTATAAAAAATAAAAGCAACAAGCACGGTAATCTATCATTATGGAATAGTCATAGAGCAAGGAAACGGCTCCATGAAATAGCAAAACAACGCATCAGTATCTCTTAAAGCTATCAATACAAACTTATATTGCTCAATAAAAAGCCCCAGTACCTCTGTATACTGGCATTTAAAATGTGACTATTTACAAACACATGCAGCGAGGGACTAGCAGTCCTTATGCATATACTTATACAAACGTGCTGATTATAGCAAGCCTAGCGGGGAAAGCCGGAGCAACCGTGGGCATTATGAATGCCTTTGATTAAGGCACGTCAGTTTGAAGCTCCCTCCGTACGAAAACCGACACAGCTTTGTCTATGCCAATCTCCAAAGACTTACAGGGCAAGCATTTCGATCCTTGCAGGACCTTTTCTCTAAGGCAGTTTTATCATGTGTTACGTGTACAAACAAAAATGGTTCGAAGCAAGGCTTCGTATGAGCGGGTTAACAACACCCCTGCCGGAACCACCCCCCCAAAAAAAAATGATGATAATAATAATAATTAATGAATAAATAAATAAATAAATTAATAAAATAAATAAAATAAAAATAAAAATAAAAATAAAGACCTCGTTATTAAAAATATTATGCAATATAGGAGGGTTTGCTGTGACACCTTGTATAAGGTCTCTTAAAGAAGAGGTATGGTTCTGAAAAGAACCTGAGTGAAAACTCGACGTTCCGGCCAGTATGCTCTGGCCGTCATTAATGGAGTCCGAATCACGATGCTAATCCCACTAATAATCGCGTTTATTGTGTCCACAAGCAAACAGAAAACAAAACAAAAAGTGGAGTTTGAATCGCGAGCCAAAATAAGCGCGTTGATTTGGTGCAGTGGAAACGACCCTATTAAACTGATGAGGGCCAGAGCACATACTGGCCGGACCGTCGAGTTATCACTCAGATTCTTTTCAGAACCATACCACTTCTTTAAGAGACCTAATACACATGGTGTCACCGCAAACCCTCGTATTTTGATTCACCCACCATGCAAAGCGTTAAGTCATAAAAATTTACGCCATGAACGTGGCCTTTCTGTTATCCCTTCTTCCCCTCCACCCTAAGACAACATAATACTGATGTAACTTAAAGACCCTGCAATATACCATTCACTTAAGTAGAAGGCTGAAACAAAACATGAACAGCACCCAAAATGACAATGGACAAAACTGACCCTTTTTTAAGAGGAATTTTGTCACAAAACAGCCACCGTTTTCACTCTAAGATAACCAAGTTACACCCCCCAAAACAAACCCCCCCCCCAAAAAAAAAAAAAAAAAAAAATCTGAATGGAGGTGACTCCAATCGACACTATTCCGCTGGATATTTCAACACAATTTCATTTAGCAAAAAAAGACCGAAAGTAAACTCTAAACGATTGCAAAATATTGCAAACAGCCTGTTGACTTACAGTAAATGGCCCAAAGCACACTAGTCCTAGCAGGACTTTTCCAATCCCGACCGACTGAGCCAGAAGGTACATGGTCATTTTTTCCCCCTTATTTGTTTGACAAAAAAATGTACATTTCCTCTCTTGCCAGGGCATCGAGAGTCATAATTACAATGAAAAATATAAACACCGCTTGATGACCATGGTTAAGGATAAAACTCGGGTTTGCAAAGGAATTGCCTGGTACATACGAAACAAAGGCAAAGGCAACGGAAAGTGTGTAGTAAAGAATACGCGTGGTCTACTGGATCGGTGTATTGTTGAGTTTTTTTTCCTTTTAAAGCCCCTACCCAACATTGGTAAGATCGAAAAACAGAAATGTTCACAGAATCTTATACAGTTTGAAGATGGTTATCGTAGAAACCTCTCACTGTAATATTTCTGTCTAAAATCCTGGTGGTTTTTTTTTAGAAAAGAGTACAGAAATAGTTTACGTCTCACCCCCTAGATCTAAACGATTTTTTGTGAACAATTAATTAAATGCTGCATTTTAGCGAAAAAATTCTTGAGACTTAGTGAGCTGCAATTTTCACAGGTGTGCTATTTCATGCATTACATGTATGCTGGATCAGCCAATGTATGGATGCTATTCTTTGACCTCGACCAATGTTGTGTTATCCCTTTAAAAGAAATCTTTTTGGAGGCAAAAACAAACAAACGTGGGAGAACTTTCAGGCTGTCGGGAGGAAGGGAGGAAGGGTGAAAGCCGGGAAGCCGTTAGAGTTTAAGGATGGTGTAGACATCATTGCTGAAGACCTGCTTGAAGTAAGGGCTTGGGTTCCGGCGGAGTCTTAGGCAGAGGGGTTCCTTGCCCGCATTCGAGCCGTCCTCCAGATCCCAAATCTCGGGCAAGCTGCAACCGGGACTGGAATGACACATGAACACAAAAAGTGGAAAAAAAACTAAAAAAAAAACTAGAGATTTATGTCTGTTTGCAGCTTTTTTGCAGATGGTTCTCTTAAAAAAAAAAAATGGCATCACCGCGATTCGAATCCCCCGTCCTTCATGCCAACACCAAAACGCATGCACACATTTGGTGCACAAAGTCTATGGGACTTGATAATAATATTAAAGAATCATAACAATGCGGAGCAATCCTCAATCGGTGACAATTTTAATATAACGAATGTCTAGTACAATAGCTAACTGCCCACCAAATCCCGAGAAGATTGACCGATGGCTAGTATGCGTTTTAAAAATCACGCATTCAAGTGAAGGCAGAGCATGGCAGGACAGGGCAAACCAGACCACAGGAAATCTAAAACTGATCTCTCCCTACCAGCTTCACTCTTTGTTCTTTGTTTCTCATCCGTGTCCTATTCACTCTCCCTCCCCCCCCCCTTCCTCCATGTACATGTATCTGTTTTGTCCTTGTCACTCTGCCTTTGAGAAAGGTCCTGCTAGGATCGAAACGTCAGGCCCACTAAATTTTAAGATTTACATTTTGGTAATTTTAGTCAGTAAGCAGTTTGCAACATTTTTGTATATCACAAATTGATGTATACAGAAATGTTGCAAACTGCTTACTGGCTAAAATCACCAAAATGCAAATCTCAAATTTTAGTGGTCCTTACGTTACGATCCTAGCTGGACCTTTCTCACAGGCAGAGTGTAAGGTGTTAAGACAGTGGAGTGGAGCTTTTTGTAGTTAATGTGTTGTGAGACTCAGTGTCGGACTCTGTTCCAAACCAGTCTTAACTCCGTGACTTACCCAGTGCGGCGTACACACCACGAGTACTCCAGCACAGCATAGTTCACCTGCAGACCCTTGATCCCATCATAGACTTCCTTCATAGGCTTGCGGCTGTACATGGCATACACTACCTTTGTCCGAGCCCTGTCAACAAGAATGTGCGTCTCTATCATATCATCCAAGCGATTTACTTTCCATTCAATTCCAAATGCCATCGCAAATAGGTCAGACTAGAATTGTGGTGCCTAAATCTATGCCTACATTGGCCTATGGACAATTACTTGTACTCATGACCAAGCACTCTTACTTGTACTCATGGGCTACATGTAAGTACCAAAAGTTGGGCTAAGCATTCATACTTGTACTCATGGGCCAAGCACCCATACTTGTACTCATGGGTAAAGCACTCATACTGTCAGAGGGCTCTCAGATACCTGAGGAGTCATTTTCAAAGAAATCTGGGAAAAGTGATTTTGGGTCGAAAACTAAAAAAATTCTGACAGGAGCGAACATGTCGAACAGGTCAGAAATTTGGAGAAAAATCTGCTTTTTTGAGGGGCCAAAAATGACTTCAACTGGTCTACCAAAAGTCTAATCCAGGTCAAAGGCCTCTCAGATATCCGAGGAATCATTTTCAGAGAATTCTGGGAAAAGTGATTTTGGGTCGATCATTGAAAATTCTGACAGGAGCAGACCTGTCCAACATACATGTACATGTCAAAAAATGGGGAGAAAATCTGGGATTTTTTTTGAGGGGGCCAAAAATGACTTCAACTGGTCTACCGAAAGTCCGATCCATGCCAGAGGGCTCTCAGATACCTGAGGAGTCATTTTCAAAGAAATCTGGCAAAAAGCGATTTTGGGTCGAAAACTGAAAATTCTGACAGGAGCGGACCTGTCGAACAGGTCCAAAATTGGGACAAAAATCTAGTTTTTTTGAGTAGGCCAAAAATGACTTCAACTCCTCTAGCGGTAGTCCTGTCCATGTCAGCGGGTTCTCAGATACCTGAGGAGTAATTTTCAAAGAAATCTGGGAAACATTATTTTGGGTCGAAAACTGAAAAATTATTATGGGTCTGACAGGAGCGGACCTGTCGAACAGGTCCGCAATTGGGACAAAAATCTAGTTTTTTTGAGTAACACTGAGTCCTGTTCAGAGAGGCCTCACCTCAAGTCAGCATCCTCATAGTGAGGGTGGTTGACCACTGGCCGCAGGGTGGACAGCAAGATGGATGCCATTGTTGGCATTGGGCCAGCAAACACAGCGTCTGGAAAAGAAAAGAAACAACAATCATCTCAACCGTATTTCCAGGAACAATACTATATCACTTAGGCATTTTTTTGCCCCCTCAAGGGAAGGGTGGCACGATAGGGCATCCCGTCCTCAACATCAAAATTGCGTCGATGAAAGTTGTCATGAGTTTGTGTATATAGCAGGCGGGGTGATCATTATCTCACAGAGAGGGTATAGTTAAAGAGGGGAGGGAAAGAATGCCATAGAGATGCTAGAGAGGGAGGGAGGAGGGAGGAGGGAGAAGGGGAGGGAGGGGACGGAGGGAGGGGAGGGGAGGGGGAGGGAGGGAGAGAGGGAGGTTGGGAGGGAGGGAGGGAGGGAGGGAGGGAGGGAGGGAGTGAGGGGAGGGAGTGAGGGGAGGGAGGGGACGGAGGGAGGGGAGGGGAGGGGGAGGGAGGGAGGGAGGGAGGTTGGGAGGGAGGGAGGGAGGGAGGGAGGGAGGGAGGGAGGGAGGGAGGGAGGGAGGGAGGGAGGGAGGGAGGGAGGGAGTGAGGGGAGGGAGTGAGGGGAGGGAGGGAGGGGAGGGGAGGGAAGGGAGGGTGTGTGGGGGAGGTAGGCAGGGACAGATGGGGGTAGGCAGGTAGGCAGGCAAGGAGGGAGGCAGGTACAAAATGTAGGCAGGTAGGCAGGGAGGCAGGGAGGCAGGGAGGCAGGGAGGCAGGGAGGCAGGGCAGGTAGGGAGGCAGGGAGGCAGGTAGGCAGGGAGGCAGGGAGGCAGGGAGGCAGGGAGGCATGGAGGCAGGGAGGCAGGGAGGCAGGGCAGGTAGGGAGGCAGGGAGGCAGGTAGGCAGGTACATGTAGGGAGGCAGGTAGGGAGGTAGGCAGGGCAGGTAGGGAGGCAGGGAGGCAGGTAGGCAGGGAGACAGGGAGGCAGGGAGGCAGGGAGGCAGGGAGGCAGGGAGGCATGGAGGCAGGGAGGCAGGGAGGCAGGGCAGGTAGGGAGGCAGGGAGGCAGGTAGGCAGGTACATGTAGGGAGGCAGGTAGGGAGGTAGGCAGGGCAGGTAGGGAGGCAGGGAGGCAGGTAGGCAGGGAGGCAGGGAGGCAGGGAGGCAGGGAGGCAGGAAGGCAGGGAGGCAGGGAGGCAGGGCAGGTAGGGAGGTAGGGAGGCAGGTAGGCAGGTAGTGAGGCAGGTAGGCAGGCATACAGGCAGGCATGCAGGCATACAGCCGGGCAGGGAGTCTCTCACCCTGTGGCGTGTTGGCCTTGACCCATTCCAGCATTTCTTCCTGGGGAGCGTTGCTGAAGTCCCCCTTGATACTCCACTGGTGCTGCAGATTGGCCGCCCCGCCAATGGTCATCAGGGCCAGGATGAGGCCGAGGAGCATGGAGTGCCGGGTCCTATCGCCCAACCAGCCAAACACCTGCGACAGCGGCCACCCAAAAAAAAAAAGGAATTGGATTCATACATTGAACATGGAGTGGAAATCAAAACGCTTTTGAAAAATTGCAACCAAAATTAAAGTTGACTGGACCAAGGACTTGAACCCGAGGGCTCTGATTTTGCGTACCAGCACTCCCCATCTGAGCTATCCAGACCTTAGATGGCCCTCAACTAGACATGACAGTCAACTAGATAAGACTTGAAGGTCTGCATGGGTGGAAATACTAAGTGGAAGGTTTGCGGTGACACCATGTAGCTCTTCTATTTCAAGAAGTGTGGCTCTTTCCGAAAGTCAACTACTGTAGTTGTATAGCTGATCATTATTATCATGATTATTATAACTAACAGAGACATTGAATTAATCGGATTGCTATCAGTAAAACTGAACATATCTTATAATTATGAGTGCCATTGAATATCTGATAATTCTCAGTGACATTGAGTTAATCTACCGGTATCTTATAGACATCCTTGGCATTGAATATTATCTTAGTGGCATTCGATATATATTATTATTATTAGTGGCATTTAAGGTCTTATAATTGTCTGTGGCATTGAATACGGTGTATCTTATAATAGACCGATTGCATGACCAATGTTTACATGTCTTTGTGTGAATTATGGTGGGCATTTTTCATCTCATTTAGTGTGTGAAAACGAGCAAAGCAGACTATTATAATGCCAGCATTCTTTCTAGTAAATTTCCATCGCTGCTCTGTGCCAAATGAGATTAACCAATACCCCAATACAAGTCACTTGATTGCATATTATTAATAGTTCACGGAATAGGTCTATTTTCAGTGGCATTGTCTTGCTCGCAAATTTAAATCATTCCCACATGATTATTTTGGTTCTCTTTCTGTTTGTGTTTTCACTTGGTGCATTTGTGGGGATGTTTTTAATAGGTTTTCTATACTATTGTTTGGTTAAGTCATTTTGAGATAAAAAAAAAATTTGTAAGTGGTTTAAGTCTATTTGTAAATGAAATTTGATTGTTTTTATGTAATGCGCGTACGATCATTTTCATGAAGACCGCGCAATATAAATGTTAATTCATTATTATTTATTATTATTATCTGCACACTGGTGATATGGGGGGGGGGTAGAGTTGGGAGGGAGGGGGCAAGGGTGGGCAGGTGTATTTCCATGGCAACCTAACCTGTCTGGAAGCCGAATCAGGACCCACCAAATTAGTAATACCGGTATGCAAAGAAATGTGGCAGACTGATTTCCGAATGAAATGAGCCAAACGCAAATCTCAAAAATTAGGAGGGCCTGTTGTTTTCAATTCTAGCAGAAATTTGAGAAACCTTCCACCTTTGCTCTGGTGATTCGCCTCACCGACTGCCTGCAAAATGAGATACCCACTATAAGTCACTTGATTACATAATTTATTAATGGTTCACGGAATGGGTCTATTGTCAGTGGCATTTATCTGCACACTAATGATATGGGGAGGGGGATAGAGTTGGGAGGGAGGGGGCAAGGGTGGGCAGGTGTATTCCAATGGCAACCTAACCTGTCTGGAAACTGTAGCACGCAGGAACTAGCATTGCGTGACCAATGTTTACATGCCATCGTGTGAGTTATAGTAGGTATATTTTTCATCTAAATTAGTCCAGAACGGAGCGCAGACAAGCAAAGCAGACTATTATAATGCCAGCATTCTTTCTTGTAAATTTCCATCGCTGCTCTGTGCCAAATGAGATACCCACTATAAGTCACT
Source organism: Luidia sarsii (assembly GCA_949987565.1). NCBI lineage: Eukaryota > Metazoa > Echinodermata > Asteroidea > Paxillosida > Luidiidae > Luidia > Luidia sarsii. Next base: position 6,459,271 of record OX465109.1, read on the forward strand.
TGATTGCATATTATTAATGGTTCATGGAATGGGTCTATTGTCAGTGGCATTTATCTGCACACTGGCGATAGAGTCGGCAGGGAGGGGGATAGAGTCGGGAGGGAGGGGCACAAGGGTGGGCAGGTGCATTCCCGTGGCAACCTGACCTGTCTGGAAGCCAGCATGCAGGAGACGAGGCAGAGGTGGGGCGTCAGGAACAACTTGAGCCGCATGATAATGATCGCCATGACAACAAAGGCCATTAGCTGGAACAGGTGGTAAACAAGCTGTGAAAAAAAAAAAATGTCCACGCACAGTGGAATGGAATTAGTCTTGCAATCTCAATATAATTAAGGGGGAGGGGGTGGGGGAAGGGGGAACGGGGTGGAGGAAGGGAGGGGGAGGGGGGGGGGGAGAATGATGGGGAGAGGAAGAGGGAGAAGGAGAAATGGGAGAGAGGGAAGAGAAGGGTGGGGGGCTTACCTCAGCTTGGGATGTCTCTCCACCGCTGCTGGGTGCAAACACATGGACCAAAAGGAACACTCCGTTAAAAAAATTCGGACTTTTGAAAGAAAAAAGCTCTTCACTGTTATCAGGGCAGATGATGCTTAGGGATATACATGTAGTGTGAAATTGCATCAACTTTAATTTTCATAATTACACACATAATTGTACACACAAATACCCGCTGGTTCAGGGGACCAGTTGAACAGCATGAGATGTAGGGACACTATAGATTAAAGCCCCTACACAACATTGGTAAGATCGAAAACAGAAATGTTCACAGATTTACATGAAACTTATACAGTTTGAAGATGGTTATAGTAGAAACCTCTCACTGAAATATTTCCGACTAAAATGTTGTATTTTGGGAGAAATGAGTAAAAGAAATAGTTTCACCGAGATCTAAACTATTTTTCGGAACAGTACGGAGTTGAATGATGCATTTTCGTGATACAAATGAAGCGGTTTTCACGATTTTCTCGAGACTCGGTTGGCGGATTGAGCTGAAATTTTCACAGGTGTGCTATTTCATGCATATTTTGGATCAGACAACGTATGGATGCTATTCTTTGACCTCGACCAATGTTGTGTAGGGGCTTGTTGAAAATAATCAGCAAGAGTAAAGCCAAACTGTCTCTCCCGCATTAATGTCATATGGGTAATAGAGCCTGGTGCCTTAACTCTATACCGTAGTTAGTAGGGTCTTCCCTCAAAGTAGTCATCGTGGAGTGGACAGCCAAGAGGCAGATTCACGGTAGGCTCACCTGGGATCAGCTTCCTGGTCCTGGACTGGAGCCTTTGTTTGGCCATTGCTCTCTGGTTGCTGTGAGGCCTTCTGCTTTCCTCTCCATCTGAGAAGCTGGCAAGAGAGATGGCATAAGAGTTGGAGACATTGTGAGACATAGGAAGACAGAGCAAGTCAGATGGAGACACAAAGAGAGACAGAGACAAAAAGAGAGAGACCCGGACAAAGAGAGACAGAGACAAAGACAGAGAGACAGAGACAAAAAGAGAGACAATGACATAGAGAGAAAGTGACAGAGACACATACAGAGAGAAAGACAGAGAAACAGAGAGACAAAGACAGACATAGAGAGACATAGACAGAGAGAGATACAGTTAGAGAGACATAGACAGAGACAGAGAGATAAAGACAGAGAGACAGACAGAGAGACAGAGACACAGAGAGAGAGAGAAACAGAGACAAAGAGAGACATACCGGTAGAGAGACAGAGAGAGATACAGATGAGACAAAGACAGAAATACAGAGAGACAGAGACAGAGAGACAGAGAGACAAAGACAGACAGAGAGACATAGAGAGACAGAGACAGATAGAGATACAGATAGAGAGACAAAGACTGAGAGACAGAGAGACAGAAACAGAGAGACAAAGAGAGATAGAGACAAAGAGAGATAGAGACAAATATAATGAGGGACAACTAAACTCTCTCTCTCTCTTTTGGGTAGAAATACTCACATGCAGCACAGTTCCCATACTGGCAATGAAGGCTGTTGGCAGGAGAAGCGTCTTCATGTATCGGATAGGAGTCTAGGAAAATGTTTTCAATTTAGGGTTAAAACAAATTTGGTTTAAAATTGGTTAAAACCTGTCCAACATTGTGAACAACTTGAAGAAATAGTGAACAATTCTCACATGTTGTAACGCATCATAACAAAGCAAGTAGGAATACATTTTTCGTCGGAGTGAGAAAAAAATGTGTAAAAAGTGTTCAAATGTTCCAGGAAGTGTGAAAAAAAAGCTCACAAAAATTAATGTGAAAATGTTTCAAATAAATATATATATATATATTTTTTTAAGAATTAACTCTGGGAAAATGCAATAGAGTTTCCCCAGGAAGTGTTCAAATGTTCACAGAAGTGTGAAAAAAAACTCACAAAAATGTGAAAAATTAAATGTATCAAAAAAAATTTCAGAGTTTACCCTGGGAAAATGCAATATTAGAGTTTCCCCCAGGATGGGGAAGAGCAAGTGACACGCTCTCTCCAACACCACTCAAGTTACCTGTGCCTCCATGAAGTCAAACTCGGCGGCGCATGTGTACAGCATGGTGTGGAAGTCCTTGTAGTCAGAGAACTTGGAGCGGAAGAGGTTGCCAATGTGAGCCTGGCAGAGGGTGTGCACAGAAGAATATCAAAGGGAGAGAGTCAGTATCTCCATGTACGGTATCTGACGCCTACCAGATTCCCGTTACTAATCCACTCTGACCTTGCGCGTCCCGACAAAGAATTCTGTGATTTGAATATCAATAACAGTCCGGTCACGTCGTTCCCTTTGAAGTTCAATGATTGGTCTTTGATATCAATTTTTTTAAGCCCCTACACAACATTGGTCGAAGTCAAAGAATAGCATCCATACGTTATCTGATCCAACATATGCATGAAATAGCACACCTGTGAAAATTTCAGCTCAATCCGCCAATCGAGTCTCGAGAAAATTGTGAAAAACGCTTTATTTGTTTCGCGAAAATGCAGCATTTAACGCCGTACTGTTCCGAAAAATAGTTTAGATCTCGGTGAGAAGTAAACTATTTCTTTTATTCATTTCTCCGAAAATACAACATTTTAGGCAGAAAAATTTCAGTAAGAGGTTTCTACTATAATTGTTTTCAAACTGTATAAGTTTCATGTAAATCTGTGAACATTTCTGTTTTTCGATCTTACCAATGTTGTGTAGGGGCTTTAACTAATTAATTTTTTTAAGATATACAAAAATGTTGCAAACTGCTTACTGACTAAATTTACCAAAATGCAAATCTCAAAATTTAGTGGGCCTGACGTTTCGATCCTAGCAGGACCTTTCTCATTTTTACCAAATGATCCCAGTGTAATCTTATATTTTTGGTTATATTAAAATTATTAATACTCTTCGGAGTAATTGATATTGTTATTTTTTTAATGCGACACAATTATTATATTGATGCTTAAGAAGTGTTTCATTCACATTTACAATGTACTCCAGTTCTAGGTTTGTATTATATCTTTCATTTCAGTCATCACCTAAGATTAAACATCTAATTACACAATGATTGTATCAACCATGTTTATGGTTCTCGATTTGGTGGCAGCAAACATTCTGAATAACAATAGTTTTCGTAGGATGCATCAATATTGTTTCACCTTGTAATACAGAATAAAAAACCAGGCAGTCGGTGAGGCGAATCACCAGAGCAAAGGTGGAAGAAATTTTTTTTTTTTTTTTTTACATTACTTTCAATTCAGGTAAGGGTACAACCGCTTCAATGACTTAACAAATTACAAAACAAGGTGATATACAAAAATGTTGCAAACTGCTTACTGACTAAAATTACCAAAATGTAAATCTAAACATTTAGTGGGCCTGACGTTTCAATCCTAGCAGGACCTTCCTCAAAGGCAGAAAGGTCCTGCTAGGATCGAAACGTCAGGCCCACTAAATTTTAAAAATTACAAAACAAGACAAAAAAAGGTGTTTAAAGGGTTTAAGTTACCGCAAACCTCTCCTATTTAGTCGGACAAGTACTCACGTCGTCGGTGATGCTCAGAAGATGGGACAGGAGGAGTTTGCAGAGGAGCATGAGGGCCACAAGCAGTGTGCCCTCCACACCCTGCAAGACACAAAGTCAAAGTAAATATTATGCTGTAATCACTTCACTCCTGCTGCCCAACCAAGGAGCTACTAACCAATGCCCACTGAGGCTCCACAAATGTGCTTTCTTTACAAAAGCGGCTTCAATAAAAACAAAATTACATGGCAAATTATAAAGTACTCAGTGGTTGACCCATATCTGCTGAGTTACGGAATTTCCCGTAGGACGCAGAAAAGCTACAAACGCCGACCTACAGTACATGTACGTGAAATTCCGTGGTCTATTTTTAGGTTTGTAAAAACGATGGTGTTATCTCATTCACTGTTCTGTTGATATGGTTTATGAAATTTTATATTTTTTAGAATTTCATACTCTTTCCACTGGTATATATTTTGGGTTTTATTTTTTGGAAAAGCTGTCATTGACAATTTTCTCTTGTAATGCACTTTGTTGGTTTTTGGGAGTGTGATAGGGGCTTAGGCAGGAACACTGTTTATGTGCTGTGACCAGTCAGACACTAGGGCCGTTCCCACTACGAAAATAATCGCGATTTGAATCGGATTCAAAAACCAGGGTTTTTTTGGTCGTGTCCACACAGGCCAAATAATCGCGTCGCAAATAAACGCTAGCTGATTGCGGTTAGCATGTGGTCGCGCTGCACAAGCGGGAATGGCGGGACTCGCTGAGGAACGTAAACAAACCCTGTGCTACACTTCCTGGCAGTAAGCTGCTGGCAGGAAATGCCATGCTTACACAAATGCATCGTGGGCTTAAAAAAAAACGGTGCGATTTCAGCGGAGCGTTCCCACACACATCGAGTCGCAAATAAACGTGATCATTTGAAAAAATCTCACTCTTAGTGGAGTCCGAATCGCGATTCAAATCCCACTAATAATCGCGTTTATTGTGTCCCCACACGCAAAAAAGTAGAGTTTGAATCGCGATTCAAATCGTGATCCAAATAATCACATTTATTTGGTGTAGTGGGAATGGCCCTACATGTATATACAGTGTATGGGTTAAACCTGGCTGGAGACAGCCATGTGAGAAGTGTTAACTCTTCCAAACTTTTTTTTCACTTACGATGGTGACAACTGCGTGAGGTGATTTGTGCTTCCACAGTGGAGCGACCAACAGCATCACCTAATGCATAGAGGATGCAACAATGGTTCAATTGAAGTCCAGCTGGATCTCAGTACCAGTAAACAAACGATTAGTTTTTCCTTGGTTTTGATATTAAAAAAATAATCAAGAAAGGACATTGCACAGACTTACCCAGACAGCAATGAGGCAGGAAGCAAAGAAGGAGGTGAGAAGCATCTCATTGCCAAAAAGAAGAACAAAACTCAAGACCAGACCCAGCTGAAAATGACAACGAGAAGAAAGGAGGACACTTGAGTCAAAGAGTTACGACGTAAACCACTTTGCACCGGGGCCATCACCAGTTCCAACGACAGCCACACGGGCGTTTTTGAAAAAAAAAGTGACATTTTCAAAATTTGCTCAACAATAGGGAACAATAAATAACTGTGAAAAAAAAAGATATTCAGTAGGAGTACACTACATGCAAAAGTGATAACCAGTCACAATCGGACGCCTGTGCAGCTTTTTTTAGCATATAAGGTAGCTGCCAACCTACAGTATCTTTAAGGAAATTAGGAATACTTCTGCTAAAAAAGAGGAATCACAGAGCAAACTCCAAAGGAATGCATGTATTTTTCTAAACCAAAAATCGGAAACTGTTGTCAAGAGCTCGTAAAAAGTGATACATTTTTACCAAAATGAGGAATGATTCCTCCAAAATAGGAATGGTTGGCAGCTTAATTTGCTTTTGTCATGCTCCGTAATGTTTTGTGGTAGGCTGAAAGGAGTATTTTGTTAAAAACTTTTGAAAAATAGTGGCGGCCCCATTTGGAGGGCCTGGTGCATAGCAGCACCTCCGGTGTTTCGAATTCAGTGGTCCCTGCACGTCTTGAAAATGACTCATTATTCAAAAGCCCCCATGTGAGCATGTGAGGGTCATGGGCAATTGAAGAAGTGGCCCAGTCCAAAGAGATTTAAAAAGAGGGGAAAGTAACTGTCATCTCGATGAAGTAGACTCCAGAAAGGTCCAATGGTTACATGGCTTTTGGACAGGAGACAAGGTGGGCTCTTGAAGTGGTGGGCTTAACCCATAGCTGCAGGATTTCCCATAGGACGTAGAAAAGCTACAGTACGTGAAATTCTGTGGTTTCTAGGTTTGTGAAAATGATGGTATTATCCCATTCACTAGTTTATGGTATTTTAGATTTTCTTTTTACAAAAGAAAGTAAATTTCATACTCTTTCCACTGGTATATACCCGGTAGTTTGTTAGGGTTTAATGCTTTGGAAAAACTGTTATTGACAATTTTCGCTTTTTTTCTTTTTTTTTTAGTGTGATAGGGGCTTTGACAGGAACATTGTTTATGTGCTGTGATCAGTCCAAAGGATGTGGGTTAAATTTAAATGTGAAACTTACACTTTGTCCTTGAACGACACATCTGAGCTTGTTGCGACTAGCGAAGCCCAAGATGTAGGACGCACAGACAGCAAGAGTCTGAAAAAGGAACAGGAATCAAACAGAATATGACCACAACAATGAGAAAATATGTGACCTGCTCCAGGAAAAGTTTATATAAGTCGCTCTATGCATTTGCATGCACTGGCTCGCACAATGTTGAGAGGTAGGAATTTTCCGTAAAATTTTGAATTTTTTTCACTTCTGCAATCATATTTTCTCGCCTTTTGTAGTTTTAACTCCACAGACCTACCGGTTATTAATATGCAGATATAACCACAGAAAGGAAGGGGGTATAGAGCTCTGCTACAAACAAAAAAGAAAGCTTACAATGTGGGCTTTCCAGTCATGGATACAACTTGATTCCTATTTTTGGCAACTTATATCACCTTTTCCTGGAGCAGGTCACATACATGTATGTGATGTCATTATAGGATCATGCAACAGAAACTCAATTGGTTGTGTACAAAAGTTTCTGAAATATTCTTGTTTTTCCTGCAAACCTATCCCTAAACCTGTTGATCTACTGCCAAAATGTGTGCTTAATAATCATTTAGGAAAAGTTACAGTATAAGTAAAAAAAAAATTCTTGTAACAAAACAGGGTGCTCTAGTCTGGACTGGTTGAGCTGCATTGGGAAATGGTTGTACCATACATAATGTATGTCTTTTTTTATTCCTTGGCGGGTGTACCTGTGTCATGAGAGCAAACTGCGCAAATTGCCACGGCAACATGAAAGCCGTGGTTGCCACGGCGATAAGGAGACTCTGAGGCCAGCCGGGCTGTCTCATTCTGTGCGGAGGAGAAAGAAACGGTCGTCCCTGGATTACACTATAAAACATCTAAACCGTGAAAAAGGGGTGAAAATGTCATTTCGCCGTGAAACGAAAAAGTCACTGTGATTTCAAGGTGCATTTTACAGTGAATTGACTGTGAAAATAATCGCTTCTCTAACCTGATAAGGACATCTTCAGGTCACTAAAGAGACCGTGAAAAAAACATGAATATCTCGGGTGGCAAGCTCTAGCCTTGGGGGATGGCTAATTCAATTACCAGTAGGGACCACCAGCCCCCATTAGAGGTACTGTATTGTGCCCTTGTACCTGTCACTCCCAGATACTTCTAAATTGCCTCTAGCCATTTACCAACAGGACTTGGCTAACTGTGTGCAATGAAATAGGGGTGAAAACACGGTGAATTTTCTATTCACTGCTAAATGACATTTTCACCGTTTAGATGTTCATAGTGTTAATGGGAAGCGAAGGGATTCGCTTCTAGGGAAAATGTACCGGTAGTATGATGAGACTGCCCTGTTCAGATTACCAAAATGCTTTGCACGCTTGTCTCCTGAACAAAAATGCAGGCTGCTCTGATGGGATTTGAACCTGAGAATCCTGCTTTCTAGTGCATACATGTATGTACGACTTGAAGGTTTGAATTGTACAAATACTAAGTGGAAGGTTTGCGGTGGCACCATGTAGCACTTTGATCTCTTCCGAGGAGTGTGCAAATCAGCCCCTTCCTGGTTTGTTCTGTGTTTTGGGGGTTGCATTTTAAACAAAAAGAAATTTGACTGGACAGGGACTTGAACCCCAAGTCCCGGTCCAGTCAAAGTTTTCTTTGCCAATTTCTCAATTGGTTCAAAAGTACCCAGTCAGTTTTTACTTTGTTTGTTTTAAAAGAAATTTTGATAAAAAATGACAAACTGATATTGTAGAAGTTCAATGTAGAGAGTCAGCTCACCTGAGAGTGTGTGTGACTATGAACATCTGTAGCACCAAGACTGGGTAGGCCATGCTCTCACGCAGTGGTGGGGTCCACTGGACCCTAGTACACTGAAGAAATTTGAACCAAAGTCACTCTCACTTAAAGGCCCTATGCAACATTGGTAAAAGTCAACAGAATGCCACATTTTGTGTTAAACCATTAAACATTCCAAAAAAAGGAATCCTGCGATGGTTTTAGCTCAAATTGTGATCTGAGAAAGTAGAAAAAAGCAAAAAACCATCACGGATTTCGCACCATTCTGTAGTGTAAGAAATAGTTTATGACTTGTGAGTCTTAAACTATTTATCAAAGTTTGAGTGAAAATTTCTCGAGAAATACAGCATCCCAGACCGTAAGATTTCAACATGAGGATTCTATCATGACCATCTACAAACTGTGTAAATTAGAAGTAAACTGTGGAAATTGATGTTTTCTGATTTTGCGTCTATTTCAATTTCAATTTCAATTTCAAATCTCAGAGGTCTTGGGTTCAAAGTCTGGTCCAGTTTGGCAGGTCCTGTTTGAATCAAAATGTCAGGCCCAGTAAATCTTTGAAGTTCGTACACATATACATTTGCCATTTATGTCAGTGATCCATTCCATAACGGCCACAGTGCAGTACTCTCACTAGACACTAGTGTCAGTAGACCAAAATACCAAACTCATTTATCTAGCAGAACATCAGTTGCCACTTCTGAATCTGAAACGTTCCAGGGGAAACACAGTCTATGGTGGGAGACAGGCACAATTAGGTAGTACTACTAGTACTAGTATCACTAGTTCACTACCACTTAGTACCAGTACTAGTACTTCTTGCTTCTCACCTGTGAAGAATGCCACAAAGTGCAGCTGTTGATAAAACAAAAAGTCTGGTCCAGTCAAAGTTGGTGTTTCTTTGGGCCATTTTTTCAATTTGTCCTGGAGTTCCCAGTCAGTTATTCCTTTATTTGTTTGATTCTAGTCAAATTGTAGTCTGGTGTTTGCCATTTTTCAAAATTGTAAAAAAGGTTCCCGGTCGTTTTTTTCCTCCGATCTGTTTTGATGAAAAGGTACAGCTATACGAGTCCATCCAACAATACACAAAATGCATTACCAACTATAATGCCGCCAAACACATATGAATGTACCACACATGGTGCGTTATAGACATTCGGTCGGGGATATCAATCCATCTAAATGCGACATCCTGTTCCGTGCCAAGGAGAAACTTGATCATAATTCAGCCTAAAGTTGGGAAATCAACCAGACAGACGTACACAAATATGACCCACCAACCCCCCCCCCAAAAAAAAAAGCATGAGATAGAGGGCCTATTGTGTCCTGGCTGGACCTGACTAGAGGCGTGAGAGGCGTCCCTGCTGGGATCTAAGACACTGACCCCTCGGGGGGAGGGGGGGGTGGCTTCTGGGCGAGCGCCTACCTCTCCGTGGTTGTAGAAGAAGGCGGCAACAGTCAGCAAGCCTCCCCACAGGCTCCCACTGAGGTAAGCGGCAAACAGGAACATGAGGCTGAGGAGCAGCCCGTTCTCGGCAAAGATGACGTTCACGTAGAAGACGGCAATGTCCCCCATACCTTTGGGGCCGAGGGTAGGTTAGAAAAAAAAAAGGCAACAAGCACAAACCATCCATGATTCAATGCGGGTACCGGCCGCTATACGGATTCGATTCCACCGCATGACCTCCATGAGCTCGCTGGTCAAGTGGCTCTGACGTCAGCACCAGAAAAGAAAGAGTCGCAGGTTCGAATCCCGCCCGAGCTGCCCGTACTGTTTCAGCAGGTAATCAGGCAATGCACTCCCCATGCAGTGCTCATTATACATGTACGTCATCATACTAAATGAATACCGGTAGTCTCCCAATGACAGGCAGAGTACACCCGGCCTGAAACGTTGGGTTACCGGCTCTCTTCAGAGCCACGCTCCTTCTTGAAAGAGAAGTGCTTCATGGTGTCACATGTGATGTATAGAGAAAGTACATGTACAATGCTTCGCAGGCAAAAATCGGCAATGGATCAGGGGCATTGAGCGTTAGATAAGACTTGAAGAGATACGTGGTGTCACTGCTAACCTTCCACTTAGACCCAGCTCTAAATCCACGGTCGGTCTTACCTTCACAGTTGAGGACCGAGCTGAGACCTCTGCCCCTGTTGACAGTGAAGCACTGCTTGGTTTCAATGCCCAGCGCTTTGGTGAAGCCATCGTAAAACCTGAAGCTAGCAGCCAGGGCAACCTACCAAGGGTGGAATGATTTTGAGAAAAAAAAGGCAAAGAAAACTTTCACTGGACGGGGACATGAACACATGACCTCTGGTTTTGAATATCGGCGTTCTTACCATCTGAGCTATCCAGCCCTTAGATGGTGGCCTCCCTAAAAAGTCAACTAGTCTTTGCCTAAAGCCAGCGGCCAGGGCAACCTACCAATGAACCCATGACCTACATTATGGTTTTACGTACCGGCGCTCTTACCATCTGAGCTGTCCAGCCCTTAGATGGTGGCCTCCCTAAATAGTCAACTAGTAGTCTTTGCCATGATGGGGGTGCCAGTCAGAAGCAATTCAACTATTAACTCCTGTATATCTCCAGGGATCATGCCGGGACAATCAGACAGACAGTCAGTCAGTCAGTCAGTCAGTCAGTCAGTCAGTCATTCATTCAGACAGTCAATCAGTCAGTCAGTCAGTCAGTTAGTCAATCAATCAGTCAGTCAGTCATTCGGTCAGGGGCCCATTTTCATTCAGATTTACAACCACTAATTGTAGATGTGGCTACAGCAGTTTGGGGATCACACTTGGCATGATGAGATGAACAAGACAGGTTTAAACAGCAAGGTCCAGGTCTATATCACACGGCGACGGCTTTTGGGTTTGATCAGCAAGGTGAGAGTGTGATCTTGTACAAGAAGGGCCAAGGGAGGGTGTCTCACCTCAGGGTACAAGTTGAATCTCTTCAAGACGTTGATGGTGCTGGGGTACTCAGTCAAGTTGTCGTTCATCACCTCGTGCAGGCCAGACAGGAAGGAAGGGGCACTCACCATTGACTTGTAATAGGAGTAGTACAACCCCTGCAGTCAGTTTTGTCGAAAAAGGCAGGAGAGGAATAAGCATACGACACTGTATATCAGGATCTGCATCATTTGTGAAAAAAGAAATGAATTTTTTTTCAAAAGTTCCCAGTCAGCTTTTTTTGTTAGTTTGACTTCCATTTGTGCAAATGATAAACTAAAGAAAAATTGACTGGACCGGGAATTGGACCCAAGACCTCTGGTTTATCATACCGTCACGCTGATCCCCTGAGCTATCCGGCCCTTAGGTGGTGGCCTCCACCCCAGCAAAGACAAGTTCACTTTTTGGAGTGGCCGCCATCTGAGGGCTGGATAGTTCAGATAAGAGCACTGTTAGCATATGTACACAATACCAGAGGTCTCGGGTTTAAAGTACTGGTCCAGTCAGAGTTTTCTTGGCCATTTTGCAAAATTTGTCCCAGTTAGTCTTTCCTGTAAACCCTTAGAAATCACAATTGTTTACCTTCCCAGGGAAAATTTTTCTGGGTGGGAAAGTGGTGGAATGCATGGTGGAAATACTAACTTAGTGCATATATGTCTTAACCCCTGTGGTGGATTTGAATCTGCAAAGCGGTGGGTACCGCATCGCATCATAGATATAATAATACACATACATGTAATTCTTCAAGTTAAGACTTAATTGGCTTTACATGGTGGGTGAATCAATATAGGAAAGTTTGTGGTGACACCATGTATAAGGTCTCTTAAAGGAAGAGGTTTGGTTCTGAAAAGAACCGGAGTGGTAACTCGACGTTTCAAGCAGTATGCTCTGACCGTCATCAGGAGAATGGCCAGAGCATACGTTCTTTTCAGAACCACACCTCTTCTTAAAGAGACCTTATACATGGTGTCACCGCAAACCTTCCTCTATTAATTCTACAAGGGTTTGCCCTACTTGACGCATACCAGTAATTAAATACCATTCAAGTGGGAAAGATCTAAGTGACTGTGATGCTTTTCATTCAATGTAATTGCGTGCCATGATAAGCGAAGGTCTACCATTTCCGTTCTGAACGTCATCTCTCGTTCCAGGTCGGACAGATGCGAGAAGAATCGGTCATTCTCAAACATGCTGGACACATGCATGCTGCAAAGGGATGGAAAGGGATTCAGGTTAGGCACACACACACAAACAAACACAATCCATTTCTCTCTGCATGCGAAGAGACATTACTTTTCATTCGATCCTAGCCGGACCTCTCTTCAACAAGGCAGAATTCAAGGCAGGTCCTGTTTCAATCAAAATGTCAGGCCCAGTAAATCTTTGAAGTTCGTACACATATACATTTGCCATTTATGTCAATGATCCATTCCATAACGGCCACAGTGCAGTACTGTCACTAGACGTAGACACTAGTGTCAGTAGACCAAAATCCCAAACTCATTTATCCAGCAGAACATCAGTTGCCGCTTCTGAATCTGAAACGTTCCAGGGGAAACACAGTCTATGGTGGGAGACAGGCACAATTAGGTAGTACTACTAGTACTAGTATCACTAGTTCACTACCACTTAGTACCAGTACTAGTAGTACTTCTCACCTGTGAAGAATGCCACAAAGTGCAGCTGTTGATAAAACAAAAAAAGAAAGCAAAGGATTATTGATAATAATATAGTGAGGAAATGGAATGAGAGGGTGGCCTAGAGAGGAAGATCTCCTGTTTTCTGAGTTATTCCATATTTGAAATTAGACTTACCTGGTACTACAAGGCATAGTTAATTCCAAATGAATATGTTGTTATGATTTTGTGAAAATCATGAATTGGGAGAAACTGTACTGTACTGTACTGTAGTGACTAGTGTAGTGGGTAGTGTAGCCACTGTAGGGGAATGTGGTGTCCCCTGGTTCAGTGACAGTGGTTGTGCCAGACTAGTCCCACTTACTTGGCCGTTAGGAGCTCCTCTTTAACAATTTTTTTTTTATACGTCGCATTAGAGCTTGAACTTTGAAGATTTGGGTTTTTATTTTTCACCCATATACGGTGTAACTGTAAGTACTATTTATTATCTAAAATTTAGTGGGCCTGACGTTTCGATCCTAGCAGGACCTTTCTCAAAGGCAGAGTCAGGTCCTGCTAGGATCGAAACGTCAGGCCCACTAAATTTTAGATTTACTTTTTGGTAATTTTAGTCAGTAAGCAGTTTGCAACATTTTTGTATATCACCTACTATTTATTATAATTTATATTAAAATTATTACTATAAATTTAACTAAAATCTGGCCCAGATATGTTTCAGTGTTAGTCCGAGTAACTTGAACCCGACAAGTCACCCTTTTTTATCGAATTTTGAAATTTGGAGATTCGGGTGACAGTCACCCGAATCTCAAAATTTCAAAATTCGATAAAAAAAAAAGATGACTTGTCGGGTCCAAGTTACTCGGACTATTTCAGTATACGATTTCGAGTGGTGTCGAGACTAGCATACTATTATTATTACTATTGTATCAATCATGTCAGTTAAACTTAAATAATAATATAATATATAATATTATAACTAGTTATAAGTTACAACGTACAATTCTACACGTTACAACTGAACTGGCCTGGATTGGATGGGCCGAGCAGATGAGATTGTGGATCTTGGAAGTTGGAAGACGGATCGCCACGGGACAGTCACTCAAACTGTCAGACCGACTTACCGATAACGACAGCACTCATCAACATCCCCTTGGACCACGATTTCAGGTTCTCCGCGTGACTCCCATTCTTATCTTTGTTTTTCCTGACTGAGGTACTTTTTTGCTTCGCCGAGGCGGAACTCTTTCTCACTTCTCCGTCCGTCGTCTGCTTTTTCGGCTTTCGATTCTTGGCCGCCATCTTGAAAACTACGTCGTCAACACCGTGACGTCAAAGGTCAAATCTTTGGCGCGTCCATGATCACTGAATAGGGGTGTTCGCCTCTTCCATTAAACAGACAAAATCAAATATTCTGTTAATTTGATACAAAGGCGAAAACTAATCCATCAAATAAGAATGAAGGAGTCATTTTACGAATCAAGAATTTATACAAAAATATACAGATGTTGTTTTGTCACCGTCAAATTTTACATTAAACTTTGAGTGGTTATCCGAATCGAACAGTCCAGAGTTGTTTTGTCATTTAAATAGTTACGCCCATATTTGGCTCGTCTGTCAATTATGGAGCAGTACTAGCAGTCCTTGTCATAGTCATAGCAACTCCAAGCTGTTGTCATCAGGGGTACCACCGGTGGGGTAAACGGTACAGACAGGAACTTGTCTTTGGTGTGTTTATAGTTTGAAGAAAGCCACCGATTTAGGGTTCACATTGTAGATAAGTCGCACTTGATCGTATCGAAGGACTTGTGAGCGCTTTCGTTGTCTAAAAACTGACATTTTGACTCGAATTCTTGACTCGGTTTTGTAAACTTTGTACCGGCGCGAACGCTGTTGTGGATTCTGTTTGTGTGTGAAGTGAAGCTTCCGTTCCGAAGGCATCATGGTGGATACAGCCGTGAGGCCTCGTCCGGCGGGCGATCTCCGCCTGCACCTCCAGACGGACACCAACGCGGGTCCCAACAGCATCCAGGAAGTGGTGCTGAGCCGCCGCCAGCGCCAGATGAAGTTCCCGCCGCTGCGCGGCCGCTGGGACGTGGACAGCTTCCAGTGGCACGCCAGCCCCAACCTGGTCAAGTACCACGGCGACACCCTGGCCCCGCTGCGCGACAACGTACCCGTCATCGACCCCGTCTCCGGGTTCGTGTCGGCCGCCACCGACGTGGACCGCAACACGGGCGCCGCACCGAAGCCCGGCGGCGGTGGCGGCGGCATCCCGCCGCTGGAGCAGGTGGAGGTCACTCCCAACACCGTCACCCCGCTCTCGCCTCGACCCACCACCACCAGGGCCCACCGGGAGAAGGAGAAGGAGCGTGACCGGGAGCCGGCCGGTGCGTTCCGGCCGGCACGCAAGGCCGCCAT
Source organism: Luidia sarsii (assembly GCA_949987565.1). NCBI lineage: Eukaryota > Metazoa > Echinodermata > Asteroidea > Paxillosida > Luidiidae > Luidia > Luidia sarsii. The sequence goes on from OX465109.1 coordinate 6,474,642, forward strand.
CACGCCGCAGTTCTCCCGGGCCACGTCCAACCCGGAGATGCGCCTGGTGAGGAGTGACTCGGACGTGACGCACGTCCTGAGCGATCCGGGCACCTGGGCGGGCAGGAAGATCAGCGACGGGTTCATCAGGTCCAAACTGGGAGGTGAATATTATTGTTTTGTCTCGCTATAAAGTCAAATAAAGTAACTGGAAAGATTTTAATAAACAAACAACTTGAAAAAAAATCATAAATGGAAAGATTTTAGTTTAATAATAATAACTATTAGTATTACAGGGACTTCACCATAAAGGTAGTCTGAGACCGAGTAACTATAAATAGTTACTGGCTGGAATTGCCAAAATGTAGATCTAAAATTTGGTGGGCCTGACGTTTCGATCCTAGCGGGACCTTTCTCAAAGGCAGAGGCTCTGCCTTTGAGAAAGGTCCTGCTAGGATCGAAACGTCAGGCCCACTAAATTTTAGAACTATAAATAGTAGTAAGTAGTCCGAGTAACTTGGACCCTTACAATCGCCTTTTTTTTTTTCCTTAAAATAAAAATTAAAAAATGGCAATTTTTTTTAATTGTAAGGGTCCAATTTTGGACTAAATTAGTAGGACCTTACAAGTCGCCCAATTCCTCCAAAATTTCAAAAAGGGCGACTTAATTGTACTGAAATTGTAAGGTCCAAGTTATACTCATGCAGAGTAGGCCTACGTAACGAAAACTGTAAAAGGGTAGAAACAAACTTGAATAAATCCACAATACACCACCTACAGTTGCCACAATTCCAGTTACCGAAAAGAAATTGACTTCAAAGGCATGATTTTTGAGTGGAGGCAGCTGTTTTCAATTTAAGTCAAACAAACAAAGGAAACACTGGCTGGGAACTTTTGAACATACACTGTAAGATATCCTCGAAGGTGTATCGCTTGGAAGTCGGCTGATGACTCTTGTCTTAATTATTTCCGTTTCCAGGATGGACCAGCAGCGTAGATCCAAGAGAGTCCAAGAAAGAGCAAGAACGCATTTGGAAAGAGTTGCACGGACACAATATCAAGGGCCAGCAAGAAGTAAGGACGGGCGTTGGAATTAGTCCGAGTAACTTAATTACGACCTTACAACACTATGAACATCTAAACCGTGAAAGAGGGGTGAAAGGGTCATTTTGCCGTGAAACTAAAAAGTCACTGTGATTTCACGATGCATTTTACAGTGAATTCACCGTGAAAATAATCGCCTCTCTGACCTGAAAAGGACATCTTCAATTCACTATAAAATAGACCGTGAAAAAAACGTGAATATCTAGGGTGGCAAAGCTCCAGCCTTGAGGGATGGCTAATTCAATTACCAGTAGGGACCCTCAGCCCCCATAGAAGTACTGTATGGTGTCCTTGTAAATGTAACTACCAGATACTTCTAAATTGCCTCTAGCCATTTCCACCAGAAATTTCTTTTCACGGCTAAATGACATTTTCACCCCATTTTCACGGTTTAGATGTTCATAGTGCAAGTCGCCCTTTTTTAAATTTTGGAGGGGTCGGCCTGATCCCTCCAGAATTTCAAATAGGGCGACTTGTAATTAGGTCCTCGTTTCTCGGACTAGGCTGGAATATGCAAGCAAGCTGCTCTTCCTTTAAAGATAAACCCCTCTGTTTTTATATTGAGGGGGCCTGATGGTTGGATCATAGCAGGACCTTCCTCTTTCTGCCATTGAGGAAGAACCTCCTACAATCCAAACATGAGTCCCTTGACATTGAACACACTTGTGAGGAAAACCTGACTGGGAACTTTTTGAACAACTTTGGAAAATTATGGCTAAGAAAACTTGGACTGGCCATGGCCCGGGACTTGAACCCCGAGACCTTTGGTTTTGCATATCAGCTCTATCTGAGCTATCCAGCCTTTAGATGGTGGCCTCCCTGAATTATTTTCAGCTACACTTTGCCAGGTCGGGGGTGACAGTCAGAACTCAGAAGCAATTCACCAAATTTAACTTCCTCTGATGTAGGCCTACACATTGAAAAACAAAATGGAGTGAACTAAAAAAAAATTATGTTGAGTGTGCAATCCTGAAATTTCTCTTCTATTCCCCAAACTTTTGAATCTTATACCTTACATTTTTCTTCTGTTTTCCCAAAATTGTCAATGTTTTCCCAAAATTTTCTATTCTGTTCCCCAAAATTCTATTCCCCAATGTAATTTTTTTTAAACATGATTTGCTGTAATTATTCTTTTCAGGCTGTAGATAAATCACCCAACTGGAAAGACGAAGCAGCCCTTAGATATATTTACACATCGGCGGCCCAAAGGTAAGTTGCCATGGTTACTTATGAGACAAATGACCCAGATCCAAATTCATAAGTGCAGTGCACAAACGCTGCACTTGTAGATCTACATGTGTATGCACATTGTACATGTTGGACACTACCACTGCATTAAATTGTGAAAAATGTGAAAAATTACTTCAAATGTTATTGTCATTCTTGATGATCACTTCTATACAGTAAAGAGATGTAAAGAGTACAAATAAAGGAGAAAGCTGCTGCTCCCACTTTGTGTGAACCTCAACCTCCTGTAGCCAGATTTACAACGATTGGTTGTTTGCATCTGAATAAAAATGGGGGCGTGATCCCTGCAGATATATGGCAGTTAATGGTTAAATAGCTTCTGACTGGTGCCCGCCACTGTGGCAAAGACTAGTTGACTGTTTGGGCCACCGTCTAAGGGCTGGATAGCTTGTAAGAATGCTGGTACGCAAAACCAGAGGTCTCGGGTTGAAGTCCTGGACCAATCATAGTTTCCTGCTTTGCCATTTTTCAAAGTTGTTTAAGATCCCAGTCAGTTTTTCCTGAATTTGTTTTCAATTTTCTTTTTGAATGTAAATAAAACTGCAAAAATACAACCCCAACAGTTTAAATAGTAAGTCTTTCTATTGCCTGTTCCCACAGGGCCTCTGAGGATGTGGATTGGGACAGCAAGCTGGCCCCCAAAGTGGCACCTCCCGCCTCCACCCTGGAGTCTCAGGCCGACCCCGTCTCCCAGCGCTTCACCATCCACAAGCGATACGACCCCAAGGCAGCCCCGTGGCAGGTGAGAGAAGGAATGGCATGATAATACACCACTGTAGCGGGTGGAAGGTTTGCGGTGACACCATGCATGTAGCGCTTCTCAATGGAGAAGGAGCGTGGCTCTGTAAAGAGCCGGTAACTCGGAAGCTGCACTCTCCTTTTCTTGAAGGAGAAGTGCTACACAGCTGTCACCGCAAACCTTCCTCTGAGTATTTCCAGCATACAAGCCTTCAAGTCTTATCTAACTCTCTGTGCCCCCGATCCATCGCTTTTTTTTTTCCTGCGAAGCATTTACATGTACTTACATCACGTGTGACACCAAGTAGCACTTTTCTTTCGAGAAGGAGCGTGGCTCTGTGAAGAGCCGGTAACTTAACGTTTCGGGTCGTGTGTAGCTCTGCCCGTCATCAGGAGATGCTGATACTGGCAGGCAGAGTACACACTCTCATGAGAATTAGGAGTATGTCTCTGAAAAGAGCCGGTAAATCAACATTTCAGATCACGTGTACTCTGCCCGTCGTCAGGAGTTTGAATTGTTATCTCCTGACTACAGCTGTCTCATTCTGTGCGGAGGAGAAAGAAACGATCGTCCCTGGATTTCCAGGATGCAAAGGGATTCACTTTGATGGAAAATGTACCGATGATATGTCGGCTGCTCTATGGGATTTGAATGCACAAATCCTGATTTCTAGTGCATGTAATTAGACTTGAAGGTTTGCATGGTAGAAATACTAAGTGGGAGGTTTGTGGTGACACCATGTAGCGCTTCTCTTTCAAGAAGAAGTCTGGCTCTTAAAAGAGCCGGTAACCCAACATTTTATCAGGAGTCACCTGACGACGGGCAGAGTACACACTACCCAAAACGTTGAGTTACAGGTTCAAATCCAGCTAGGTCCGGTCAAAGTTTTCCAAATGTTACTTCAAACGTGTTCCCTTTTAGTTTTTCCTTTATTTCTCCGACTCAATTTTAAAAAATGTATCAGTAGATAAGGATGAAAGTGCGAAGCGCTGTGCCATTTTACAACAATTTAATTTCCATTTTTTTTGGCAGAACCTTGGACGATCTTGGGACTGGTTCCAGTCTCGTGACGGGTTCCACACCAGGGGCCCCCTAGAGTTGTAAGTATACACCCAGTTGTCAATTTGTCATACATGTATTTGTTCTCAATCACATCAGCATGACATGGCACTATGAACATCTAAACCGTGAAAATGTCATTTAGCTGTGAAAAGAAAATTCACGGTGTTTTCACCCTATATTTCCGATAGTTTCATGGCATTTTCACAGTGTTTTCACCAGTGGTCTCCAAGGCCACATTCCTGGTGTAAAATGGCTAGAGTCAGTTTTGAAGTATCTGGGAGTGACAGTTACAAGGACACCATACAGCACCTCTATGGCAGCTGGGGGATCCTACACGTAATTGAATTAGCCATCCCTCAATTGGCTAGAGCTTGCCACCCTAGTTATTCATGTGGTGTTTTTTTTCAGGTCAGTTGCCTTAAGATGTCCTTATCAGGTCAGAGAGGCAAATTTTTGTCATGGTGAATTCACTGTAAAAGGCGCTACAGAATCACAGTGGGTTTTTTTAGTTCCATGGCGAAATGACATTTTCACCCCTTTTTTCACTGTTCAGATGTTCATAGTGTGGTTTCCCCTTGGATTTTGTGAGTCTGAGGTAGCAACTGATTTGCTCAATGGATGTGGTTTGGTACATTAAAGCATGTGCTATGGTTAGGTGCCACACAGGTCACAGATTGGATAGGGGGTGTGTCGGATGATTGCGCACTGTGATATGTGCATGTAGAAATATACGTAGTAACATGCCAGAAAACATCCTAGCATGAACAAAGTCCTTTGCACACAGAGGTGCTGTTGTTTTTAGAGTAATTAATATGCAAACTTCTTATAGTGACTAGAATAACCAAACTGAAAATATCCAAAATTAGGAGGGCTTGACATTTCGATCCCAGCAGGATCTTTCTTCAAGGCAGAGGCTGTTGTTTCTCTGTATATTTTCTTCAAGCATGATTTCGACCCCTGATGATGAGGTGCCAAGTTTTGGAAACTGTAACTGACGAGGTGCTCTATCAAAAGTGTGAGCCTCACAATTTAATTTCGGAACTCATGTAGCCTGCCATTGTTTTATCTTATAATTCCCCTTGTTTTGCCAATAGTTGTAGTCAACACAGAAAGAACGACCAGATCCCTAACTACACGGGCTGCATAGGAGGTGAAGGGGAAAGAGATGATCCTCATAAGATCTTCATTCCATCCACGGTGCTGCGCACTATGGTACCCAAGTATACTGATACTGCCAAGTAAGTTTCCTAGAGTAAACTTTTGGTTGCTCCTCTCCTCTCCTCTCCTCTCCTCTCCTCTCCTCTCCTCTCCTCTCCTCTCCTCTCCTCTCCTCTCCTCTCCTCTCCTCTCCTCTCCTCTCCTCTCCTCTCCTCTCCTCTCCTCTCCTCTCCTCTCCTCTCCTCTCCTCTCCTCTCCTCTCCTCTCCTCTCCTCTCCTCTCCTCTCCTCTCCTCTCCTCTCCTCTCCTCTCCTCTCCTCTCCTCTCCTCTACTCTACTCTACTCTACTCTACTCTACTCTACTCTACTCTACTCTACTCTACTCTACTCTACTCTACTCTACTCTACTCTACTCTACTCTACTCTACTCTACTCTACTCTACTCTACTCTACTCTACTCTACTCTGCTCTGCTCTCCTCTACAGCTGCTCTGCTCTGCTCTCCTCTCCTCTGCTCTGCTCTCCTCGTCTGTGCTCTGCTCTGCTCTCCTCTGCTCTGCACTGCTCTCCTCTGCTCTGCTCTCCTCTACAGCTGCTCTGCTCTCCTCTACAGCTGCTCTGCTCTGCTCTGCTCTGCTCTCCTCTGCTCTGCTCTCCTCTTCTCTGCTCTGCTCTTCTCTGCTCTCCTCTGCTCTGCTCTCCTCTTCTCTGCTCTGCTCTGCTCTCCTCTGCTCTGCACTGCTCTCCTCTGCTCTGCACTGCTCTCCTCTGCTCTGCTCTCCTCTACAGCTGCTCTGCTCTGCTCTCCTCTTCTCTGCTCTCCTCTGCTCTGCTCTCCTCTTCTCTGCTCTGCTCTTCTCTGCTCTCCTCTGCTCTGCTCTCCACTTCTCTGCTCTGCTCTGCTCTGCTCTCCTCTTCTGTTCTCTGCTCTCCTCTACTCTGCTCTGCTCCCATCTCTTCTCATCTCCTCTTCTTGCCTTGCCTCACCTCTCCTCTTCTCTCCTCTCGTCGCCTCTCCTCTTCTCTCTACCTCCTCTAGTCTCCTCTCCTCTCTACTCCCCTCTAATGCAACTGTCATTAATTAAATGTTCTGTTTTCCCCTTTTTATCTACAATTCATCCAGGCGTGCCAACATTCCTGGATACACTGGCTGCACGCACTGGATAGGCCGAGATCCTGCCAACATGAATGTCGGAAATCCGCCTCCACAGACTACGGCCAGAATCCACAGGTAGGATTTGTAAACATGTGTCTGTGCCCATTATTCACTAGATTAGCTTGAGGGTCAAGTCTGACAGAGTTTCAGGTAACCCTGGTGAGTCTAGGGAGATTATTATGCATACATGTATGTCATTTTAAATAAAAACTAGAAAGGCACCGTTTACCGCAGTGTTAACAGAAATTTCAAAGTGATCCAGAATCCAGTATTTGATCCAGATCATCACCGAAACTGAATCACCCCAAGCCAGTGAGAATACCGACATACTGTAAACATTACAGAACGATACATTCATAGCTTTTTGAAGAAGGAGAAGAAGAATAAGAAGAAGACCTTTTTTAATTTTTCAAAGGAGTACGGTAATTTATTTCCTTTGACAGTAGCAGAAAACACGTAAAATTATATAAACAGAAATTTACCATTTTTACAAATAAAACAAAGAAGTGGAAGAAGGAGAAGGATCGCGGGAGGAGAAGACGAAGAAGAAGAAGAAGAAGAAGAAGAAGAAGAAGAAGTAGATGAAGTTAGATTGCACTGAATTGGCATGATTTTCTTCCTTTCTGTTCATTTGTAGGAGTTTGCCGTCTGAGTTGAACACGTCAGCCCACAAGCGCACGTCGCGCATGTCGCGCATGGTCACACTGGTCCCGCCGGGCAACCCATTCAACACCATTGACAGAGAAGACAGACCCCTAGAGCAGTACCACTGAAGAACAGGGGAGAAAACAAAACTAATTAAAGGTGCTTTACTGGACAGGCAAAGTTGGCAAAAATTCCAGAGGTTTTATTCTCACTTTTTTATGCACAGTGAAAATAAATGAAATTACAGCATTGATACCAACCTTTGATCTCTGAGTAAATTGATTTTTTTTGGTATCAAGCTTTAATTGACATGGTATTTAAGTCAAATTCATGCATATTTTATGAAAATTTAAAGCACTGATATAAATATTAACTTCATCGAGAGAATGCTGTAAGATCATAAACGATTTTTGTTATGATCAAATTTGTATAAAGTTTTTAACACATTTTGTTTGCAATATCAATGCCAGTGTGCTTTGACAAAAACACCATTTTTTTGTGAGATGCGTGAGTGTATAGTTTGAGGGTTTTTGCATTTGGAGTTTGAGCATTCAAGCTTGAGTATGATGAGATTCCAGCTGGTGGCTGTGGTGGGTGAATGATGAAGGGATGGTGATTTACTGATTGTTGGCAATGCGGCTGACGGTGGTCATGAAGATGTCTGTGACAGTGATAAGAATGGTGATGACCTGTACATTGGTGAAGACAATGGTGGTAATTATTGTGATGATGATGATGATGATGATGATGATGATGATGATGATGACAATGATATAATGATGATGACAATGATGATTGTGATGATGATAATGGTGATGGGGATGACAATGATGATGATGATGATAGATGATATAATGATTATGATATGATGATGATTATGACCCTAATGATGGTGAAGACGAGGATATTCACGATGACAATGATGGTGATGATGATGATGATGGTGATGATGATGATGATGATTATATGATGAAGATTATGACCCTAATGATGGTGATGATGAGGATGTTCATGATGACAATGATGGTGATGATGATGATGATGGTGATGATGATGATGATAGATGGTATGATGATGATGATGATTATAGATGATATAATGATGAAGATTATGACCCTAATGATGGTGATGACGGGGATGTTCATGATGATAATGATGGTGATGATGATGATGATGGCGATTGTGACGGGTGATAGTGGTGATGATGATGGCGATTGTGACAGGGGTGATAGTGGTGATGATGTTGGTGATTGTGACAGGGGTGATAGTGGTGATGATGTTGGTGATTGTGACAGGGGTGATAGTGGTGATGATGTTGGTGATTATGACAGGGGTGATAGTGGTGATGATGTTGGTGATTGTGACAGGGGTGATAGTGGTGATTATGGTGGTGGTGGTGATTGATGATGCCATTAGTGGTGTCAATTGTAATGCGATGATGAATGTGATGATGGTAGGGATATACTGATGATGAAGGGGTAGTGAAGATGAAACAGTGGCCATATACGATGTTGACAGAAATTAACATGATCAATCATACAAGTATTCGTAATGATTTTGTTTCACTTTGTAATCATTTGCATTAAATTTTAATTAACCACTTTTATAACTGCCAATCATCAGGGGTTACAAGTTCTCTCGGTGATATTCGTTATTGTTAAAACTTTGCCAACAGCTTACTGATCATGTAGTAATTCATGTGGAAATCTGAACAATATATAATAGTGTGCCTTTTCAAACCACGCAGGACCTTTCTCAAAGGCCTTTTGAAAAGGTCCCGCTTAGAGCAGACATAGCAGATTGGAGTGAAATGGTTTGTGAACAAAACTGCACATAGCTGGACCGTTTTCTTGCAAGCATACAAAATAAAAAGTATGAAGAATTGAAATGTGTACCTGGATTCAAGTTTTTGTCAAATGCCCATTGTATCACACTGTATTGCACAGAATTGAGCCGTCACATAAACCACAGACTCTGTTAAAGGCCCAATACAACATTGGGAAGATCGGAAAACATCGATGTCCACAGATTTCGTTCTAATTTACACAGTTTGTACCGGTAGATAGTCATGATAGAATCCTCTTGTTGAAATCATACGGTCTGGGATGCTGTACTTTCCCAGAAATCTTCACTCAAACATCGACAAATAGTTTATGACTCACAAGTCATAAACTATTTCTTACACTACAGAATGGTGCAAAAACCGTGACGGTTTTTTACCTTTTTCTACTTTCTCAGATCACCATTTGAGCTAAAACCTGAAGAGATTCACTATTGCAAGGGAAAACGTAGAAAGTCCTGTAAGGATAAAAAACATCAGGCCCTACCATATATCCTAACATATATCCTAACACTCTGCCTTTGAGAAAGGTCCTGCTAGGATCGAAACGTCAGGCCCACTAAATTTTAAGATTTACATTTTGGTAATTTTAGTCAGTAAGCAGTTTGCAACATTTTTGTATATCACCATATATCCTAACCCTTAAAATTCTGCATTAGCGTAAACAAGGCCCTTTTCCAAAACCTGGCTTAGGCTTTGCCGCTCCGGCTTTGTCTCTGTTATCCAAGAGCTGAAAATACAGGTTGGAGTTTATTGTTTGCAGTTGTATTTTTTTTTTCGAAATGCAGTATAATGTTCAAAAACGAAGCCAAAGGCCTAGCATTTTCATGCCTTGTACTTTAAACGGATGAAAGATACGGAGACAAAGCCTAGTGAGCCTAAGCCGGGTTTTGGAAAAGGGCCTTAGTCTCAGTATATGTATAGTCTCTATATACTGTAGCATATATGGTAGTAGGTCCTGATGGTTGCCCTTTCCTAGCAGGAGCCAGCTTCATTTCGTAATGGTTGTTCTAGGACTGAAAAGTCAGGCCCTCTCAATTTCAGAGAAGAGCCTATTTTGGATCTTTCTAGTCAGTGGGCAGTTCGCAACGTTTATTAATATCACCTTTAGGTAGAACACGGGCAGAAACCAGACATAAAACACTGAATTTGAGATGGAATTAAACGGGTTCAGAGAAACAAAGAGAAACAAAGAAATTCAAGTCAGACGAATCTATTTAAAAAACGTACAATTGCTTTTTATTATAGTATGCCCATCCTCTAAATTAAAAACTTATTTCTATTTAAGCATATGGGTAAACATTACATGTACATATCAAACCCTATCACGCATTGATGCTTAAAACGAGGAAATAGAAATCTAAATTCACACCATAACACAAAATTATGGAGAAATACAAATTAGGGAGATTATTCGACTCACTTTGCACAATTTGTGGATGAAAAAAAAATGAAAAAATGAAAGAGACTGCACGCATTAAATAAAACCATACACCTACCATCATGGCCCTGCTTCCTAATCTGTTACAGCTAGCAAAACAACAAAATCAGGGGGTTGATACCTGGAGACGTAACAGGAGTTAGTGGTTGAATGCTTCTGACTGGCACCCCCACCCCGGCAAAGACTTGTTGACTATTAGGAAAGGCCACCATCTAAGGGCTTGATAGCTCAGAAGGTAAGAGCACTGGTATGCAAAACCAGAGGTCACGGGTTCGAGTCCTGGTCCAGTCAACGTTATCTTTGCCATTTTTCTATTTGTTCAAAAGTTCACAGCCAGTTGTTCCTTTATTTGTTTGACTTTGAATGAAAAAAAAAAATGTATCTATTTTGTGTGCTGCTGTAGCCAGATGTACAACAATTGGTTGTTTTCATCTGAATGAAAGCAGGGGTGTGATCCCTGGAGATATACGGCAGTTGATGGTAAAATGCTTCTCACTGGCGCCCCCACCTTTGCAAAGACTAGTTGACTATTTTGGGAAGGCCATCATCTAAGGGCTGGATAACTTAGATGGGAGGAGTGCTGGTAAGCAAAACCAGAGGTCTCGGGTTCAAGTCCTGGTCAAGTCAAAGTTTGCTTTGCTGACAATTTATTGCTAGATGTGAACCTGATTGGGACTCCTGCCCCTCTATGAAATTTCATGTTTACAAAAAAATAGGAGCTGATCTACATTTTGGACGATTCCATCGCGACCAGATCCCTGATGCTTGCCAGACTGGCGTTGATGGCGATGAAGAACTGCTCCACGTCGGTCTCCTTGCTGGACTTGTAGGACAGCAAACAAGGGAGATAGCTGGGGGACGGAAATCAAAAAGAAAACCGGTCAAAGCTTTTGGCACGATTGAAGTGCCCTTGTGCTTGTACTGTCAGTGCAGTACACAGTTTAGCTGCAGCATATGGTAGGCCAAATAAGGCTGTAGACAGGCTATAGACAGGCTATTAGGTAGGCTATAGACAGACTATATACAGGCTATAGACAGGCTATTATGTAGGCTATAGACAGACTATACACAGGCTATAGACAGGCTATTATGTAGGCTATAGACAGACTATATACAGGCTATAGACAGGCTATTATGTAGGCTATAGACAGACTATACACAGGCTATAGACAGGCTATTATGTAGGCTATAGACAGACTTTATACAGGCTATAGACAGGCTATTATGTAGGCTATAGACAGATTACATTACATACAGGCTAAATACAGGCAAAAGACAGGTTACAATGTAGGCTATATGTGGGCCATAGACAAGACTATAATATACAGGCAAAATGCTATACACAGGCTATATACAGGAAAACAACAGGCTATAGACATGCTATACAGGCTAAATACATGCTTAAGAGTCTTTACACAGGCTATAGCAGGCTACTAACAGACTATAGTCAGGATAATTATAGACAAGCTACATAGACAATAGACAGGCAATAGGCTATAGACAGGCATTAGACAGGCTATAGATAGGCTATGTACTATTCTTTATAGCCATCTACAAAGGGTCTCCTCACCTATCGTCCGCGATGGAATAAAAAGCTCCATAGCCGTCTTCAACCATCGGTGCCACGGCTCCGAGGCTGCCAGCATAACCTGCACAGCTAGTGGAGAGCTTGAAATTCCCTCCACCGCCACTGAGAGGGAGTTGGGAGAAGGAGAGGGAAACATCCAAAGAGTTAATGATCAATTGCTTCCGACTGACAAACCTCATCACCAGGGGCCAATTTCATAGAGCTGCTTAATTAAGCACCAAACTTTGCTTAGAGCTCCTATACAACACTGGTCGAGGTTAAAGAATAGCATCCATACGTTGTCTGATTCAACATATGCATGAAATAGCACACCTGTAAAAAATTTAGCTCAATCCGCCAACCGAGTCTCTAATGATTAAATGCCTCTGACTGGCAAAATTTACTCCAGAAAAGAGAGTGAGCCTGACGTTTCGATCCTAGCAGGACCTTTATTTTTTTTTTTTTTTTTTTTTAATGACGAAACGTCTGGCCCAATAAATGTTGAGATTTGCATTTTGGTAATTTAAGTCAGTATAAAGCAGTTTGCAACATTTTTGTATATCACTCCAGTAAAGATAGTCGACTATCTGGAAGGGCCCCTAGCTATAGGCTGGATAGCTGGTACTTTCAACTAAGTGCCCCAGCTCAAAATCTTGATTCAGTCCACATTCTCTGTTGGGAGGCTATGCACTTGCAATACCAATAGTATGCTCCATGAGTGAGTGAGTGAGTGAGTGAGTGAGTGAGTGAGTGAGTGAGTGAGTGAGGGAGTGAGTGAGTGAGTGAGTGAGGGAGGGAGGGAGGGAGGGAGGGAGTGAGTGAGTGAGTGAGTGAGTGAGTGAGTGAGTGAGAGAGAGTGAGTGAGTGAGTGAGTGAGTGAGTGAGTGAGTGAGTGAGTGAGTGAGTGAGTGAGTGAGTGAGTGAGTGAGTGAGTGAGTGAGTGAGTGAGTGAGTGAGTGATTAACCCACCGACTGGGCGCATTGGTTCCACGCCACCCACCTCTTGGTAAAAGCCGCATCGGTGTAGAGTGCCGGCATGGGCATGCCCAGTTCCATGGCCGTTGCCTGGAGACCGAAGAGATGGCGGTCGCAGCCCTGGGCTCTGGCCGCTTCGGCCATGTTCCGGTCGTGCCTCTGGACCGCCGCCAGGAATAAGGCGCGTCTCTCCGTCAACTGGAACAGAAAGCCGTCACACTGTGAAAATGACTTGGCTAACTGTGTGACATGAAATAGGGGTGGAACTGAAAACACAGTGAACTTTCTTTTCATGGCTAAATAAAATTTTCACCCCATTTTCACCGTTTAGATGATCATAGTGTTATGAGTGTGGCTCATGAGAGGTGGAGCCTGCCATGGGAACTCACCGATTTGGATGGATCTAGCATGGCCTGACACCATTGGACCACCTCCGTTGTGCAGGTCCGTACAGTCTCGGTGCGTCCGTGGTAGAACTGCCTTGTTGTGGCCGTTTCATAGGTGACTGCCGGCCTACATGCAACAGGAGAATTGGAGCAGCGTTATAACATTGGCCCTTTCCCATAACCCAACTAAGGCTTCGGCTCCGGCTCCGGCTTTGTCTCTGTTATCCAAAAGCTGAAAACACAGGATGGAGTTCTTTGTTGAAGTTGAAGCTGTGGATTCTTCAAAAACGCAGTATGACATTAAAAAACCAAGCCAAAGGTCTCTCATTTGCATGCCTTGCACTTTTCGAATGGACAAAAGAAAGAAAGAAAGACAAAGCCGGAGTTTGAGCCTATAAAGCCAGGTTTTGGAAAAGGGCCTAGGTGGCAAGTTGCAGCGTGGTTGCAGAAGAAAACAAAATCTCTCGATGGGAACACGGTTTTCGCTCCCCGCCGTACGGCACCACTTACTTGCGATGCAGTGAGTAGTAGGCACACTGCATGGCCAGTTGAAAGACGGTGTCTGGGTGCACTTTGAACTTCTTGGCCAAACTTTTGCCGAACGCACCGCACCGGCTGACAAATATGACCAGGTTGCCGGCCTGCAGAGGAGGAAGAGAGAAAAACAAAACCAAGCAAACTTGAGGGAACATCTACACTTCACAATTCACAAAAAGTGAACGGTAAAATGCTTTATACTCAGCAAAGGGTTGATATTGGTCTCCTTTTAAGGTGGCAAAATCCCCCAGATTTAGAAATATGCTTCCATCTCTTAAATTAAACAACTCAACTACCAGAATACTTAAGTGCAAAACGGATAGAAAGATGAAGTCTACAATTCCGGTTTTAGCTAAACTTTTGTCATTCGTAATGGTTTTAGTTTTATGTAGGAGGGAGAATACATTTGACGAACTTTCCTAAATGAAGTGTCTTCAATCTCTATTTCTAGTGTTTAAATTCATTTTAATTCATAAATTTGATTCTAGAAGGACCTTCCTCAAATCTTCTTTGAGAAAAGTCCTGCTTGGATCGAAACATCAGGCCCTCCCTCTAAATGTCATTGCCATTTTTATATCAAGCCTAACTATCTACTTCTGTAAAATCTTTGATTTTCTGTATGAATAATTGTTGAAAAAAATGGCAAAAAAACTTCGCCTGGACTTTGACTTTATTGGCTTCCGCGCGTGCATGACCGCATTCTTATTGAAGCCTAAAAAAAAACGCACAATCATGCCGAGTTAACTCCACATTGGTACGCAACCGTATAGTTTCAACAGTCAAGTAAAATTGAGATCCCCATGATGTTTGCACGACGTGTACACTGCCTGACACTTTGAGTTACCGGCTCTTTCCAGAGCCACGCTGCACCCCGAAAGGGATGATTGACATGATGTTGTAGGGAATTCATTACCCAGGTGCAAGCAAGCACCTCACTCCACCTACATGTACCCTGGGAGGTTTGATTAACAAAAGCCAAGCCCCTGCAGTGGCACACAGCTATTGTCCCCCAAAAAACCTTTTTAACAAAGAGTCTAAACCACAAATAAAAAGCCCAAGGTGCACAAATCCTTCCTCACTTTGGACCAAGACACTGATGCAACAAGAGCAGCTTTCCAGCACTCCCTACCGTCCAGACAACTCCTTACCTGGTTTGCTCTGACACAGAGCAGGACCTGAATTGGTAGTGTTTGCTCCTATACAGGGACTGTCTCCGTGGAAGGACAAACTGTTGCGAGTAGTAGTATACTTCAAGTAAAATTATCAGCAAAAACAAAAATTAGGGGAATAAATTGTACACTCTGTGAACCTTCGAATCTGCTCACATTAGCTGTGTAAGTGCTGTAGGCTTTATCCATGGCTCTGAAAATGGTCTCATCCACTGTGAAGACCAGCTCTTTGAGCGGCTGCTGTTTGGAGAAACCGACAGTCTTGGAAGCCTTTTTTTTTCAAGAAAGGGGGAAAAAAAAGAAACAAAAATGAGCACACTGATGTGTATTAGTCACCCCTAACTATCTTGACCCCCCTTACCTAGTACCGGTAACCTTCAGCCCACTTCATCCCACTACTACGCATGACTCAATTATCCTGGACCCATTCCACTGACCACTGACCACACTTTCCTAGAAACCTTCTGACCAGACCTCCTGCATTGAAACATGTTGACCAAGCCCTCTGTCCTCCATCATTTAAGTATTGTATTATAATTATAGGTCACCTACTTCTTTAGACCACACCCCCAAATTCTTAGACTAGTAATATAAATGTAAGGACCACTCTTGCTAAGACAGTAAGAGAGAAGAGAGATGGGGATAGCAAGAACTTACAGGCCAGCATCCCGCTGTCTGAATGAGCTTGTCTTGGATGACCTTGAAGAGAGTGTCAATCACCATGCCATCATAGGGTGCATGCTGCAATGAAAGTAATACCAGCAAAGTACGGGCATTGAGACAATTGTACATCATGTCATGCAATACCGGTCACTAGAAAAAGGAGTGGTTTTATAGTGGGGGGCTTTTGGGGGCTTAAAGGCCCTATACAACATTGGCAAAGTCAAAAGATTACCACAGTTTGTGTGTTGCCTAAATTAAAAGTTACGACGCAAGAAATACAACGAGGCACGCGCCCTCATGGAAACCACTTTTCAAGAAAAAAACGGCTCTAATGTTGATTGCAGCGTACACACAGACACACTTAGGAATTTCCCGAATTGTGTATATTTACAGACATTTGTTGACAAATTCTTTAAGACAGATGATTCTCTAAAGCATAAGCTTTGTAAAAATCCCCCAAAAAATTTAAATGGATTTTGACAAAACTTTGACTTCAAACGCCGTTTACTCAAGAAGGAGTTTTTGGAGTAGATTTAGTCTTGGCACCACTCCTAGTGGCACAGCGCTCTTCATCCAATTCTGGTTTTGACTGCATTCAATAATTGTTTTGACCCGAAGACCATCGCTGAAAAAGACTTCAGCAAAACCTCAGCAACAACTCTCCATGCTAAGAGGAAGGTTTGCGGTGACACCATGCAGTGCGTCTCTTTCAAGAATGAGTGTGGCTCTAGAAAAGAGCCGGTAAGCTACACTTCTTGAAAGAGAAGTGCTACCGGTACATGGTGTCACCGCAATCCTTCCTCTTAGTATTTCCACCATGCAAACCTTCAAGCCTTATCTAACTCTATATGCCCCTGATCTATGCCTGGCGACGGTAGTCCATCTGCAAAGCATTTACTTACATCACCGCAGGAGGTCACAATGCCGTTGTTGAAGCACACCAACCCGTAAGACTTCTCAGCCCACCGATTGTACGGGTCTCTCTTAAAGGTCCACTCCATGTACTGGGATACACAGACAGAAAAAAGAGACACTGGGGATTGAAGTTACAATCAAGGCCCATATTTCACAGAGCCGCTTAAGCACCAAGATTTGCTTTTCAGCACACAAAAAAATGTCACGATTCACAAGATCACTTTGCCATCCCCAACTTCACTTTTACTTGATGCTGAGTGGAAGAAGCAAAGTCAAATTGGCATCACATCATGCTTTTGTATATCACGATTTTGTATATTTTTGTATATCACTTTGTTAATTGTTTTTACCAGTAACTTGTATTCCACTCTTCTTTACTTGCCATGAAACAGTAGTGACGAGTCCAGACCATTTGCTGCCGTGACTCAAGCCCGAATTCGAGTCACGGGAACATGAGACACCAGCCAGAGCCTTGTCTGAGTCACGAGTCATACAATCCGTCCAGCATTTCCAGCACTGAGTTCGGTGAAAGGGTTTTCCTTTTTGGGGAACTCAACTGGGACTTTTGGGCGATCCTGGGGCGAGTGCCCGACTGGTGCCCGCTTGGCATTGCGTGCCTACCTCTGTCAGCACCTTGGGTTTGGAATCGTCCAGCATGACCGTGAAGATGCTCTGCTCAATCCAGTCCAGGTGCGCCCGGTTGACAGGGTCCAGCGCCCGCAGATGCTTGTAGGCCTGCCCCGCAGATCAAGAAAACAGACCGCAAGTAGGGGAGTTATCAGTCATGCGGTCGACTTCATCAAACCCATCAAAACTGAGTGGAAGGTTTGCGGTGACACTATCAGCGTGTTTCTACTGACGAAAGGTTGCCGGGTGTCTCCGTGCGTCTTCGGGTGTTTCTGGGTGGAGTGTCCAGTAGAAACACAACCGGGCGTCGAATTTGCAGAACGTCATCCGGCAACCAAACGTTCACCAACAACCACCTATTGAGGTGGATCTTGCCGGGTGTCTTCGGGTCACACTCGCAGTAGAAACACACGCTGGTTACCGGGTGTACCGGTAATGCAACAGAAGTAGTGAATGCCTTGCTTTGACCTGCGGCGTGACCCGATTCATTCCGCACGTCCGGTCTACCCTCGACGAAGGTCGATTGTGGGCAACACCCGCCTTTTCCGTACTGAGTAGAAACAGGCGTTTGTCGGTGATCCGGATCACCGACACCCGGAATATAGTGGGTAAGAAATACCGGGTGTTAGCGTGTGCTCAGTAGAAACACGCTGTATGTAACACTTCTCTTTTAACAGGAAACTAAGTCTCCTGATGCCAGGCAGAGTGCACACTACCCGAAACATTGAGTTATTGGCTCTTTTCAGAGCCACACTCCTTCTCGAAAGAGAAGTGCTACATGGTGTCACCGCAAACCTTCGTCCATGGCCTACAAGCCCTACAGTATGCTCCACTGGGAGGGATGGGACTTAGTAAAAGTAGTCTGGGGTGGATTTCACAAAGCATTACGATGGATAACTCATCATAAGTTGTGATACACCATGTGGTTTCTGCGCATCGCTCATCGTCTTGCGATTGATCGCGAGTTAAGATGGGTTTGGTGAGATCGACCTCTGGTTAGTTCGAAACAAGTTGTTCTGAGGGAATTGTTTCAGGGTATCATCATACCTCTTGAACTTGGCAGCCTTAGCCTTCAGCCTTTGCTTAATCTTCGGTATTACCACACAAATTACCTTTGACCCTGTATTTTCTCATCAGCCGAGTGCATACGGGGATTGCATTCGCATTGATGACTACGCCTGTCCTACCAATGCTTCTGCCAAAAGGAAAACTGGCAAACTGACAGCAAGTTACCTTAGCAAAGGATGTCCTGTCGTCTGTGGTCAGCACCCCGATGCCTTGTCCTCTCAAAGAACTCATCTCTTTAATTTGGCACAGCTGCCTGGAGCCAGTATCAGAACAGATAGGAATGGAATCAGCGATGCAACGATAGCACTTTCCTTGCGATGCGATAACTTTTCACAATAATTAATAAACAACACAATATTCAACACAAACTAATTAGCTTTTCCGCCGCTTCCAGGGAAGCGGAAAAGCTATATCTGTTGTTCAGCTTTTTTTAGCTTTTCCGCCGCTTCCAGGGAAGCGGAAAAGCTATATCTTTTGTTAGGCTTTTTCTTAGTCTTCTTCTTCTTCTCCCCCAAAGCCCATAGACAATGCACAGGGGTTTTGTAAGCACGACTTTGGTCATTGAACAGACTTGGATTTTTTTCAAACGTGGCAAATGCATAAAGCCCATGCTGAAATTGATCCTAAACACCTTGATGTCATCATGACGTCATCACGTGTCATGTGACCTTGCTTTGAAGGGGCAAATTTCAAAATCCATTAAAAGCAAAAGTGCAAGTTCGTTTGGTTTCAACTTTGCACTGTATCTAAGTTGGGAAAAGGTGTATCCAAAAATTGCCATCGATTGACCGTGACGTCATCTCATGAATATTTATGAGGTCATGAACTTTTCAGATTTTCACATTGAAATGAGCATATTTGGCCAACGGAGCGAGATTTTTTTCATTTTTTCTTTGATATCTATTGGGGACATGGTTTAGAAACACCTTCCGGAGCCAAAATGTCGTTACGCAATCATGACGTCATCAAAATGTGTGATTTTAAAACACATATAAGGCATTGGCCGATCATCTCGAAATTTGGTATGTAGTTAGCTATCGTGCTAGACATTCCAAATCTAAAGTTTGGAACCGAAGGACCATTGTTTATATTTTTTATGAATTTTTGAATACCACACTCGAGTCCCATAGGCTTTGTGCACAAAATATGTACATGCGTTTTGGAGTAGGAATAGGGCTATTCTATGACTTGTTACAAACAGAAGCGGAAAAGCTCTATGCTCTGTTTCACAACAGACATATATTTCTCGTTTAGTCTTCTTCTTCTTCTCCCCCAAAGCCCATAGACAATGCACAGGGGTTTTGTAAGCACGACTTTGGTCATTGAACAGACTTGGATTTTTTTCAAACGTGGCAAATGCATAAAGCCCATGCTGAAATTGATCCTAAACACCTTGATATCATCATGACGTCATCACGTGTCACGTGACCTTGCTTTAAAGGGGCAAATTTCAAAATCCATTAAAAGCAAAAGTACAAGTTCGTTTGGTTTCAACTTTGCACTGTATCTAAGTTGGGAAAAGGTGTATCCAAAAATTGCCATCAATTGACCGTGACGTCATCTCATGAATATTTATGAGGTCATGAACTTTTCAGATTTTCACATTGAAATGAGCATATTTGGCCAAGGGAGCGAGATTTTTTTCATTTTTTCTTTGATATCTATTGGGGACATGGTTTAGAAACACCTTCCGGAGCCAAAATGTCGTTACGCAATCATGACGTCATCAAAATGTGTGATTTTAAAACACATATAAGGCATTGGCCGATCATCTCGAAATTTGGTATGTAGTTAGCTATCGTGCTAGACATTCCAAATCTAAAGTTCGGAACCGAAGGACCATTGTTTATATTTTTTATGAATTTTTGAATACCACACTCGAGTCCCATAGGCTTTGTGCACAAAATATGTACATGCGTTTTGGAGTAGGAATGGGGCTATTCTATGACTTGTTAAAAACAGAAGCGGAAAAGCTCTATGCTCTGTTTCACAACAGACATATATTTCTCGTTTTACCTTCTTTTGTTTGCACTTTATGCCCAGTGCTTTTGCCCAATGCCTGATGGAAAAAAAATCAGGCAGCTTCTGCTGCCTGAAAAGTTTTCATCGGACATCGGGCAAAGCATTGGGCATTCAGTGTTTATCATGACGAGCAGGGCAAACCCTCTTTGAATTACATTCTCCTCGACGCAAATATCATGTTACCCCAGGTATATCATTCTACAATGGCACTCAGCCATACTTGTATATGTCTTGGGCTGGCATGACCCTGTCCTGGTCATCGATGGGCCTCAGGAGAAAGATGTGACCGTTGCAGAAGACGGTGATATGATTAGGGCACGGCCCTTCCTTCTCTGCAAAAAAAAAATGTGAATCAATATTGTCAAACAACTTAAGGTAAAAGTGACTAGGAACTTACAAAATACTTGTTTAAAATAAGATTTTTTAAAATTTGATTTTTAAAAATTTGATTTTTAAAAATTTGATTTTTAAAATTTGATTTTTAAAAATTTGATTTTTAAAAATTTGATTTTTAAAAATTTGACTTTTAAAATGTTGATTTTTAAAAATTTGATTTTTAAAAATTTTGAAATGAAAAAAAAAAAATTAACTAAAACATTTGATTTTGAAACATTTGGTTTTGAAAAATTAAGTTATGAAAAATTTAATTTTAAAAATATTTATTTTGAAAAATGGCTTCTTACGGTACTGATTTCAATGACCAAAAATGAAATTCTAAAAACTGGCACTTTGATCCTAGCAGGACATTTTTGAAGAAGGAATATTTTTTTTTTGGGGGGGGGTTAAAAAAGTCCTGCTTGGATCCTCAGGACAGTCCTTCTGACATCCAAGAAATAGAGTCAGGGCCATTCTTGTTGGCACACCTGTTCTGAAGTGACGTACTAGCTGGTCGTTGGCCTCTCCTGGGATCCTGCTACAGCAGAATAGTCCACGCAGCTGGTTCATGGAAAACACCGTCCCTGTTCGGGTCTTGTCCACCGAAATCTCCTCTCTGGTCACAAATCAAAGGGAAGAAAAGGGACGTTTTCATCAGATTCGATAACGATGGTCCATTTTTCTCGCCTATTGAGATTGAGTGCTTCACTTCAATAAAACAAAATCTACCGGTAGTTGATAAAAGAAAAGAGTAATATGCACAAATGTTGCAAACTTCTTACTGGCTAAAATGACCAAAATGCAAGCATCCAAGATTAGGAGGGACTGAAGTTTTGATCCCAGCATTCTGCCTATCAGTTGAGAAAGGTCTTGCTAGGCTGGAAACATCGTGCCCTTCCAATTTTTGAAATAAAAGAAAAACTGACTGGGAACTTGTTGAATGAAGTTTTCTTTGAACAATTTTGAAGAATGGCAACGAGAACCTTGACTGGACTGGGTCTTGAACCCGAGACCTTTTGCCTACCACCACTCTCACCATCTGAGCTATATCCAGCCCTTAGCTGACAGCCTTCAGAAATACAGTAGTCAACTTATCTTGTCAGTGCCCACGACCACCACAAGGGTTTCTTAAATAATGTGCCATCTTAAACAATTGAAAACAATCGGGAACAACATTTCTACAAGAAAGTCAAACCTGGCACAATGGGACATCTGTAATTCTGTATGGCCTTTGTTATGCTACAAACTGTTTTGGTCAACAGTGGTGCCCGGATATACATGTAGATGGCTTGGCACATGGTAACACCATCAGTGCTCTGAACTCAGAGTTCCCGCTTGAAATGTGAATGATGAGAACAGAGGTAGAGCCAATTTCATGGAGCCGGTTCACAACCAAAATTTCCTTTAGCCTGTTAGCACAAAAAAAGATCACTTTGCCAACCTAAACTTCAAAATTTTGTTTGATGCTGAGTAAAGAACAGCAGAATAGAATTCAGAAGCAAGCAGCTGACATTGCATCTTTATGTGCTTTGTAATTCTGTTTAGACAGGGACGGTTTTTCACACGTAGCAGATTTTCATGCTTAAAGCCCCTACACAACATTGGTAGAGGTCAAAGAATAACATCCATGTCTGATCCAACATATGCATGAAATAGTACACTTGTGAACATTTTCAGCTCAATCTGCCAACCGCGCCGAGAAAAAATCGTGAAAACCGCTTCATTTGTTTCGTGAAAATGCAGCATTCAACGCCGCACTGTTCCGAAGAATAGTTTAGATCTCGGTGAGACGTAAACGATTTCTTTAACTCTTTTCTCCCAAACTACAGCATTTCAGGCAGAAATATTTCAGTGCGAGGTTTCTACCATAACCATCTTCAAACTGTATAAGTTTCATGTAAATCTGTTAACATAAATTACTGTTTTTCGATATAACCAATGTTGTGTAGGGGGCTTTAAGCTGATGTACGGCATTGGGTCCTGCAGGTGGGCATTACCTCCGGAGCGTCTGGAAGTACTCCAGGACGTACCAGGTCACGATGGCCGCCCTCCGACACTGGGTTCCCTCCAGGGCGGGCCAGAGGAAGTCCTGGAAGATCGGCACGCCGCCGATGTTGCACTGCACCGCCAGGGGGGCCCTGCCAGCGAGGTAGGCCAAGTCCTCCCACCATCGCTCCACCTGCCAACGACAAAACCGCAAAGAGCACGGACCCTGAATCGGCACTCGTCAATGCGCCCCTTTTTTTTTTGGTGCAGCCAGGGGGTACGTTCAGACAGAGTTTTGAATTTGCTAAAACTACCGTTTTAACCCGATCGGTTTTTTTTTTAAAAGGGGGGTCTGAACGCTCCGACACCGTTTTCACTTTAAAACCGATCCAGTTTAACTCACCTCTAAAACGCAAATTTGAAACTGCTTGAGAGGAGTGTTTAGCGCTAAAACCGATCCGGTTTAGCCGCTAAAACGCTGTTGGGACAGAAATCGCCTTTTAACATCCAGTTTCAGGTAGCGATGTCGACCCGCTACTTTATGGCTACATGTACGTTCAGACAGCATGTTAAGTTTAAACCCAATCGAGTTAAAACGCCTTCTAAGTTCTAACCACAGGGGGCAAGTCGTAATTTTAAAACTCTGTGCATTCATACAGCGTCCTACAGCCAGCAGTTAGGCCTAAAACCGGTTCGGTTTTATTTTCGGTTTTAAAAGGTCACGCATTCTGCCCCTCATCCAGTGCAGACTTCCACCTACCGGTATGCATAAAGTGTGCACTACAGACACACATTGTGCACACACTCATCGCGCATTATCACCAGGCGGGTCAAAATCGCTGCCTAAAATTTTAGCGGATAAACCAGATCGGTTTTAGCTCTAAACCCTCCTCTCGAGCAGTTTTAAATTTGCATTTTAACGACGAGTTCAACCAAATTGGTTTTAAATTTAAAACGGTGTTGGAGTGTTCAAGTTAAAACGGTAGTTTTAGCGAATTTAAAATGCTGTCTGAACATACCCTATATAACCTATTGATGGCCAATAGCATGCGCAAGACTGAAACGCCATAGGGGCTGCTATATCTTAACCAATATCCACCTGACTGGTCACAACACATAAACAAGAGTTCCTGCCTAAGCCCCTATCAGTATCACACTAAAAAAAAAAAACGTGTATCACAAGAGAAAATTGTCAATTACAATTCAGACAAGGATATATAACAAAAGATGACAAAGACATAAGGCAAAAATTGCGGTGACACCATGTATAAGGTCTCTTAAAGGAAGAGGTGTGGTTCTGAAAAGAACCTGAGTGGTAACACGTCAGGTTCTGAGTTACCACTCAGGTTCTTTTCAGAACCACACCTCTTCCTTTAAGAGACCTTATACATGGTGTCACCGCAAACCTTCCTTTATTGATTCACCCACCATGCAAAGCCTTAAGTCTTATCTATTGACGATTCATTCAATAAACTGACAAAACATGAGATGGGACTAATCCTGGACCATCTGGCTTTACATAACACTGTGGATAAGTTATAAGAATTTCTCACAACCCGAATGAGTACCGGTGTAATGATCTCAGACGGGCTCCCGTGCTGAGTTGAGCCGTGACGTCACTAGCTCACCTCTGCACGTTGCAAGCAACGTTCTCAGCTGCTCAGCGTGCTTAGATGAGTCAGTGAACCAAGCACCTGGGAGCGCCCTTCATCTGACTGTTGTTTATGATTATCCGCAAACAAACACAGTTTGTAAAACTATATTTTGCTTTTGACTATATAAAGCCAATCGATGCACCCTCATTACGGGGGAACAACTGTAGCATTTCTTCCCCAATGTAAAACTCCAAGATCTAGGCCCAGTTACTAGGCTCCGTACTGAGCGTTGTTGAACTACCTGTCAACAACGGGTCAACGAACGTGCCTAAAAGCGCTGCATTGCCAATGGCCGTATCGACTCAGCACGGCCTGCAAAATGAACAACTACTACGCGCACTGCGCATGACGTTTTTATCCATATATGGTAACGGTCTCATCTGAGCATGGGGCCCGGATCAGACCGTTACACCTGGGTACATTATCAACCCCCTTACCCAGTTTCTGCACCTGGCTGCCTTCTCCTGCAGCTTGCTCTGCAGCTCCTGTCCGATGCCTTGCCCGAAGTCGGCCACAATCCGCTTGGTGTTCTCATATTCATCGGCATTCAAGAAGGGCCGAGCTGAAGGGGAAGGGGGATGGGACAAATTGAAGCTCCAATGAGATCACATTAGCAGGCTGTGTGCTTGATTCTGCCATTTGAACTTACTCTAATACGACCATTTGCGAGACAATGACCGATGCAAAGAAACCATATGACCAATCACATTTTACTTACGTAAGTTGAGTTACAACACATCACCAGGCTTTATGGAATCATGGTGAATCCATCCCTATCGATAAACATGTACATGACTCAAAGCTTAGAGGTTGAGTACTTCTGACTGGCAACCCCACCCCAGCAAGGACTGGGAAGGCCACCATCTAAAGATTGGATAGCTCAGATGATAAGAGCGCTGGCACGCGAAACCAGAGGTCTTGGGTTCAAGTGCTGTCCAGTCAAAGATTTCTTTGTCATTTTTCAAAATAGTTCAAAAAGTTCTGAGTCAGTTTTCCCTTTATTTGTTGGACTTTTCACTTTGTTGTGAAAATCATCACATCGTACCTGACCCTGCATATCGTCCGTTTAAAGGCCCAATACAACATTGGGAAGATCGGAGAGCATCCACATCTTCCCTTCTAATTTGCACAGTTTGTTGATGGTCATGATATAATCCTCATGTTGAAATCTTACGGTCTGGGATGCTGTACTTCTCGAGAAATCTTCACTCAAACATCGACAAATACTTTATAATTCGCAAGTAATCAAGTAGGCCTATTTCTTATACTACAGAACAGTGCGTAAACCGTAACGTTTTCTTGCATTTTCTACATTCTCAGATTACCAATTGAGCTAAAAACTTTGCAGGATTTCTTTTCTGGAATGCTAAATGGTTTAACACACACACATTGGCAATCTTTTGACTTTTACCAATGTTGTATACAGCCATTAAATTTTAAAATTAGATTTTCGAAACACTTGCGTTAGGAGACCCTTGTCTGGAATACAACTTTATACTCACTTGACTCGAGGTACTTGCGCAGTGTCCTCTCCAGAGGGGGGAGTGGGAGCGGAGGGAGGGAGTCCTCCAGCTGGAATGTCCCCTCCTGAGGCTGGGACAAAGGCGTAGAGCTCATCGGGCCTATCGGGGGTGGGGGGAGAGGCTGAGGAGAGGAAGAGATCAAGGAAGAGATCAAGGAAGAGATCAAGGAAGAGATCAAGGAAGAGGTCAAGGAAGAGATCGAGGAAGAGAACAAGGAAGAGGTCAATGAAGAGATCAAGAAAGAGACCGAGGAAGGGACCAAGGAAGAAATCAAGGAAGAGATTGAGAAGGAGATTGAGGAAGAGATCAAGGAAGAGATTGAGGAAGAGGTCAAGGAAGAGATCAAGGAAGAGATCGAGGAAGGGACCAAGGAAGAGATCAAGGAAGAGGTCAAAGAGATCACAGTCATCTAAATGGCAGATCATCAATTGCCACCTCTCCTCTGGGATTCTCTTCCTCCCCCCCCCCAAAAAAAAGACCAGCGGAAACACTGCCCTTGGATCCCAAACCCGTAAGTCAACACCAAACTCCAGCCTGTGCACTACACGGGGAACACAGCAAAGACCAACACTGTGGCATTATCATGTAATTCATCTAATAAACAAAGACAACGCAGGGGGGCAATTTCTGGGAAGGGGAAGGGCATGATTTCTGTTGGGGCTTTGTGCAAGCATGCTGCTTAAGTAGATAGCAGACATATTCTCTGCTTACGATAATTAGGCCTATATCTTTGTACAAACAGGATCTGTTCAAGAGGAACGTGAACAGATACCTTCGTTCCCTTAGACTCTGTTTTCTTTCTTATAAATAATATATCTATTCCTCTTCTATTTTTCCTGTATCAATCACCTTGAGTGGCCTTGTGTTTGGCAGTTTTTCATAAAAAAATAAAAATAAATAAATAATGTACTTTTTATACAGGTAAGTCTATTCCATATCTAATAGACGCAGTTTAAGCTGAGTGGTTAAGACATCTGCACTTGAAAGCAGGCGTTGCAGGTTTGAATCCCACCCTGGCTGCCTGAACAGGTTAAAATTATATTATAATAGTAATATTAATAAAGGGTATAAGAAATTTATAAAGCACCTTTACAGAAAAAGATCAAAGCACTCTACATGACACGGGTTATGAGAATTAAGATGTTTTGAGTTAATTCCTAAAAAAAAATGACAGAAGAAGCATTCCTGATGTCTGAGAGGTGAGAGAGTTCTACAGTTTGAGACCAGCTATAGAGAACGATTTATCTCCGAGAGATTTTGACCCAGTGGGGATAGATAGAAGAAATCTATCATCAGAAGATCGGAGTCCCACTCTGCCAGGTTGATCAAGTGAGTAAGACAGACAAGTAAGAAGCCCTGAGTAATACCATGTAAGCACTTGTAAACCATGAGGAGATATTTGAAAGATAGGTGCTGCCTGATACATGTAGGTAGGCAGTGAAATTTGGAAGTTAAAGAAGTGGCATTGAGAGTATTTCCAGCGAACTACCTTGGGAGCATTCAGGGATGATTGATCTCCTCCATTGTTTGTTCACCTTCTCCCCCCTGTCACCTTGAGCGGCCTACATGTACCTGTGGCCTTGTTGTTGTTGATATTCCATAAATGCCTGCTTTTTTTTCAGCAGGCAAAGCACTGAGCATGCAAGGCCAATTATACACTATGTAGGGCAAAACCTCATTAAATTGAACTACCCTTGGAACATACATGTACTTCACCCTGTACACCATTCATTAGCATAATTATCAGTGATAACATTTTATTAATCCTACTCTGTCCCTGTACTTAGCAAAATAAATTGCCTGTCACTGCAATACAAACAGCACAAAGATTGTGGCCGATCACTGAATTTGAAACTCGACTTTATGTATACAAGCATGATGAAGCATGTATTGCAGGATCTATTTTTAAGGCATGCGTCTGACCTATCACACAATTCAAACACAGCTATCATCAGTAGCACACGTACGGTATGATTATTCCAGCTTGAAAAAAAATGACCCTCACATTGAGAGTTTGTGGAATGACAAAATTTGAAAAAAAATGCCTTCTAGCCTTCTTGTAGCCCTCTTATTTTCTTCTTTTCCAACAATTCTTTATTTTGGATCAAAGTGAAACATTTTCCAAAGGTAAAGGCTGCATCCACTTTGTGTGATCCCTGGGCTGCTGTGTAGCCAGGTTTATAACAATTGGTTGTTTGCATCTGAATGAAAGTGTGGATGTGAATGTTTCTGGCTGGCACCCACACCCTGCCAAAGACTACTTTGACTATTTGGGAAGACCATCATCTAAGGGCTAGATAGCTCTGATTGATGGTAAAGGAGTGCTGGTACATGTACACAAAACTAGAAGTCTCGGGTTCAAGTTGCAGTCAAATCAAAGTTTTCTTTGCCCTCTTTCAAAAAAATTTCAATTTAGTTCCCAGTCAGTTTTTCTTTTACGTTTGACTAAAATAAAACAAAAATGTTACCGTAGTGGCGTAGATCATGCCTAGACAATACATCCAGTACTGATGCCCCCACCGTAAAAAGGCAAAACCTCTGACAATTCTTGAGGCAGTTTTATGAAATTTAAACATTTAGCGTACAAACCCTATATCGTGGGAACCCCCGTTTTCGACGCTACACGTTTTCGACGCTTAGCCTTGTAACTCACATCGCACTATGAAAACAACTCCGTATAACGATCTCAGACTTCGTATCTTACAGTTGGTTTCCTGCTCTTATCCGTCACCGAAAATGTGGAAATTTAAGGCTTTTCCAGTAGGCCAAACTCGTGTTATTCAAAAAGTTGCTCTTTTGGGGTCTATTTTCCTAGGTACAAAATTGGCAGTTGCTTCGAAGCTCCAGTTTTCTTTATTGTTGGTCCTAAAAAAAATCTTAGTATACCATAACAAACCCCAACATCCGTAGAAAAAAAATATATCACGCAACTTGAGGCAGTCCGTTCAGGACTATGGAGCCTCCTATAGGGCGTCTCGCTTATATATTTTTTTTATTTAATTTTTATTATTATTTCAAGACAAAAAGTAACATGGCCCAATAGGCTTTTTTTAAAAATGAAAAAAATAAAAGGGCAGCTAGAGAAAGTACCAAGAAGGAGGAAATGTGTCTCTGGGGTGACATTGGGAAAGGTCATAACTGAAGAAGCAGCGAGAAAGAGGATTGTGGAGTTTTTTCTTAAACGTCACAAAAGAAGACATCAACCAGACCAATACGTTTTAAGCATAAATTATGAATGATTTGAGGAAAGTGTTAGAAGCAGTGTGGAAAAACAAAAACAAAGATGAACACAAAAAAACATACAGGGAAGAATTTTACAGTGCCACACAGCATTTTGAGTTATTTTAAGAATTTATTTTGCGTTTCGCTGCACTGGGACACCTTACTAAACACCACTGACGAAAATAGGTGACGATGCTTGCTGCGCGGTGCGCCGCGGACATCAACAAAACCGGGTAATCTTACGGAAGTGACAGGCTTGATCAACCTTCTCTATGATTATTCTAATAGTCTGTGGTGTGGAGAAAGTGACTGGGACCTCTTTTAGTGTGAAACTTTCGTCCACATTGTTCAGTTTGAAGAAAAGTCCTTATATCGTCGAAAACCGGTTATTGGAGGATATTATACTATAGATGGCTAGTCCCACTTACTCGGCCGCAAGGAGCTCCTCTGAAATGATTTGTGTGTTGCTCTGTCGCACTAGCGACTGAGGTCGAACTACACAATGTAGCAATAGATCGTCTTCAAGCGAGGCTGGGAATTCGATTCAGATTTAAAGATCCTGAAAAATCTAATACACATGTATAAAATGGTGCCACTTCTGCAACTGTCACCACAATGACCACATTTTGAAGAAAGAAGTTGCTCACTTACCTCGGACAGAACCTTTTCTGAAGTGAAAATATTGTGAGGAAAACAACTTTGGTCTGTTGATCTAATGGGGCGCCCTCAACTGGTCAAAATAATTAAAAAAAATTGTGGGAGGGGCCATGCACAGCTAGCTAGTTGCAGGTAGTATGATTGCATTGTAGAACTTCGCATTGCAAAAACATGTGACTTCCATGTTTCGCATGCCACCAAACTGGAACCCCATCTGTACCAAAATAATGACCAAAACATTATTCTTTTATGTAGTGGCAATATAATGGATTGCTTTTTCAAGGTCGAGAGTGATATGCGTCGAACGCAGACGGCAGGTGCCATAATAATTATTATGCCACTGTAAAAAAAAAATATGCATGAATACGTAGGCCTATAGATAATAAATTAATGAATAACTAAGGCAACCCTATTCATACTTTGACTAGCTAGCGTTTGATCCAAATATTTAGCTAGGGCATAAAATTATTACTGTGGTCAATGAATGCCCAATTTTTGTAGGATTGCGGTGGTCAAAAATAAGGCACAAACTAAACATTAGGTGTTAAAAAAACTTTCGCCAATTTGAAAAAAAGGCAAGAAAACTTTGACTGGACTGGGACTTGCACCCGAGCCCTCCGGTTTTTCGCACCATCCACAAAATAACATCATGGCATTTATTTCCAGAACCCAGCTTCAGCTCAGGCCAAGTTCCTCTTTGTTATCCAAAAGAGTTCGTTGTTGAAGTTGAAGCTTTGCATTCCTTTTTTTTCAAAACTCATAACATTCACAAAACGAAGCCAAAGGCTTCCCATTTTCACGCCTTGTACTGTAAAAATGGATGAAAGAAATGGAGACAATCAAAGCCGGAGCCTGAGCCTAAGCCGGGTTTTGGAAAAGGGTCCAAAACTCTTCGACTGTGATAATGAGCATACATTAATGGCAGCCACCTCCAGAGATCCTGTATCGGGCCCCACATGCCCGGCAGTATATAGCGCCTGCATGGGGCATGTAGTCTCAGGAAGAGGAACTCCACGCCTACCCGACCCTCCTGCCTATTCTTGAAATCGGAGAAACGCATCGTCATGATAACAAAGGTAACGGGCAATGGCCATCGTCCGATCATCACCATAGCCGCCGGTCTAAAATAAAATACAAAACTGCAATAAAACTATCGGATAAAAGTGAGGAACGTACATGTACATTATTGCCTTCATAAACATTATTCCTTCGATCTAAAGTGGAGAGATTGCGTGCCAGAGCGAGCTAGATGACAATACTAGATTCCCTTTGTTCTCTTTTCTTTTTGTCTGTCCATTTTTATGGACCCTTTTTGCCTGCCTGCATCCGAAGTCTTTGTCTTCTCTTTGTCTCCCGGGTTCTCCTTTTCCACTTGTTTGTCCTCTGGGAACGGATCGATTTGGAATAGAAAAACGTCTTCGGACTTTCAATAAGAATCTTCTCTTTATTAAGATAATTATTTCATTGCAAAAAGACTCGCAGTAACCATGCAGTAACTAAAAGAAAGAAAGAAGCATTACCCCCCATTTAGCCCGGACACGCCCCTTTTTTCATCTGGTGTTTTTTCACACACTGAGGGCGCTGTTCACTTAGTCTTGTCCCCAGAATGCCAATAGGCAATTTCATACGTATTCGTGTATGGGAGCCAATCTATTTCCAGGGAAGCACAGTACAATCCAACGTGCCGATTGATTGCCGGTCATCGTCACACAACGAGATCTTCAGCATTTTGGGGGCGTTATTTTCTTGCCCTTTTAGTGCCAGAGTGAGTATAATTTGCTGCTGTGCACCATGGCGTAGATGATCGAGTCTGTCGGTTTCTTTCGTTAACTTTGTCTACGGCAAAGGCGGGCGGGAAGGTGCCCATCTAGAGCCGTAAACAGGGCCCAGATCGTCGCTCCCCGAGGCCCGAGGCCGAGAACGTAGTCCGAGTAACTTGGACCCTTACAAGTTACATTTATAATCGCCCTTTGGAAAAAAAGAAAAATAGTGCTCGGGCGATATGAGGGTCCAACAATTCCATTAGGAAAACACTTTCCGTTAATGGTTTTCGACTACCCCGACCGAAATCGTGAAACACCCGTGAAACCGTCCCACACACTCTGCTCAGTGAGACTGAGAATCACAATTCACAGATTCCAATACTGTTTTTACTGGTCTTTTGTTTTACGCAGTGGTTGTTGTTACGGCAGTCGTCCGTGTGGTTCCCTGACTTCACAGTATTTGTCAGGATGTTTAGCTCTTGGAACCAGACTATCAGCTAATATAATACTAAGACTGGATCAACCAGCCTGCTATGCTGACGAAATACAATCAAGTCAGGGAACCACACGGACGACTGCTGTAACAACAGCCACTGCGTTTGTTTTACTCACATTTTTTGGGGAAAAGGGAGAAATTTCCCCTCACCTCAGTTGATCGAGAAGGTGTCTCTTCCGTATGATGAGCCAAAATGTGGCGGCCATCTTTTTTTAAAATCAAACTCAACCGATACCGGACTCGCAAATTGATGACATTTTGACAGGTTCGGGTGCGCAGTGGGTCTGTGCCAGTGTGTGCGCACACATGCACACAATATACCCCTTGTTGAGCAATAACAATAGCACACCCGGGCCTGTCAAAATGTCACCGATTTGAGTGCATTGTTAATCAAAGATTTATTACTTATAATTTTTCTTTTCTTTTGTCGGCTTTGCTCGCACAGTTTCGCGGGATTTTTTGTTTTGTCTGCGTGACGTGTGTGGGTCGCCTGACCATGGCTGGCTCGTCGTGGCGTCGCCCCTGCCTCTCCCTCCTTCCCCTCCTCCTCCTCTTCTTCCTCCTCGCCGTTCTCCTCCCGGCCGCTCCGGCCTCGGGGGCCGGGGCCAACCACCGCGGCGCCGACATCGAGGACAACGAGTTCGCCGAGTTTGAGGACCTGGGCGACGAGGAGGAGGAGGATGCCACCGCCGTGGAGACGGAGAGGGACGAGGACGAGTTTGACGACGGGCCCGAGGCGGAGGGACCCTTCGAGGGGGAGTTTGACGAGGACGACGAGGATGGAATCGTCGAGGTGCGCACGTTGTTGTTGGAATTTTGTTTGTGTGAAAGACAGGGATGTAAGACTTTCTGGATTTCTGAAAAATGTCGTGATTTTTTTTTTTTTTATGTCAACCTGGTATCTCAAACTGCTCAATTTCACCTGTTAAAGGCCCAATACAACATTGGTAAAGGTCAAACAATTGTCACAGTTTGTGTGTTAAACAATTAAACATCCCAAAAAAGCAATCCTCAGAAGGTTTTAGCTCAAATGGTCATCTGAGAAAGTAGAAAAAGGTAAAAATCCGTCACGGTTTTTGCACCATTCTGTTGTGTAATAGTTTATGACTTGCGAGTCATAAACTATTTGTCGATGTTTGAGTGAAGATTTCTAGGGAAAAACAGCATCCCAGACCATAAGATTTCAACATGAGGATTCTATCATGACCATCTACAAACTGTGTAAATTACAAATTAGAAGGAAATCTGTGGACATCGATGTTTCCCGATCTTCCCATTGTTGTATTGGGCCTTTAAAACCCTAAAAGCTAAAGGGCGCGGGCATCCCTGCCGTGAATCTCACAATCGCATCTCTCCGTCGCATGGGCTTTAATCTAGTGCCCTGTGGAGACCTAGTACAATAGGTTGAATGGGTCTCCACAGGGAAATTCTAAAGGTGTATAGGTCTCCACAAGGATTTCACGAAACTAGTATTTGGAAACAACTAAAAAAGGGGAAGTTTTTGGAGGGTAAAAATCGGTCGCAAATTGAAGTGTTTTATATGAGGTACATACGGTCCACATTTATACCCAGGAAAGTGAATTAAAAAATTGCTTCTCACTCGGTTGTATAGTGCACGAGAGCAAATCCATGTCTCCATAAGGATACAGATTCAGGTGTGAGTGTGTGTGACTGTGTGGGTGTGTGTGGGTGTGTGCTCTGCCAATTGTTGTGTTCCCCCCTTTGTTGACTGGCTGTGAACGAGTGCTTTCCTTTTTTTATTTGTCTTTCAGGACGAGGATGAGTTTGAGCACTTTCACGACACGGAAGAGTTTGAGAACTTTGAGCGTGAGAAGCCGACCAAGGGCAAGGGTGCCTCGGATGCTCCAGACCTGGAAATAGCGAAGGTGAGTCTCTCCTCTCCCAGCCCCGCAAATGACAGAGAAAAAAAAAACATGCATTGCAAAAGAAAATTGTCAACGACAGCTTTTCCCCCAAAAATAAAAAACCCAAACAAACTATATACCAGTGGAAAGAACATGAAATTGTCTTCATTTTCATACAAGAAAATCTAAAAGATCATAAACCATATTCAATAGAACAGTAAATGGGATAACACGAAGAGATAACACCATCATTTTCACAAACCTAAAAATGGACCATGGAATTTTTACATACCATTGTCGGCGTTTGTGTTTTTGTGCGTCCTACGGGAAATCTCGTAACTCGGCAGATATTGGTTAAGTGTCCTTGGTATTTTGATAGTGATTCCTTTCAAAGTTCCCCCCTCCTGTGGTTTTCCTCCATTGCGTGTGCTTTCGTAATAGCTGCCCATGCACCTGCGCAACAACTGGGACAGCTACTACATGGAGATCCTGATGATTGTTGGCATCCTGGCCTATGTGCTGAACTACATCACCGGCAAGAGCAAGAACCAGAAGCTGTCCACGGCATGGTAAGTCTAAATAAAAAAACTGGGTTTCCCCCGGCAGGGATGTAAGACTTCCGAAAACTTCCGGATTTGGTGTGATTTTTTTTTTTGGGGGGGGGGTTACATTTTTTTTTTTTATGTCAAACAGGTATCTCAAACTGCCCATTTTTATCTGTTAAAACTGAAGGGCGCCTGCACCCCTGCCGCGAATTTCTCGGTCGCCTAAGTGCTCACTCGCAGTCGCATCTCTCGGTCGCGTAAGCGCTCACTCACAGTCGCACAATTAATTGGCCTTTAGTGATTTTCAGGAAATGACTTTGTCGGTCACTTACATCCCCGTCTTTAGTAGGACTAGTAGGTTTAACACACCTTTTCTTCACCTTTTTCTGTTTTAGCATGTTAATCATTCCAATGTCTGCTTCTCATCCAGGTTGAACTCACACCTGGAGTTGCTGGAGTCTAATTTTGCTCTCGTGGGTAAGTCCAGCCCAGCGACATGGCCTCAAGTTGATTCTGAGCCAGTGATTGAAGCAGCCACTCGACTACAATGTCGTCAATTCCCCTTCAACAATACATGCATATTCAAAAACCCATGTGTGGATAACTGTCCACTTGGAAATTATTACTGGGGTAGATATGGGAAAACTTAAAAAGAAAAGAAAAAATCCTATTTCCAATGTATGAAATCTGGTCTCAGTTATGGTAATTTCCCCTTGTGAGAATTTGTTTCCCCAAGTGTGAATGATATGATACGATATAACAGAATATGACGCGACATGTGATTCGATATGATAAGATAAGCCCTCCTCCTCCTCTTCCTCCTCTTCCTCCTCTTCCTCCTCTTCCTCCTCCTCCTCCTCCTCTTCCTCTTCCTCCTCCTCCTCCTCCCCTCCTCCGCCTTCTCCTCCTCCTCTTCCTCTTCCTATTCCTCATCCTCCTCCTTCCCTCCTCCGCCCTCTCCTCCTCCTCCTCCTCCTCCCCTCCTCCGCCTTCTCCTCCTCCTCTTCCTCTTCCTATTCCTCATCCTCCTCCTTCCCTCCTCCGCCCTCTCCTCCTCCTCCTCCTTCTCCTCCTCCTATTCCTATTCCTCCTATTCCTCCTCCCCTCCTCCGCCCTCTCCTCCGCCCTCTCCTCCTCTTCCTCGTCCTCCTCTTCCTCTTCCTTCTCCTCCCCCTCCGCCCTCTTCTCCTCCTCCTCTTCCTCTTCTTCCTCCTCCTCCTCCCCTTCTCCGCCATCTCCTACTCCTCTTCCTTCTCCTCCTCCTCCTCCTCCCCCTCCTCCTCCCCCTCCTGAACCCTTACCCAGGCGACGACGGGAGTCAGAAGGAGCCGCCAGTGACCGGCCAGCTCCTGAAGGAGAGTGAGAGTCGCTACTGTCTCTGGTGCTCTGGCAGGAGCTGCTGCGAGGGCATGCTGGTAGAACTCAAGGTAGGAACACTGGACGACCACGACCGTCGGGCGTACGGAAAGACAGCCGTGTAAAGGCCATGAGAGCTATCTGCTGAGCCAAAAAATATCTCGAGGTCATTAATTTGTTTTTTGGAAACCATGTGAACAGGGCGTGCGCTTTCATTGGCCAGTAGCTCATGTCGCCGCACACTGATTGGTTTTTTTACGCGAGGCGAAACAAAAATCAAGCATGTACATGGTAACACCCCCAAAGGATTGCCAAAATCACAGTCGAGTGGCTCTCCCAATGCCACCATCTAAACACAAAAACATGTACAAACCCCTCCCCCAAAACAATTATTGATAATAATTCTAGGTCATTTAGATGAATTAAATTGATTATTAATGAAGGCATTCTTCAGATGAAAAGGTAAGAATATGATGTTGATAAAGGGTAAATAAGACTTAAGGCTTTGCATGGTGGGTGAATCAGTATAGGAAGGTTTGCGGTGAACACCATGTATCAGGTCTCTTAAAGGAAGAGGTATGGTTCTGAAAAGAACCTGAGGGTAACTCGACGTTTCGACCAGTATGCTCTGGCCGTCATCAGGAGAATGATGACGGCCAGAGCATACTGGTCGAAATGTCGAGTTACCCTCAGGTTCTTTTCAGAACCATACCTCTTCCTTTAAGAGACCTGATACATGGTGTTCACCGCAAACCTTCCTATATTGATAAAGGGTATTTATAAAGCCCCTTTACAAAAACAGGTCAAAGTGCTGTGCAAAAGAGTTTGACAAGCAGAAAGATTAAGACCTTTCTTCCCTCTCTCTCTCTCTCTCCAGCTCTTGAAGAGGCAGGACCTGGTGAGTGTGGTGGCCAAGCTCATGAAGCCAGGATCGGATGAAATAGTGAGTAGGAATATCCTCGCATTCTCTGCATTCACGTCTGCTTGTCAAAAGTTCCCAGTCAGTTCTTCCTTTGTTTGTTTGTTTGTTTGGTTTTTTTTAAATTTGTGAATGTGAATGGAGATATACGGCAGTCAATGGTTTAATTGCTTCTGACTGGCGCCCCCACCCCAACAAAGACTAGTTGACTGTTTGGGAAGGCCGTCATCTAAGGGCTGGATAGCTCAGATAGAAGAGCAATGGCACGTTAATCCAGAGGTCTCGGGCTCAAGTCCTGGTCCAGTCAAAGTTTTCTTTGCCAATTTTTCAAATCATTTTTTGTTTTTAGGTAATAACGGTGACGATGAACAGTGAGGACATGGACAGCTTCCTCCTGTTTGCAGGGAGGAAGAAAGCAGCCTCCAAGATGCACAAGGAAATGCAAGATTTGGTGAGTCAGGGACTCATTCGCACACATCCGTGTGTGCGAACACATTCACTTTTTTTTAAAATATAAAATGCCTATGCGAGCAATAGCCCTCCAGAGTTTAATAAAAAAAATCATCCCGGAAGGCCAATCAATGGTCCACGGCTTCCCACCAGAGAAGTTATAAAAAGTAATGGTAAAATAAAGGATTAAAAATAAAAATGGTTTATTATGCAATGAGAAATTTATTAACTTAATCTATTCTATTGCGTGTCTCAGTTCACCCTCTGTCTTCTGTTGACGGGCATAGTAAACACTACCTGTTAATTATCGACTCTTTTTAGAGCCATACTCCTTCTGTTAAGAGAGAAGGTGTATGGCTCTGAAAAGACTATGGATCTGTATGGCTCTGAATAGACTCTAAATGAGTCTGTATGGCTCTCAAAAGACTAATCTGTATGGCTTTGAAAAGACTATATGATTCTGTATGGCTCTGTATGGCTCTGAAAAAACTCTGTATGAATTTGTATGGCTCTGAAAAGACTACCGGTATGTAAATCTGTATGGCTCTGAAAAGATTCTATATGACTCTGTATGACTTGGTTTTTCCACCATGCAAACCTTCAAATCTTATCTCGCCCTCCGACTGCATCGAAAGACCACATGGATGATTTTGTGTGGTTTGTTGTGAGTTTATGGGTCAATGTATAGACACCTCTCTGTGTTTTGTTTATGCGACTGCAGAGCCAGTATTGCCAAGATAAGCGCAGTGGGGAGAAGTATGGTCTGCCGGCGTCCAGTGTTGTCTTGTCCGAGTCGGCTGAGGTCATCCAAGGTGTTATAGATGGAAAGGTGAGTGCTTAGCTTTGCCTTGATTGGTTCCGTTAGATTATCAGCACAGTGAGACGTGGTATTGCCACATCCTTCTACATTTGTCTCTTCTGTCAGGTTTTTGCTCACCTCAGTGAGCCACGGCATTGCCACATCCTTCTACATCTGTCTGTTCTGTCAGGTGGATGTTCACCTCAGTGAGACATGGCATTGCCAATGCCTTCTACATTTGTCCGTTCTGTCAGATGGTTGTTCACCTCAGTGAGACATGGCATTGCCACCACCTTCTACATTTGTCTGTTCTGTCAGATGGTTGTTCACCTCAGTGAGACATGGCATTGCCAATGCCTTCTACATTTGTCTGTTCTGTCAGGTGGTTGTTCACCTCAGTGAGACATGGCATTGCCACCACCTTCTACATTTGTCTGTTCTGTCAGGTGGTTGCTCACCTCAGTGAGACACGGCATTGCCACCACCTTCTACAGTTGTCTGTCAGGTGGTTGCTCACCTCAGTGAGACACGGCATTGCCACCACCTTCTACATTTGTCTGTTCTGTCAGGTGGTTGCTCACCTCAGTGAGACACGGCATTGCCACCACCTTCTACAGTTGTCTGTCAGGTGGTTGCTCACCTCAGTGAGACACGGCATTGCCACATCCTTCTACATCTGTCTGTTCTGTCAGGTGGTTGCTCACCTCAGTGAGACACGGCATTGCCACCACCTTCTACAGTTGTCTGTCAGGTGGTTGCTCATGGTTTGCCTACTAGCCTCTCTAAAGGCAAAGTCATTGCCTGTTTTTCCCCCTTTTCCCGTGCAGATCAGCAGCTGTCTAGCCCAGTATGAAGAAATGTTTGAGTACCTGTACTTCTCTGACCAATTTTCGGGTCCCAAGCCGACAGCTGAGTAAGTGAAACTGTTGGCATGACCTTTGATGCCAGTGGTTCTTCTCACTCCTCGGGTTCAAGGTTGTCGGATGTGTTTCTTTGCCATTTTCTCAAATTGTTTTAAAGATTTCCCAGGTAATTCAATGAGGTTTTTTTTGGCCCTTGCCCTCGACGTGATAAACACTGAGTGCTCAGTGCTTTGCCCGGTGCCTGATAAAAAATATTTCAGGCAGCTCGGGCGGGATTTGAACCCGCGACTCCTGAATTCAAGTACGGACGTCTTAACCCAATGGACCACCGAGCCGGTCGAGGTTGTGTGGTGGATTTGAATAATGAATAGCAGTGGGTACCGCCTGAATTTTTTTTTTTTTCAGGCAACGGGCAAAGTACTGAGCACTCAGTGTTTATCACATCGAGCAAGGGCAAAAAAACCTCATTGAATTACATTCTCCTCAACGCAAACATCATGTCATATCTGTGAATTCCCAGGTAGTTTCCCTTTACTCTGTGTGATTATAAACCAAACAAAATCCAAGTTTTCAAGTTTGTGAATTTAGAGGGTCTGATGTTTCAATACTAGCAGGACCTTTTTCTGAAAGCCAGAATGGATTCAAAGTTCATGAAGTCACTGGGGCCCAACCGTTGCTCATCTAGGAAGGGGTTAGTGTGGAGCCTCGAATAAGGACGCTCTCGTGTGTGGCTTTTTCTCCCCTTGCAGCGACGAGCAGCCCACCAAGATGCCGGACACCAAGAAGGTTCTCATGTTCTGCTTTAAAGGTTAATACAAAAAACTGTTGCAAACTGCTAACTCACTGAAATGACCTGCAATGCATAAATCTCAAAAGTTGAGAGGCCCCGACGTTTCGATCCTAGCAGGAGCTTTTCTCAAAGGCAAAGTTTTAAAGGTGACGACTTTGTAAAAATCCGAACCCCTGAACCGTTTGAGATGGCTCTAGGTGTGGTGCCATTCCCACTGTCTCCATCCCACGGAACAGAGTGCAAGTCCACGAGTTCTTTTTGGCAAGCTGCGATGCAGTGCGAGCCTATGTAATACCGATTTCTGTCCGTCCGTCCGTCCGGTCGCATTCTGATCTTGAAGTAAAGAGTAAAGGCCCGTAAAGGGTCTATCAGCTCGCTCATCGCTTAAAGGGATAACACAACATTGGTCGAGGTCAAAGAAGAGCATCCATACGTTGTCTGATCTAAAATATGCATGAAATAGCACTCCTATGAAAATTTCAGCTCAATCCGCCAACCGAGTCTCGAGAAAATAGTGAAAACCACCTCATTTGTTTCGCGAAAATGCAGCATTCAACGTATTGTTCCGAAAATCGTGTAGATCTCGGGGTGAGACGTAAACAATTTCTTTTACTCTTTTCTCCAAAAATACAGCATTTTAGGCAGAAATATTTCAGTGCGAGGTTTCTACCATAACCATCTTCAAATTGTATAGGTTTCATGTAAATCTGTGAACATTTCTGTTTTTCGATCTTACACCAATGTTGTGTAGGGGCCTTAAGCAACAAAACATTCCCTTCGCGGTAGCTACCGGTATGAAATGGTAACTGTTAAAGCGGAGTCTGGCCGGTGGGCTTGTTTTTTTTTCTTCTCCTATTCGACAGTGCCTGGTGGTCCCCGCTGTAGCAAGGCGGACATGGAGAACATGGTGCCCATGATGAAGCTGGTCCTGTACTGCATCGAGAAGGTCAAGAGATACAAGCTGAGCCGAGAGGTGGGCCCGGGGATTGATTGATGGCCGAGTGATTTGTGCCGTCTCCTAATAGACGGGTATGGGTGGGGTGGACTGGCGGGTCATGCAGTCAATTTCACCATTTCTCCTGATGACGGCCAGAGCATACTGCTCGAAACGTCAATTTTCCACTCGGGTTCTTTTCAGAACCACACCTCTTCTTTAAAGAGACCTTATACATGGTGTCACAGCAAACCTTCCTATATTCACCAAGCTCATCGTAACTTACAATTAATCGCAAGACGATGAGGTAGGCACAGACACCATATGGCCTTTCACAAGTTACGATGGGTTACTCAAATATCGTAAATTGATAGACAAAAAATTTGGAAATTGCTTACCAAAATGCAAATCTCAAAATTAAGTGGGCCTGACTTTTCGATCCTATCAGGACCTTTCTCAAAGGCTTTGAGAAAGGTCCTGCTAGGATCGAAACGGTAGGCCCACTAAATGTTGACAATCGGAAATTGAGTTACGATGTACTGTAAGGCTTTACGATGCATCGTAACTCAACGTACACTGGATAATCCATTGTAAATTGTGATAGGCTGTACGGCTTCTGGCTGTATGGTGTCTGGTGTATGGTTTCTGGCTGTATGGTTTCTGAAGATGCTAACATTCATCCCTTTGGTTTTGCTGTCTCTCTTCCCGTGCAGGCCAAGCTGAAGGCGGACAAGGCCCGGGCCAAGGTGTCGGAGTCCTTCGTCAAGTTGGCGCACGCCCAGCGCCAGGAAGCGGCCCAGCAGCGGCGCGAGGAGAAGCGTCGGGCCGAGAAGGACCGCCTGCTGAACGAGGAGGACCCGGAGAAAGCCCGCAAGCTGGAGGTAGGAGCAAAACCTCACCTCACCCCTAACCCTCCTCTAGACCCTCTAGCCAATACCGTTCAAAAGGTCATGTCGCAAGGTCGAAAAAGCACAATAGGACATAACACTAGGGGTTAACAGGGGGTCAAAAGAAAAAAAGAGGCAGACCTAATGATGTAAGGGAATGGACCAACACCACCATATACGACCTGATAGGGAAGGCCAAGGTTAGGGGAGAGTGGAGGAGGTTCGTGCATCAGCGCACCAACGGTCGGTGAGACTATACGGAGATGAGTGAGTGAGTGAGTGAACCACTTCAAATTCGGAGGTCCCGGCACAAAGTGGTTTAGTTGTTATATTCGTCAACAGCTAACACACTCTATTTACTTTCTGGCTGTCCGCAGGAGAAGCAGTATCGCAAGGACATGCGTAAGCGCCTGAACCCTGGCATGAAGCAGATGAAGGTGCGGGTCACATAAACGCATGACAGGGGCATCTAGCTTCTCCCTTCTCCCTTCTCCCCGCTCCCCGCTCCTCGCTCCCCCCTCCCCCCTCCCCCCTGTGTCACATCTCCGGCACGCTTTTCCCAGTAAAGGACACACCCATGTCATTATCTCAATTGACATGGATTCTCTGTCTATCTATCTCTACTTTTTTTTCTCTCTCTCTCTCTCTCTCTTTCTCTCTCTTTCTCTCTCTTTCTCTCTCTCTCTTTCTCTCTCTCTCTCTCTCTCTCAGTCTCTATCTACCTCTACGTCTTTTTCTCTCCCTTGCTCCCTCTCTCGGTATCTCTCTCTTTCCTTCTCTCTCCCTCTCTCTCCCTCTCTCTCTCTCTCTCTCTCTCTCCCCCTCTCTCTATCTCTTCCTATCTCTCTCATTATCTCTCTCACTATCTCTCACTCCCTCTCACTCCCTCCATTTCTGGAATGAATTAATTAAGAATTTTTATTAAATGATATTACCGAAAGTGTTTTGGCATTTGATTTATTCTACTTTTTTCGGGGGGGGGGAATGATTTTTTTTTTGAATGACACTTTGTATTAATAGCCAAAGTTAGTTTTGCGTTAGTCAATGACAAAGAGTAGAAACGTACTGTAGGGACGACATTGGAAACCTTGATTGGAATTGGACATAATATTTGGTGGGATTCAGAAACTAGAGTGGGCTGTTAAATTGAATATTAACGGTAATAATTGGTGAATAGTACATGGTAGATAGTAGACAGAATTGTGTAAAATCTTTTGCCTTTGTTGGGCCCATAACTTGTTTGACAAACTTGACAAAAATTTTTAAGGAGAAAATCACTGTACATGTATTTCTACTTTGCGTAAAAGGTGAAATGGAGATTAAAATACTGTGAACAGGGAGTGATGAAGTGTTGTCTCTCTTTTAATTGCCTTTAGGTTGTAAATTGTCCATGGATTGGCGGGTGGATGGATGAATTGGTGGATTGGATAGATGAATGGTTGGATGGTGGGTCTATGGGTGGGTGGAGGATGGAGGGAGGGATGGATGAATGGTTGGATGTTGGGTGGATGGATGGATGGATGGGTGGGTGGGTTGAGTGGGTGGGTGTATTGGTTGCTGGAGGATGGAGGGAGGGACGGGCGATTGGATGAAGGGACGGGGTGGATGAATGGGTGGGAGGATGGAGGGATGGATGAATGGGTGGATGGAATGGATGGGTTGAGGGATAGGTGTATTGGTTGATAAGGGATGGATTGGATGGAGGGAGGGACGGGTGGATTGAGGGATGGGTGGATGCCATCCATTGGATGGATGGATGCGTGGATGGGCTGGCTGGGTGGGTGGAGGGAGGGATGTATCGATGGATGGATGTACCGACGGACAGACGGGCGGGTTCGTGTGCCTGTGGGTGGATGGGATGACGGACGCTCGAGAAACCGAACCCAGCACTGTGACATCGCGACAGTCGCATCATGAGTAAAAAATCATAAGCAACAACCTATCACCTGCCTCAGATGCTGATCTGACGATATTTGTGAATTGCAGTAGCCATTATGAAAACCATTTTGTTAGCGTCAGTGACAATAATTATTGAACAGATTTCCAATTTACCTGCCTATCTTCCAACATCGGCATCCATTTTCAACTTAATCTCCATGGGAGGTGTACACATCACAAGATGTACACGATCTGGCTGGGCGGATGTCGGGTGGAACGAAACTCGAATA
The DNA here is from genome assembly GCA_949987565.1 of Luidia sarsii. NCBI lineage: Eukaryota > Metazoa > Echinodermata > Asteroidea > Paxillosida > Luidiidae > Luidia > Luidia sarsii. The sequence continues at coordinate 6,518,195 of OX465109.1, forward strand.
AGACTTGAAGGTCTGCATGGTGGAAGCACCAAGTGGAAGGTTTGCGTGGTGGAAATACCAAGTGGAAGGTTTGCATGGTGGAAATACCAAGTGGAAGGTTTGCATGGTGGAAGTACCAAGTGGAAGGTTTACGTGGTGGAAGTACCAAGTGGAAGGTTTGCATGGTGGAAATACCAAGTGGAAGGTTTGCATGGTGGAAGTACCAAGTGGAAGGTTTACGTGGTGGAAGTACCAAGTGGAAGGTTTGCATGGTGGAAATACCAAGTGGAAGGTTTGCATGGTGGAAGTACCAAGTGGAAGGTTTGCATGGTGGAAATACCAAGTGGAAGGTTTGCATGGTGGAAATACCAAGTGGAAGGTTTGCATGGTGGAAGTACCAAGTGGAAGGTTTGCATGGTGGAAATACCAAGTGGAAGGTTTGCATGTGGAAGTACCAAGTGGAAGGTTTGCATGGTGGAAGTACCAAGTGGAAGGTTTGCATGGTGGAAATACCAAGTGGAAGGTTTGCATGGTGGAAATACCAAGTGGAAGGTTTGCATGGTGGAAGTACCAAGTGGAAGGTTTGCATGGTGGAAATACCAAGTGGAAGGTTTGCATGTGGAAGTACCAAGTGGAAGGTTTGCATGGTGGAAATACCAAGTGGAAGGTTTGCATGTGGAAGTACCAAGTGGAAGGTTTGCATGGTGGAAGCACCAAGTAGAAGGTTTGCATGGTGGAAATACCAAGTGGAAGGTTTGCATGTGGAAGTACCAAGTGGAAGGTTTGCATGGTGGAAATACCAAGTGGAAGGTTTGCATGGTGGAAGTACCAAGTGGAAGGTTTGCATGGTGGAAATACCAAGTGGAAGGTTTGCATGTGGAAGTACCAAGTGGAAGGTTTGCATGGTGGAAATACCAAGTGGAAGGTTTGCATGTGGAAGCACCAAGTGGAAGGTTTGCATGGTGGAAGTACCAAGTGGAAGGTTTACGTGGTGGAAGTACCAAGTGGAAGGTTTGCATGGTGGAAGTACCAAGTGGAAGGTTTGCATGGTGGAAGTACCAAGTGGAAGGTTTGCATGGTGGAAATACCAAGTGGAAGGTTTGCATGGTGGAAATACCAAGTGGAAGGTTTGCATGTGTAAGCACCAAGTGGAAGGTTTGCATGTGGAAGCACCAAGTGGAAGGTTTGCATGGTGGAAGTACCAAGTGGAAGGTTTACGTGGTGGAAGTACCAAGTGGAAGGTTTGCATGTGGAAGCACCAAGTGGAAGGTTTGCATGGTGGAAGTACCAAGTGGAAGGTTTACGTGGTGGAAGTACCAAGTGGAAGGTTTGCATGGTGGAAATACCAAGTGGAAGGTTTGCATGGTGGAAATACCAAGTGGAAGGTTTGTATGGTTGGAGTACCAAGTGGAAGGTTTGCATAGCACATCATTATCAATTATATCAACCTGCTAATGATAGTACTAGCAATCATTATAATAAGCCAATGGCGGGGATGGTGACGGTCTATAGACATAATCATGGCCTAATCAAACTTGGTCTCGTTGTCACGACTACGCCTGTTAATGATTGACATTCAGTTTTGTGAACAACGAGGACAACAACGGTCAGCAGGACGTCGAGGTGGAAGCAGTGCACACTGGATCTGGACGGAGCTGGGCGTATAGACAGGGCGGGGGCCTGCCGTTCACTGGCATAATGGGTGCGTAGCATTTTACTTGACTCGTTTTTTTTACGAAGAACAACTTTGTCTGCGAGGGCCGAAAAACTGACCGCCGATGCGACTGTTTTTTTCCCAATTCGTCGTGTGAAGTGGACCAATAAAACTTGCAACGCTTAGCTGCCAGCGTGTTTGCCTTTCACGTTGTGCCGATGAGCGTCCGTGGACAATTATTCAACCATATGGGGGATGTTTAAAAATATATACCTTGGATGTTTACCGTCAATCCTTCGTATGCGTTCACTCCCCACTTCTTTGGACTCTTTCCATTTTGATCCCCCACCCCTATACTACCCATTCCATACCTACCCTACCCGACCCTGCCCTATCCTTTGATTCCAACCATCATCCGTGTCCCTGTTGCTCTCCCATCCCTATTTGGGTCCTGTTTTATTCAACGTGTGTTTAATTTAATGTTTTCGGTGTATTTTTTCGGTCGTTTGTTATTTTTTTATACACGAAGGATGACCAATTTCCTAGTGTACCGTATACTGTGGACTTCTTACTTATATCGTAATTCGTAACCAACATTTAAATCCTTTATTACTGTTTTTGCCATACTACCACCAATGCTATTTTATAATCAAACTTCCCATTTGTTTTAATGCAATAATAGGGACCCCATTGGAAACAACTTTCGTGGGCTATCCCTGGTATTACCTAAATTCTATGTAGCCTATATTATGCAATAGGGATCTACTTGTTTATAATAATAATTATTCTTAGGGTGATATACAAAAATGTTGCAAACTGCTTACTGACTAAAATTACCAAAATGTAAAGCTTAAAATTAAGTGGGCCTGACGTTTCGATCCTAGCAGGCCTTTGAGAAAGGTCCTGCTAGGATCGAAACGTCAGGCCCAATAATTATTCTTCTTTTTCGTTGTGTGGTCAATCCATTCCAATCCAATCAAATCAAATCAAATCAAATCCAATCAAATCCAATCAGTCGAAACATCAGGCCCTCCTTATATTTTTTATACTGAAAAAAATAATTAATGGTCAACTATATTTATTGTGGTGAGGGCGCTAGTCAAGAGCGCCGGACCATCATAGTTTATCAAATTGACGGTCAATTTCACGAAGTGGGGAATCTTTTCGAATGTAAAAAATACACATAACCACACTTCAAAAGTTCAAATCGGTGTGAATTCATCTCGGGAACAAGACCACCGTATCACAAGGACACTTTTACACTGCCTACGAGCACAAAAGACAAACATGTGGGCGCGAATCTAGTGCCTTGTGGGAGACCTAGTCCAATAGGTTGAATAGGTATCCACAGGGAAATTGTAAAGGTGTATCTAGTACTTATATCTAGGACCCAACAAGGTTTTCACGAAACTGGTATTTGCAAATGAGTCAAAAAGGGGGAAATTTGTTATGGGTAAAATATGTCGCAAATTGAAGTGTTATAATTATATAAGGAACATACGGTCCAAATTTCTACCCAGCAAATTTTATGTGGTTGAAATGGGAAATTTTTAAAGCATGTTTCTCCCACGATTTTATAGTACATGAGAACAAAGTAATGTCTCCACAACAAAAAATGAGTGTGTCTGTATCCAAAAAATGTTACGAACTTTCGAAATGCATCTTTCATGCTGCGTTGGTAGATTCGCCAGTTAGTGTAAACGCTGAGGATATTGTGTCGAGACCGCGCCCACATTTCCATTCAAATGCAAACAACAATAACCCCCGCTATACGACAATTCGGTAATCACACGCTGAGGGGAAGTTATATGTGACCCGGCACAGCGCGACATGAGGAATATCCCACCAAAACACTTTTCGAGTAAACAACGCCTGAAGTCAAAGTATCTTCTCAATTCGATAAAAAAAATCAATTTTTGGGGGGTTGTATTTTCGGAAAGTTAATGTATTGGAGGATATTATGTCCGAAGGATTTTTTTCGAAATCCGTCTTTAATTGTCGAAAAAACGATGCTTTCGGGGGAGTGTTTGTGTATTGTTTTCATGAAAATGTAAAGTTCCTGACTTTTTGAATGGCCGCTTTCGAGGAGATAGAATGGCGCTGCTATATTGTGTCTGGTACCAAATGAACGAGCAAAGTCCCCTTGTACTATTTACAACAAAGTTCACACGGAAATAATTTTGATATCATTTGAAAGCTAATGGTATACTCTTTCACATCATTAGAAAATCTCAAAATCTCAAAAGTGGGGGTTATTTCTCATTATGCTGTGCCGGGTCACATATTTTCACACGAAGAAATCTCCAAAGTTAGAGGGCCTGACGGTTCGATCCTAGCACTAGCAGGACCTTTCTCAAAGGCAACTTTTGTATTAACTTCATACGAAGGAAATAACTCTTTTATGACTGTTGTGTTGAATTTTGAAATAGCAAAGCTGACTGGACCCGTGTTTAGTTGTTGACAGAAGACGAGCAACGGGTGAAAAAACCCACGGGGCGACAAAGGAACGAATGTTTTGCCTAACAATGAAATTGACAATGTAGTCTTACATGCTTTCATGGTCTTACGTAAGACTGTTTGATTGTTGCAACGGTGAGCGAATGAAGAAGCTATGTACGTTGATTGTGATGCAACAGAAAAATGATGGCCGCGTAGTCTTGTAGCTCTCCTGTAGGCGTGGCAACGGAGATACGAACAGGTAATTTCCTCCACTTCTGTAATATAATAATACCTGCAAGGTGACTAACGACTATGCACTGATAATCTGCATGTGCTCTGTGCGTGTTGTAGCAACCTCGATATGTTGTGGAGTGTGCTGCGTGGTAACTGTTACGTGTGCATACTCGGCCTGGGTACGGTCTGTACATGCATGGTATGACTTGCATTGCAGCATGACTCGCCACTCCGAATAGTCCGACCCGAGTTTCACTGATGACTCGATTGGCAGGGGATGACCCGCCACCTACTGTCTATGAAAACATCACAAAATTAACTGGTCTTTTCGATGCTGGTGTGCACTTTCATCGCCAGCTTATATACAGCTTTTTTTACAGACTCCTTTTGGTGTATCCAGCTCCACAGTGTTTCCATTATACTTTTAGGGCTCGTGGTAGTCCGAGTAACTTAATTGGACCCGACAAGTCACCCTTTTTTATCGAATTTTGAGATTTTGGTGACTGTACACATCAGCTATATTGGGACTCTGTTTTACTTGGACCATACAGTCACCCGAATCTCAAAATTTCAAAATTCAAAATTCGATAAAAAAGGGTGACTTGTCGGGTCCAAGTTACTCGGACTACTAAGCTCGTACGTGGCATGGTTTGGGAGGGTTGATCATTTCTTCTCAATTCTTCTCAATGGATTCCTGGACTATTTCATTGATATTCTACACGGTCAGCTACACGGTTATCGCTGTAGTAGTCAACGTGATTCGAAAAAAGGGGAAAATACAGTCTTGAATTCAATAGGGACTCGGCCGGGCTGGGTATTTTACAACTCGATCATTATAATTCTGTATAGGAAGGCTTGCGGTGAACACCATGTGTCAGGTCTCTTAAAGGAAGAGGTATGGTTCTGAAAAGAACCTGAGGGTAACTCGACGTTTCGACCAGTATGCTCTGGCCGTCATCAGGCCGTCATGCAAAGCCTTAAGTCTCATTTATTACAATTCTGGCTTCATGGTAACTGAATACAGTAATTCCCGAGCTGTGTGAATACAGTGCTAAAAGTAGGCCTGGGCCTACTAGTAGGGCCTAGCTAGTACCTAGTACACGTACTTGCTTCTTTATCGTGATAGCTGTGCTTTTTACCACTGTTTTAGTCTGAGTGCTTGTTGTATTCTCTATGCATTGCACTATAACCGTGCCATAACTACTCTCCCTGTGGTATGCGATAACTGCTTGATAACCTTTTCGTTATCGGACTGTCTTCAGAGAAGGGGGCTCAGCGATACAGGAGGCAGGCAATACATCATTTGTTTGGGGAAATTTAAGTTTAATACCTCCACTGTTTAAGTGTTGAAAAAAAATACTAAACCAAAACTACCAATTGTAATTTAGACAATATCCATGACCTGGCACAATCACTTGCCGAAAAAATGGACTTATATATAGTTTCCCCCAAATTCACGATTTTGTGACGTCTACATTTTTGTCAAGCAGACGACTGTGCGTTGCTCTGTACAAGATATGCACTTCACACATCCTACATTATATTCCTACAAAGTCGTAATGTATGGGAAAACTGTAAGGCCAATTTTTTTTCGGCGAGTGGTTGTGCCAGACCATAGATATTATCTACATTACAATTGGTGGTCTAATTTAGGTTGATGTTTTTTATCGAGACTTTTACAATTACAGTGAGGGTATTTAACTAAAATCTTGTCATTTTTTTGTTAGGCCAGTCGCTGCCCGAGGCTCGCCGTTTTGTAGCACAGTTTTCCTGAACCCAAATCCATTTCTAGGCTCTTCTTATCGATGTTGCTGTGCGTCGGATCTCATGCTGCGTGTCTGTGCGTTCGTGGGATTATTTTGATTTCCCACCAGCGCTGTTTGTCAAGTCTGACCGTAGCTGGTGGGTTTGGGCTTCGGGTGTAAAAAAAAAAAAGTCAGCTTGTATTATTTAGTCGCTCTCTGTTTAATGTCAAAGTACATAGGCCTATGTTATGGGATTGTTATGAACCGTTATATTCAGCGTTATCAGATTTCACAGCTATTTACCCATTGACTCTCCCTATATTAGGCCTATAGTGGATCAAAGGTCATGCATTGATAAGATGCGGTTGGCATCGGCGGAATGCCAACATACCGGTATACAGTAGCCTTGTGCAAAGCGGTCTCTCCGGTTTAAACGGCTCCGGACAGAGATCCGGGACAACTTGAAACGCACCCAAACCACGGCACAACAACACTACCGTACGACGCCGGACCCAAGCCGTACACGGCACGGAGGCTGCGCGCTGCTGCCATGCCACACACGACAGCCTGTGTCCGTACGTACATGTGTACGAGCGTATACGCGTCCTGACTAACAAGGCTCGCACACAACCATGGTGTACGAAGTGCGCAAGCTATGGGCAGAGAATGAGGCTGCATTTCGGATACTACTCGCAACGGTATTGCGCAAAGCACCGTACGACTTGATCGAGGCTTGCATACCGCCGGCAGACAATGTCCCATGCACATAAAGCCTACATGTACATGTATGCATAGAGGCCTACATGCATGGCGTAAAAATTATAATAATAATAATAATAATAATAATAAACGCATTTATAGAGCGCCTTTTCCAGGGATGCAAAGCACTTGGGGAGAGTGCCAATACAAAGACGAGATCAGTGGACAACAAAACAAAGTAAAATTACAGGTTCCTATTGAACAAGTGAGTCTTAAGAAGTCTTTTGAACTGGTCAGTGGATGAAGCATTGCGAATGGAGGTTGGAAGACCATTCCAATTTTTAGGTCCGGACATGGAGAATGCGCGGTCCCCGGCTCTCTTGAGGGTACGAGGAAACAATGTCCATCAATGTTTTATTTTAGAATCAGGGACCGGAAGTGGTAGCAAGGGCCAAAGGTCATATTATCAATGCGCAACCCAGGAAGCCGAGATCCCGTAGTGCTCGCAGCGTTGAAATTATCCTATACGACTTCCACGGTTCCAATAACAGAAATTACAAACATTGTAACGTCTGTCCATTTATTGGGACAGCGAGCAAGGGAGGTCAAATTTTCCTCTGCTATCAAATAAATAACTCCACTATCTAGATAAGCTGCAAAGTATTCATTCATTTTCCTGTGTTTAATTATACATGAGGTTTGCGGTGACAGCATGTAAATCGTCTCTCATGAGAAGGTGTACTGGCTCTGAAAGGAGCCGGTAACTAAACGCTTTGGGTACTGTGTATAATCTGCCCTCCTGACGACGGGCTGAGTAATCACGACCCGAAACGTTGAGTTACCGACTCTTTTCAGAGGCATACTCCTTCTCATGAGAGTGTGTACTCTGACTGACAGTATCAGTTTCTCCCGATGACGGGCTGAGTACACACGACCCGAAACGTTGAGTTACCGGCTCAGTTTCAGAGGCATACTCCTTCTCATGAGAGTGTGTGCTCTGCCTGCCAGTATCAGCGTCTCCTGACTACGGGCAGAGCCTATACACGACCCGAAACGTTGAGTTGCCGGCTCTTTTCAGAGGAATACTCCTTCTCATGAGAGTTTGTACTCTGCCTGACAGTATCAGCGTCTCCTGACGACGGGCAGAGCCTATACACACGACCCGAAACGTTGAGTTGCCGGCTCTTTTCAGAGGAATACTCCTTCTCATGAGAAGGTGTACTCTGACTAACAGTATCAGCGTCTCCTGACGACGGGCAGAGTACACATGATCCGAAACGTTGAGTTGCCGGCTCTTCTCAGGGCCAAACTCCTTCTCATGAGAGATGATGCACATTGTACACGGCGTCACCACAAACCTCATAACTGGTATTTCCACCATGCAAACCTTTAATTTGTTCCTGTTTCTTCTTGTGCACGCAGATCGCGAGGCGGGCAGGATGAAAGGGCAGTATACTCTGTTCAAAGTCCTCTTCTTTCTGCAGTTGACTGCTTTTCTGGCCGTCCTAGTCAGTAAGTTCCTATTACTAAGACTATGGAGCGCCCTACGTGCCAAACGGGCACTGCAATTACACGACACGCGTTCAATGTTTTGCCTCGAATGGCGGCCCATACCAGTGACGAGCAATTTACCCAATAGTCAATACCCATTATTGTAAAATATCAAGTCGCAACACTTTGCGGGGTGAAGCATCTAGTAAATACAAAAGGATCTTGTAAAAACAAAACAAAAGTTACCGGTAGAGGTCCTGAGGTTTCGATCCTAGCAGGACCTTTCTCAAAGGCTCGTTGCCTTTGAGAAAGGTCCTGCTAGAATCGAAATTTGTCAGGCCCTCTAATTTTGAGATGAAAAGCATTCAGCCAGAAACGGCCGTAGGCCAGTGTGGGAAGTTTACAGTGACACCGTGTAGCTGTAAGTCCATCTCTTTTGAGATTGAGTTTGGCGTTGAAAAGAGCCGCTTATACTCTTCCACTTTGTGCTTTGCACCACTGCAAACTTTCAAACCGTATCTACCTTCTGTACCGTCGGACAGATTTCTACCTGAAAGCCGATGTGGTCCCGGCCAATGTCTACGGCAGAGCGTGCCACCAACGTGTGGAGGAGGTCCTGCGGGCGGCGCAGTCGACGTGTCCGGTGGCAGACGCGGGGCCCCGCGGCCCGCTCTCCAACTGCACCCTGGCCGACGTCCAGAGGCGTCCGGGCCTGGTGCTGCTGACCACCACCAACCTGGGCTTCCTGGACATGACGCTGAACATGCTGGAGAGCATCCGGCGCACCGGCCTCTGCATCAACACCACGGTGGTGGCCGAGGACCGCCGGTGCTACGACTACCTGACCGCGAGGGCGGCCGCCGACCCGGCCGTCAGCGTGGCCCTGACCGACTCCGGCCAGACGCGCAGCTCGGAGATCGGGCGCGGCCACCGCTCGGAGTACTACGCCTTCTTCAACAAGCGCCAGCAGTACGTGCTGGCGCTGCTGCGTCAGGGCTACGAGGTCCTCTTCAGCGACGCCGACACCTTCTGGTTCAAGGACCCCTTGCCTTACTTCCGCGGCGACTACGACGTGTCCATGATGGACCCCCGCTCGCCCTACCCGCAGCGCACGTCCAAGTCGCACTACTGCGCCGGCTTCGTGTACTTCAAGCCCACGCCGGTCACCGTCTCCTTCGTGGAGGAGTGGATCCGGACCATGGACGAGAAGAGCCGGAAGGGGGCCACCGTGGCCGACCAGAACGTCATGAACAACCTGCTCAAGGCCGACAAGCCCGTGCACGTGAACATCCAGCCGCTGGACTACAACCTCTTCCCCTGGGGGCCCAAGTACTACGAGCTGCTGGGCAAGAACCCCGGCTACAGCGCCGTCGTCATGCACGCGGCCAGCATCCGCGGGAAGGCGGCCAAAATTGCCAAGTTCAAGACGTCCAACATGTGGCTGGTGAACAAGACCGTGGACGAACTGATCGGCGAGGGCCCCGCCGGTGCGAATGCCTCAGCTGTACCGAGCGGCTAGGCCTATAGCTATAGTAGCGGCGTCACTATAACTTTACCTCTCGGGAGCCTATACTACGTGGTTCACCAACCTGGTTTTGAGTTATTTTCTAACCAACCGAGGAGATGAAGTCTGGTTTGCGGTGACAAACTGTGAAATATGAACTCACATTGTGTTCAGAACCGTGGGTTTACACTCAACGGGATGACCACAGAACGCGGTGGCACTGCAACTCAGCCCTGATGTTTTGGATGTTTTGGATGTTTTGGATGTTTTTGATGGTTTTGATGGTTTTGAGTAATTTTCTTACCAACCGAGGAGATCAAGTCTGGTTTGCGGTGACAAACTGTGAAATATAAACTCATTGTGTTCAGAACCGTGGGTTTACACTCAACGGGATGACCACAGAACGCGGTGGCACTGCAACTCAGCCCTGATGTTTTGGATGTTTTTGATGTTTTTGATGGTTTTGATGGTTTTGAGTAATTTTCTTACCAACCGAGGAGATCAAGTCTGGTTTGCGGTGACACACTGTGAAACATGAACTCATTGGGTTCAGAGCCGTGGGTTTGTACTCACGATATCCCCACAGTCCACGCGGTGACACTGCAACTCAGCCCCGATGTTCTCCACTTTAAACCGAGCGGCTCGACCTGAAATCTAAACTCAAGGGGAAGAAACAATGACCGCGAAAACTCGACCAATGCAGTATATATCTCAAAGCAAATTTGACTCGGCGGGGACTCGAACCCGGGCCGCGGCTTGAAAGTATACCTCTGGGTCCAAGTCCCGGCCCGTCTTTTTGTTTTATTCTTGAGCTATACTTTCCAGACTTTGGATTAACTCATTCTGGCAGCAATCCAGCATAGCCAGCGCAATAGAGTATAGTTATGGAAGGGACCTTGACGTCACTATGTCACCTCCTGACATTGGACGACTGTGGAGTGTAAGAATCTGCTGCAAATTTCTAGTTTCTACTCGTGTTCAGGATTATTCGAATTGGTTTTTTTTTCACGTTTTACTTATTCTTTTTTTCTCACTCGTTGTACATAATTGAGTAAAGTATGCCCTAATAAAGAAACAGAAGGATACCCAGGAAGATCCAAACATCTGCCGTGTCCTTTCAGACTGCAAGTTTTGTTTTTAACCACTACCTGGCGACATGTACACTGTACACGACTGGTCCCGCGAGTTTGATAAGTCCGTTTGATGGTGCCCAATTTCCGGACATTCCAAATTGGAGAAGTTATACTTCCTTGTTCTCACCGAGAAGTTTGCAATAGACATCCCGTGAAATGTTAGCGCTCGGGGAAATATTCGCCCGTGACATATTCGCCCAATTATTGTCATGGTTTAGATGTTGACAGTGAATCTTGGTCGTTCGTACGTATGTAGACCTACGTAGTTGGAAGGTTTGCAGTGGCATGATCACGTGGCTCTTCTCTGTCAAGAAATGTGGCTTTGAAAAGAGCCGCTAATAACTCAGAGCCACACTTCTCGAAAGAGAAGGGCTACACGGTGTCACCGCAAACCTTCCACTTCCACCATGCAAACCTTCGTCTTATCGTACGTACGTGCCTTTTTTTAGCCGTTACGGTGACTCGAGAGGAGACTACACTAAAAAAACGGATTTTCATGCTACTTCGCTCCGCTCATACGCATGAAAAACAGTTTGGACTTAATGGACCGCCAAAAGAAGGCAAAGGAGACGAGGTCTATGTTCTAGGAGGGTTTATTACAACAAGGGGTAGGCAGTGGAGTGCTTGAGTAGGTAAGCTGTGCATTGTTATAACCGAACGCTAGTGGAATGCGGTTTAGACATTAGAACCCCGCTTATGGCGGGCCAAACCGACAACACTAAATGGAGCAGAGATCGAGATTGCCTGTTGTGTGCACTCACAGGTAGGTGAGCACACGTTTAGGCTTGGATTGGTGAGTGATACAGCATTGCCGGATTGGTGGTGAGCGGTGTGCACCCGCACGCGTCTCAGCGAATGTCAATATTCAACTCGTCGTTTGAATGAAGGAGCTTTAGGAAATAACTCAGGCAGTCACGCGTTAATCATGATCATTATTATTACTGCATGTATTATTAATGGTTTATTGACCAAAGTCTGGCAGCCAAAGGCTGGAATTTCAGTTTGATTTATAATTAGGCCTACTTCATAAAAAAACACCAATGGTTACTATGGGAACCATATATCAAACGCAAAAGTTATAGGCCTAGTATAAAAAAAACCAGCTACATGTATATACAACAACTGAAAGGTTTATAATTATATAGTTGGTTGCTAAAAATATTATATAAACAAAAATCATCTTGCAATTGAATGATCAAAATGACATGCAAACACAGTACACAGACAGTACACCCACACCCACGTGAAGAAGATTTTAGCATGAACAAGTTCCCCCTTTTTAATATACTACCACTTTCGTCTTCTACCTCAGACGCTTTCTGCTTCAAACCGGTCGACGTCTTTTCTCTTGGGCTCCTTGAATTTATTTCCTCTGCTAGCTCATGAAGCAGCTAGTATGGTGTGCTTCGAATTCGTCCCTCCAAAATACTGCATTTATTCATATCGGCATTTATATCGGTCAGACTGAACTATGTAGGCTGAGTAATCATAATTATCGATGACTTCACTTCACTTCACTTGTCCCTTAATTAGTCTGGTGGACCGTTGGTGAACCACTAGAAGTGAGTCAATCATGAGCATGTGTCATGTCGACCATCTTTCTCCAAACTTCTCTGTTCTGGTTTCCGAAGGGCTTCACTCAAACTTAGCCCTGTCCACCCTGTGATGTTGTCTTCCCATCTTCTTCTCTGTCTGCCTCTTCATCTCCCCAATAGACCGATTGCCCGACCACTGTTCACATGCCATCACGTGACTTATCATAGTGGGTATTTTTGCATCTCATTTGACACAGAGCAACGATGGAAATGTACAAAGACGAATGTGGACAATACAGTAGCCTTCTTTGCTCATTAGTCCACTCCTGTTCTGCACCAACTGAGATGCAAAAGTATACCCAATATAAGTCAAATGATGGCATGTATATAAACATTGGTCGCGCAATCGGTCTATCATCGATAAAGGTTCGACAATTGATGTACTTATTATATAGCTAGCCTTCATGCAAATTGCAAATTAGTGATCATTATTTATATTAATTCATCCTACTCTACAAATTAATATCAGCGCCTTGCCATACATATGAAGGATAAGACAGATCATTTATCCCCTCGTTGCGCCTTTGTGTAACATCAACAAATGACTGAAAAGAATTATAGAACAGAACGTAACTCAAACACTAACAACTAGATCAGCTTAGAAGAATCGGCACAAGAGGAAGAAGACCAAGAAGAAGAAGAAGAAGATGCAGAAGAAGAAACCTGAAACGGAATGTCTTTTCCGCCACGCTGTAGCTGCGGAAAAGGCAATGCAGGTGTTGTTATTTCTGCGTCTGAGAATTAAAGGTCCTGCTAGGATTTGTTTGAGATTTGCATGTGGGTCATCCGTTTTTAGGTCAGTGCAGTTTGCAACATTTTGTGTATATCACTTTGTGCATAAAATATTCCTTGACCATCCACTAAAGACATATTCATTAGGCCAGTAAAATCCACGAATATTAAATGCAAAAATTTATTTCCCAATGAATACATGGAAGCACAATCAATTCAAATAACCATACAAATACAAACAACCAATACGTTCATAATCTAACTATAAAGCTGTTTGGAATAGATTTAAATTTTCAATCTGATTTGAATTAAGACAAGGGCTGCCAAAACTCTGAGATACCAAACATAATATTGATACAGGAATATCTATCATTCTATAATGGCGGGTACACAATCTACACAATTATTCATAGCAACGATTATCAGTGACCCATGTACGTCATGCATTTTAATTTCCGTAGTTTCAATAGAAGTGCTCCGTCCCATGCATTGATATCTAAAGCTACCGCACCGCACAAGGTTACGATCGACGACTCGGGAAAAACAACAGTCGCGGCCCGGTGACCTATGTGGGACGTCCTTCAGACCAACTGAAAGATCGAGCAAGGAAACACCTAGTTGCGGTAACCGTAATCCTCATCCTCCGACCGACCTTCGGGAGGATGAGGGCTACGGTTACCGCAACTAGGAAACACCCAGATAAGGGAATTCAGATACTACTGGACAAGTGCAGAATGCACGGAGGAAGTAAAAGTTCATTCCTCCATGCTAAATGTAAGTTGTTACTGTATGTACAGACACATCCGTGTATACGTGTACGTGTACTGTAAAATTAAAAAGCGTACATGTACAATGTACATGTACATGTACATTTACATGTAGCATGGTATACGAACAAGTGCATAGCGTGCGATTGTACTGCACATGTGCACGGTCACGGACATGTTCATGTGGAGACACACGGTTACATGTAAGTGTGGCATGGCCACTTAGTTGTTAGTTCTTTTTAATATCCTTGCAGCAGAAGTTAAATAGTAAATGCCCCACTGGATTTTGAATTGCTTATAGTAAACCCCCACTCCTACTGGTAAAGTAATGTCTTTATTACGCGCATAATTAGCACTTAAGGACAGTAGCCCCCTTGTTATTCAGCCCCAGCCCTGTGTATTTCCTGCTTAACTACTGTAGTGTATAGTCACTTTGCAGACCGGCAGTGGAGTGAACCACACGCGCTATCCCTACTCCAATTCAGTCTAGATACTGCCCTTTCGATTTGTTCTGGTCTACCCTTGGTAAGTTATCTTTATTACTGTATAATTGTAAATCGCCAGATTAGGATTTAAGGATTTATTGTATTGTATTTTCATTGTATTTTTTTCTCAAGCCCTCTTTTGCTTGGTTTTGTCTTGATTTTTGGACATGCATGTAGGTTTTCCCAAGGACTGGAAGTGTGATCAGATTTATAGTCGTTTTATTTTCCCTCATTTCCCTTATGGAATTGAGCAGACCTGGGATTGATCTCACGATTTGATTGGTTATCTTGAAATAGATGGCATTGTAGTATAGTTGAATTTACTTTTACTTTGATTGGTTTTTATGTTGCTTATGTCATTTTCCAGTTTCTCAGTTTCTTTTGAGTAAGAGATAGTTGACTTGTGTTGAGACAAGATTGTGTTTTTATATTAATTTGTTTGACCTTAGTTGAAAGTTGCGATACTTTTAAGTTAGATGCTTTCGATGCATTTGTGTACTGGCGAACTTTTTCCCTTGGATTGATTTTTGTATTTGTGCCATCTTATGGGAGAGCTATGGTCTCTTTGCTCAGTACTTTGTTCTTGGATAGTAGCCACACAGGAAGTTATAGACAATGGAGACTGTGTTCCTTATGTTTAGACTTGCCTCTAGTCCCTGTTGTACTGTAGTATTTTAGTGGACGTACACCACTGTAGGCATATGTATGATGTACTACATAACCTACATGTAGGAGGACTGGTGGAAGTTTACTTAGTACCACCAGCTGGTTTCACTCCAGTGATTTGGGAGGTGTAGACCTGAGCCACTGAGCTTATCAGCTCATTAGATATTCACAGGGAAAAGGGTTGTTTTTGTGTGGACCATGGTTGGTTAATCCTGTTGGGAATGGGCAATGTGGTTAGAGCCAAGTATTCACAGGAGGGTTGATTTAGTTTTTTTCTTTAGTGTTATTACTGACATTTACCCTTGTGCTATTGAGCGAAAATACTTATTGTGTTCTATAATTTTATCTTTATTTGCAGGTTGTTGAAGTTGTTGTTTTTGACCTGTAACCGGATTTTTATACTGTGTTGGTCTTGAGGGTCTTGTCTTACATCATTTTTTATTATTGGTCTTGAGGGTCTTGTCTTACATCATTTTTTATTATTGGTCTTGAGGGTCTTGCCTTACATCATTTTTTATTATTGGTCTTGTTGGTCTTACCTCATTTTTATAGTTGGTCTGTCTTAATTTCTTCCTTTCCTGCTTTCTTACTCTTTTACTCTCTTACTCTCTTTCTCTCTCGCTTTCTTACTTTATTCTTACCTTTCTCAGTCTCACCTTTTTTTTTTGTACTGCCAGTGAGAAGAGATCTGGTCAGTCTGGATGAGATTTTTTTGCATTAAATTTGGTTTCGCTCTTTTTGGATTTAAACACGGTTGTCTGTCCCTATTTATTTAAATTCTCTCCTCGCGACTTGTCCCACACTCGATCTATAGTTTTCTTTGCAAGTGAGTTCCCCAAACTCTTCAGTATTTTTTCCAATTAGGTAGCGTGCTCATTTTTCAGGCTACATTTTTCCCCCTTTCTATTTTTTTGGTGGAGAATCCGGGCAGTGGGACTTATTTTCGTATAGAACTTAGCCAGGTTTTTTTTATTTTTATAAATAGGGATAGTATAGTTTTTTTCCAAGGCCAACACAGTATTTAAGTTTTGGAGGCGGATCATGAGCAGGGGCTGAGACACCAAGGATGGTGGTGCCTGCCAGGTACCGGAGACACCAGCTGCGATGGTGACCCAAAGCCTGCTTGCTGAGTTCGACCCCATCCCGCCAGTACCAGGAGAGAGGCAGCCGACGATGGTGAAGGAGAAGCATGGTCTCTGCCTAGAAAACTGGATGCAGGACCTCCAGTCTATCTTCAAGGCCAAGGAGGAAGCCATGAAGTCAGTGGTACCTGTGAAGGAGGTTGCTACTCCATCCCGATCCACACCCATCGACACCGTATCCCCTAGCCTGCAGCAGCTGCTAACCCAGCAGTTGGGCGAGATGAAGGTCATGCACCGGGAACAAATGGAGGCCTTAGGACAGCAAGGGCAGCGCTTGACTCGACTCGAGGCGGCAGTTTTCAGGCCTCAGAATCAGATGCCTGCTCAGCAACGCCCAAAGCCACAATACACCGGGTGCTTCAACTGCGGGAGTCGGAGCCACCTCGCAAGGAATTGCCCCGGGGAACAACGACCACCGAACCACGCCAATCAGCCCATGATGACATCAAGCGCACCAGCCCGTGTTCAGCAAGCCTACCCGCCGACTCGACCCCAGATCAATCAGATGGCAGCTGAGGCTCCAACCGCTCCGTTAAACGAGCAGAACCTGCAGATGTAGGGCGGTCAGCGGGTTCGTCAAACAAATGCCCACCTAGCCACACCCCTGTTGCTTCCAGTCGCAATGACCAACGCCCAACAGCCGATGACAGTAATGTAGCAGGAGACGCTATGCTACCGTTAGCTGGACATATTAACCGTGCTGAGGTTAAGGTCTCTGGTATCCTCGCTACATCCCTGTTGGACACTGGTTCCCAAGTCACCACCATAACAGATGAGTTTGTGAGAAGGCACCCTACACTGAGCCAGCAACCACTCCGTCCCTCTGACGTGTCCATAAGTGGAGCTGGAGGTCAATTTGTCGCACACCGTGGTGTTATTGCGGTTGACCTGGAGGTAATGGGTCAAAGCATTCGTAAAGTGCCAGCATTCGTCGTTCCAGCGACCCCTTTCCGGCTGGAAACCCCAGTTCTCATCGGGACCAACGTGATCAGAGCCAGTCGAGATCAAATGAAATCGACTCATGGACGGCACTTCATGGAGAAGAGTCAGAGGATGTCCCAGCCCTGGTTCGCAGCGTTCCGATTCGTAAATGCAGATGGAGCCGACATCGCTCACGTGGATGGAGAAATTGGGCATTTGAGGTTTTCTGGTAGCCGCCCACTGGAGATTAAGTCGGGGATGGAAGTCTCCTTCTTAGCACGAGCACCACATGCTACCAAGGGAAGGAAGTTTACTGCTTTGGTGGATGGGGAGAGCAGATCGTTAGCAGTTGGTCGACTCTTGGTAGAAGTGTCAGGGGGTAAGGCACCAGTCAAGCTCCTCAATACTTCAAGCCATGTGGTGACTATCCGAAGAAACATGAGGGTTGCTACTCTGTCGTGTATCCAGGCTGTTGATGGGACACCGGCTTGTCAAGGAGAGACGATGAGTGCAGAGCAGACAGTGAACGCTGCACCGGAACTTCCAGAGGTGGATTTGTCCAAGGCGGCTTTGACTCCATCCGAGAGGGAAGCTGTACAGAAACTGCTTGCCCAGAATATGGATGTGTTCTCCACTAGCCCCCTTGATGTTGGTTGCACTTCCACAATCCTACACGAGATACCACTTGTGGACTCCCGCCCTTTTCGTTTACCCTATCGGCGCATACCACCATCTCAGTTCCAAGAAGTACACGAGCACATCAAAGAACTGAAGGCTGGTGGGATAATCAAGACAAGCCAGAGCCCATTTGCCTCACCTATCGTTATCGTACGAAAGAAGGATGGCCGCATACGCCTATGTGTGGACTATAGGCACTTGAATTCAAGGACTGTTCGTGATGCACACCCTCTCCCTCGAATTGATGAATCCCTCGATGCGCTTGGCAATGCTAAGTACTTCTCCTGCCTGGACTTGACCTCTGGTTATCTCCAGGTACAGATGGCGGAGCAAGACCGACAGAAGACAGCCTTCACCTCACCAATGGGCCTATATGAGTACACCCGTATGCCTTTCGGACTGACTAATGCACCAGCGACCTTCCAACGGCTGATGACCATGGTTCTGGGGGACATGAACTACTCCGAAGTCCTCATCTACCTGGACGACATTGTAGTCTTCAGTTCAACCATCGAAGAACACTTACAGCGTTTGGGGAGAGTGTTCTCGAGACTGAGGGAACATGGCCTCAAGCTTAAACCCTCCAAGTGTCACCTGTTCAAGACAGAGGTCGGATACTTAGGGCACGTCATATCCGAGAAGGGCATCGCAACTGATCCGGCAAAACTTGAAGTCGTCAAGGGATGGCCCACCCCAAAATCGAAGAAAGATGTCCGAGCCTTCCTTGGGTTCACCGGCTACTACCGGCGATTCATCCGGAATTATGCCCAGGTAGCGAAGCCCCTCTTTGGTCTGATCGGAGGGAAGCGGGGTGTCCGAGATGGTCCCTTCGTATGGAACGACGATTGCCAGACTGCGTTCAAGGCATTGATAGAGAGGATGACAACGGCACCCATCCTTGCTTTCGCTGATTACCAACAGCCCTTCATCGTGCAAACTGACGCTTCCGGTGGTGGCCTGGGAGCTGTGTTGGTACAGAGTCAGGATGGCCGAGAGAGGGTAATAGCCTACGCTAGTCGGACTCTCACCCCCGCCGAAGCGAAGTATCCAGCCCACAAGCTGGAATTTCGGGCACTCCACTGGGCAGTGACTGTAAAATTCCGTGACTACCTGTATGGACAGAGAGTAACAGCCATCACTGATAATAACCCCTTGACCTATGTCCTGAAGAAGGCCAAGTTGGACGCACACGGTCAGAGATGGGTTAGTGATCTATCGATTTTTGACATAGACATTGAGTATCGGCCTGGCAAGGCTAACACTAACGCCGACGCTCTCTCCAGGATCTCCTGCGACCGGGTACGCCAAATCCTTGATGAGACCAACCAGGGGATGAGAGCAGATACTTCAGGTGGAAATGTTGATTCTGGTAGGGATGGCAATGTGGATAGTGTGAGAGACCCCGCGCTTAAACAGTCTGTGGGTAGTGCACCCACCCTTGAGGTGCACCAGACCGTTGCGAGTACAGGGAGCCACTCATCCGCTACAGCCAGTCCTGACCAAGAACGCCCTGAAGATAGAGGTCTACCTGTGGAAGCTGATTCGAGTACAAGTCATCCGTCTCAACCCGCTGATGATGCAGCGAGGCAGGCAGGTGTATCGCCAGGGGATGTATCTAGTCAACCTGTTGGGGCAAGTGTCACTCAATCTAGGAACGCCAGCCTTCAAGACGCACAGCAGAATGACCCGGACATATGTCGTGTCCTGCAGTTAAAGTCGACACAGGCTAGGAGGTTAAGTCGAAGGCAAGCTGCAAAGGAGTCCGGCGCTGTGAGGAAGCTACTTCACTCATGGAAACACCTGGCAGTGAAAGATGGCCTGCTTGTCTACCGGAAGGGTGAGGATGGCAGACGATTTCTGCTGGTGCTGCCGAAGGTGATGAGGATCCAGATCCTCCAGCATATCCATGACTCCATGGGACACATGGGTCTGGAGAAGACCCTGCAGCATGCCAAGGATCGCTACTTCTGGCCGGAGATGTATTCGGAGGTCAGGAGTTACATCCATTCCTGTAGGCGATGTACCCTTAGGAAAGCCCCCGACTCCAAGAGACGTGCTGGTCTGAAGAGTATCAGAACGACGAGGCCCCTTGAGTTGATTTGCATCGACTTCTTGAGTCTAGAGCGCTCAAAAGGAGGATTTGAGAATGTGCTTGTCGTCACTGATCACTTTACCAGGTATGCCAAGGCCTACGCTACACGAGATCAGAAGGCAGGAACTGTGGCCCGAGTCCTTTGGGGCGGGTTTATGGTCAACTATGGAATCCCAGAGAGAATCCACTCCGATCAGGGGAAATGCTTCGACTCTGCTGTTGTTCGAGAGTTATGCAGCATGCTAGGAGTACAGAAGACCAGGACCACACCATATCACCCCCAAGGAAATGGTATGGTGGAGCGGTTCAATCGAACTCTGCTGGCCATGCTGGGCACGCTAGAGCCAGACCAGAAGCCGGACTGGGCAGCACACTTGGGAACGCTTACCCATGCCTATAACTGCAGCAAGCACGAATCGACTGGACATTCACCATTCCACCTCATGTTCCTGCGAAAGCCGAAGATACCAGTAGACCTCCTGTGCTCTACCGGCATATCGACTGACCCTGAAACACGTCCAGATGAGCACGATTACTCCCATCACATTCAGCGGATCCGCCAGCAGATTCGCGAAGTCTACCAAGATGTACAGGCGAATGCGGAGAGAGCCAGGACCAAACAGAAGGCGGGATATGATCAGAAGGTGCGTGCGGTTGAACTACAGCCAGGGGACAAGGTTCTCGCTGCCAACAAGTCTCTGCGTGGGAAAGCAAAGCTGAAGGACCGATGGGAAACAACCCCGTACGTCGTAGTCAAGAAGTTGCAGGGCATCCCATCCTATCTTGTCAGACGGACTGGTTCCTCGGTCACGAGGACTCTTCATCGGGATATGCTGTTGTTGTGCCCATTCCATGTGAGTTCTTCCAGCAACGCCAGATCTGAGTCAGACGGTAGCCGCAGTTTGCCAGATGTGTCTGCTGCAAGCAGGGAACCTGGTGTAGCACCATCCCGAGAGGTTTTGAGTACTGCTTCGGAGACTCACACGAGCCTCAGTGAGTCAGAAGACGACAGGAGTACAGCTGAATCTCTGAGAGAGGCCACTTCAGAAGACGAAGCACCAGCTTATCGCCCCCGCAGATCCATTAGGCCTCCCAAGCGTTATGGTGACTGGCAGCATGATTGATACACTCTAGTCTCTAGTCCAATAGTCAAATCCTGTGTACATGCCTAGATTTTTATTATCTTTCGTCCTCCGTTCTCTAGTTTTACAGTTGCTGAGGACAGCAACGAGTTTAGAAGGCGCGAGTGTGGCATGGCCACTTAGTTGTTAGTTCTTTTTAATATCCTTGCAGCAGAAGTTAAATAGTAAATGCCCCACTGGATTTTGAATTGCTTATAGTAAACCCCCACTCCTACTGGTAAAGTAATGTCTTTATTACGCGCATAATTAGCACTTAAGGACAGTAGCCCCCTTGTTATTCAGCCCCAGCCCTGTGTATTTCCTGCTTAACTACTGTAGTGTATAGTCACTTTGCAGACCGGCAGTGGAGTGAACCACACGCGCTATCCCTACTCCAATTCAGTCTAGATACTGCCCTTTCGATTTGTTCTGGTCTACCCTTGGTAAGTTATCTTTATTACTGTATAATTGTAAATCGCCAGATTAGGATTTAAGGATTTATTGTATTGTATTTTCATTGTATTTTTTTCTCAAGCCCTCTTTTGCTTGGTTTTGTCTTGATTTTTGGACATGCATGTAGGTTTTCCCAAGGACTGGAAGTGTGATCAGATTTATAGTCGTTTTATTTTCCCTCATTTCCCTTATGGAATTGAGCAGACCTGGGATTGATCTCACGATTTGATTGGTTATCTTGAAATAGATGGCATTGTAGTATAGTTGAATTTACTTTTACTTTGATTGGTTTTTATGTTGCTTATGTCATTTTCCAGTTTCTCAGTTTCTTTTGAGTAAGAGATAGTTGACTTGTGTTGAGACAAGATTGTGTTTTTATATTAATTTGTTTGACCTTAGTTGAAAGTTGCGATACTTTTAAGTTAGATGCTTTCGATGCATTTGTGTACTGGCGAACTTTTTCCCTTGGATTGATTTTTGTATTTGTGCCATCTTATGGGAGAGCTATGGTCTCTTTGCTCAGTACTTTGTTCTTGGATAGTAGCCACACAGGAAGTTATAGACAATGGAGACTGTGTTCCTTATGTTTAGACTTGCCTCTAGTCCCTGTTGTACTGTAGTATTTTAGTGGACGTACACCACTGTAGGCATATGTATGATGTACTACATAACCTACATGTAGGAGGACTGGTGGAAGTTTACTTAGTACCACCAGCTGGTTTCACTCCAGTGATTTGGGAGGTGTAGACCTGAGCCACTGAGCTTATCAGCTCATTAGATATTCACAGGGAAAAGGGTTGTTTTTGTGTGGACCATGGTTGGTTAATCCTGTTGGGAATGGGCAATGTGGTTAGAGCCAAGTATTCACAGGAGGGTTGATTTAGTTTTTTTCTTTAGTGTTATTACTGACATTTACCCTTGTGCTATTGAGCGAAAATACTTATTGTGTTCTATAATTTTATCTTTATTTGCAGGTTGTTGAAGTTGTTGTTTTTGACCTGTAACCGGATTTTTATACTGTGTTGGTCTTGAGGGTCTTGTCTTACATCATTTTTTATTATTGGTCTTGAGGGTCTTGTCTTACATCATTTTTTATTATTGGTCTTGAGGGTCTTGCCTTACATCATTTTTTATTATTGGTCTTGTTGGTCTTACCTCATTTTTATAGTTGGTCTGTCTTAATTTCTTCCTTTCCTGCTTTCTTACTCTTTTACTCTCTTACTCTCTTTCTCTCTCGCTTTCTTACTTTATTCTTACCTTTCTCAGTCTCACCTTTTTTTTTTGTACTGCCAGTGAGAAGAGATCTGGTCAGTCTGGATGAGATTTTTTTGCATTAAATTTGGTTTCGCTCTTTTTGGATTTAAACACGGTTGTCTGTCCCTATTTATTTAAATTCTCTCCTCGCGACTTGTCCCACACTCGATCTATAGTTTTCTTTGCAAGTGAGTTCCCCAAACTCTTCAGTATTTTTTCCAATTAGGTAGCGTGCTCATTTTTCAGGCTACATAAGCATAATGTACATGTACATGTAGGCCTACATGCACAATCACTCCTACTACGCATGTTCATTTTTCACACTCACATGTATCCACTACACACGTACATGTACATGTACATGTACATGTACATGTACTGCACATGTATGGTGCACCATAATATGTACTATACATATACACTGCACATGTACATCCGACCGGCTGTATCCGAGATCAGGCACACATGTCAATAATATTATTAGCATAATCGCCCAGTCCAGCGTGTACGGCGCATGTCTATTGTACACGCCTGTACATGCATAATAAGTCTGACGTTCTAACCGTGAACTGTATTGTACCTTGCACCTGCCTCAAGCTCAAGAGACGCCGGATTGTACGTTTTCTGGCGACCAAAATATAGTGACGAGAATGTGAAGGCCCTTTAAGTGGTGTCCACTGCCTGGTGTTCATACGATACGACGGTACGTACAATGTATACTTGTTTCATGGTGTATTACACGGTCCATTATGGCAAAGCTTCCACGTCTTCGTGTGGGACATGGCCGTCTTGACGACTGACCCATTGTATTATTATATGAGTGATGCCAGTATTCATGTGAACGTGCACAAGCACAGCAGTAGTACTAGTAGACGAACCAGACATCACCGCGTGATGAGGGAGGATACGTTCTGGATTCTGGAATATTGCAGGACAAGGCTTTTGCCTTTTTGGGGGGTCGTTTATAAGAGGACACTTCGCTGCATTTCGTCCCCGGGCGTTGCCGAGCCTAGGTTTTTTGATCGGTCTTGTCATGGTCTGGAGGGTCTGTGCATGTGGTCTATGTGACTGGGTCACAGACCAGCGTTGGTATCGGTTGCCGTGATCGAACCGTGATCGAGCCAGTGCGTATGGTGTTCGGGGTGGGCTGTTTCCATACAGGATTCTGTACGGGTCACGGGAGGAGTCAGCTGTGGTATTGGAGTTGTGCCAGATGGCTCGTGCTTCCGTGCACACATGCACCACGATCATTTATAACACAGCCTGTCTATACATAAGTTATGATTTCATTCATTTTTTTGCTTTCATCAATTACTTCGTTCGTCAGCCTCCGCCCGTCCGTTCATGAGTCCGGTTAGCACCCACCCATCCATTTCTCCATCTATCCACCCACCCAATCCTACCACCCACCCTTTCATCCATCTATCCAATCCACCCACCCAATCCTACCATCCATTCCATCCCTCCATCTCTCCACCCACCCAATCCTACCACCCATCCATGTCCATCCCTCCATCTCTCCACCCACTCATCCATCCCTCCATCTATCCACCCATCCACCCATCCATCCCTCCATCTTTCCACCCACCCATCCATCCCTCCATCTGTCCACCCACCCAATCCTTCCACCCACACATTCCTCCATCTATCCACCCACCCAATCGTACGACCCACCCATTCCTCCATCTCTCCACCCACCCAATCCATGTCCATCCCTCCTTCTCTCCACCCACTCATCCATCCCTCCATCTATCCACCCACCCAATCCTACCACCCACCCATTCCTCCATCTCTCCAGTCTCCACCCACTCAATCCTACCACCCATCCATGTCCATCCCTCCATCTCTCCACCCAGTCATCCATCCCTCCATCTATCCACCCACCCACCCATCCATCCCTCAATCTATCCACCCACCCAATCCTTCCACCCACCCATTCCTCCATCTATCCACCCACCCAATCCTACCACCCACCCATTCCTCCATCTCTCCACCCACCCAATCCTACCACCCGTCCATGTCCATCCCTCCATCTCTCCACCCACTCTTCCATCCCTCAATCTATCCACCCATCCACCCCTCCATCTTACCACCCACCCATCCATCTCTCCATCTATCCACCCCTCCATCTATCCACCCACCCATCTATCCCTCCATATATCCACCCACCCATCTATCCCTCCATATATCCACCCACCCATCCATCACTCCATCTATCCACCCATCCATCCATCCCACCACCTCTCCACCCACCCATCCATCATCTACCCATCTATCCATCCACCCAATGCTATCACCCATCCATTCACCCACCCAATCCTACCACCATCCATCCCTCCATCTATATGCCCACCCATCCATCCCTCCATCTATCCACTCATCCAATCCTACCACCAATTCATCCCTCTATCCACCCACCCAAATGACCCAATCCTACCACTCACCCATCCATCCATCCATCTCCCTCCATCTTTCCAACCATCCACTCATCCCTCCATCTATCCACCAACCCACCACCCATCCATCCCTTTATCTATCCACTCGCCCATCTATCCCTCCATCTATCCACCCACCAACCACCCATCCATCCCTTTATCTATCCACTCGCCCATCCATCCCTCCATCTTTCCAACCCCCCACTCATCCCTCCATCTATCCACCAACCCACCACCTATCCATTTCTTTGTCTATCCACTCGCCCATCCATCCCTCCATCTATCCACCCACCCACCACCCATCCATCCCTTTATCTATCCACTCGCCCATCCATCCCTCCATCTTTCCAACCACCCACTCATCCCTCCATCTATCCAC
>OX465109.1:6543992-6787534 GCA_949987565.1 Luidia sarsii
TCTCTCTCCCTCTCTCTTCACAAATTGCCCTCGATTTGCAGGATTGATGAGTACCCAGCAGTCAATTTCACCAAACTCATTGTAACTTTCGATCCATCGTAAGACGATGAGTGATGCAAACCATACGGCCTATCACATCTTACGATGTGTTATTCATCGTAAGTTGAATTACGATGCGTCGTAAGGCTTTGTGAAATCCCCCCTGGTCTGTTTACTCAATCTGTTTACCTCAAAACCTCAAAATGCGCAATCGACAGAGCCGACTGAACTGGTGCAGCCAAGAGATAAAGGCCTCTACTTTTGCCCAAACAAATTCAGGTCACGCATAATGATGCAAACCGTGTAACAACGAAACCTCACAACTGGAAATTGGAGATAACAGAATACAGAACCGGATTTGAACGCATCCTTGGCATTTCCCACAGAAAATACACTAAACTGATAATCATAAATGTGATGTGAGAATATATTACGGTACCTCCAAGTGAACAACATCTGTCTCTTTCTATTTAGCTCTTTCAGTTTCTCTTTCTATTTCTCTCTCTATGTCTCTCTCTTCTTTCTGGCTTTTCTGTTTCTCTCTCTCTTTGTCTGTGCTCTCTTCGCAAATTGCGTTCCCATTGATTAGGTAAAAACAATCGTCGGCAATGCCCAGTTTCAAAAAGAGTGCTCACGCTGCCTATTGTGCAAGTACACTGTATACGTGTACCGAGATTAGAGCTTGTATAGTTGTATATTGCCCGCGAATCCGCGATACCTTTCCTTGGGCCAGCTGTGGACTCCAGTTCGAAATCTCGTTCGAGGCACAACGAACCGCCGCAGTTTCGAAGCGACTGTCGGAATTCCCATCCGTTAGTATACTGTAGGCCTTCCCTCATTTTCTTCATCACGCATCTATTCTCTTTCTTTTTTTCTACAGGTTTCTTGTTCAAGAGCCATGGCCCAGGAACACGTGTACAAAATTCTCTTCTTCGTGCAGTCGGCGGCCTTCATTCTGTTGATAATAAGTAAGTCTGTTCAATGTCTTTCTCGTTGCCCAAGTAGGCTTGATGATCTCCACTGAAGTTATAGAGCAAACATTTCGTTTGCAAACTTCAGACAGCTGGTGTCTGGTCGTATTTGCCCTCGATTGGCAGTGTGGCTGTGGATGTGAAACGCCAACAGACGGGAGCAGCAGTTTGCTCGTGATCGGTGGTGTTGACTGAGTGTCGACTACGGAGCCACTGGATGAAATACAGTATTCGTGATTACTTATTACGTCATTAAGTGTACCGTAAACGGCGGGCTCCTTAGTCTTTGTCATGTTCTCACTTCCATTCATAGGACGGGCCAACGAAATCGCAACGCAAAACATCGCGAGCCGATTGTGGTTAGCAGTTGTGGTCAAATGGTGTGTGGACCATGTAGGGAGACAAGCGTTGCACTTCCTGGAGCGCGAGCGGTGCATTGTGGGATTAAAAAAAAAAAAACCTGTGCGGATCAGCTATAGCATTCCCACACACACACCGCCTGTATTATTTTCTTGCCTTCCTTGCTCCATGGCCTCACTTAAAGTGGAGTCCGAATCGCGATTCAAATCCAATTAATAATCGCTTTTCTTGTGTCTGTGAAAAAAATGAATCGCGACTCAAAGCGCGATCCAAATAATCGCGTGTATTATTCGGGAGCAGTGGAAACGGCCTTTGTGTCTTTTGGTTTCGGTTTGGGAAAAAATAGAAAGGCCCTTTACCCATGGAGGAAGGAATACCGAATCATGGGAGCATGCATTATATTAGCGTGCGGACTTTCATGGAAGTGAATGTTCAGCCGGAAACGGCAGAATGCCATTGCCGGATGAGTGTATAACCTCCCCATTGGAAGTGATATGTTTTCCTGGAGATGTTATGCATATCCATGAGCACTCTTTACTTTGATTGGCCAACGTCGGAGTATAGAGCATACATGAATATGCATTAAACATGATGTCATGACAGTTGGCCAATCAGATTAATTAAGGGACCCCAAGAATATCGTTTGTGGGAAGAATTCCTTTGCCGCATGAATATGAGTTATATACTTATAACCTGCCTTATTTTGGTCAATATTACAGAAGAAAAACTGACTGGGAACTTTTGAACAATTTCCTGGAGATGTTATGCATATCCATGAGCACTCTTTACTTTGATTGGCCAACGTCGGAGTATAGAGCATACATGAATATGCATTAAACATGATGTAATGACAGTTGGCCAATCAGAATATCGTTTGTGGGAAGAATGCCTTTGCCGGATGAATATGAGTTATATACTTATAACCTGCCTTATTTTGGTCAATCTTACAGAAGAAAAACTGACTGGGAACTTTTGAACAATTGGAAAAATTGGCAAAGAAAACTTTGACTGGACCGGGACATGAACTCGAGACATCTTGATTAACGTAGCAGTGCTCTTCGGCAGTTAATCGTTAAATTGCTTCTGAGCGACTGGCGCCCCCGCCCCGGCAAAGACTGGTTGAATATTTGGGAGGCCACCATCTAGAGGCTGGTTAGCTCAGATGGAAGAGCACTGCTACGTTAAAACCCTAACGCTTTGCACCTCCTGCACAGGACACACTCTGTATACCGCAATTTACCACAGTGCCCACAGGGGTGTAGGCTCACATACCCCAGGTCACCACAAAAAAAACCCGCTGTTGAATGTCCTTGTGCATGGCCCTTATCCTCCCAAAGGAAAAACCATGTGTGGTTAGTTGTGGTTTCAATGCCGGTTAGGGATTTATTCATCCAGAGGTCTGGTTCTAGTTCGGTCCAGTCAAAGTTTTGTTTGCCAATTTTTCAAACTGTCTTATTTTGATTGACCATCTTTTTATGCAGATTACTCCCAGACTTCTAGCGTAGTCAACGCGCCCGTGAGGTCGCCCAGTCCCAAGGTCACGGCCTGCAGGTGCGAAGCCAAAGACTTGTCGGCGGCCCAGCTCATCCCGTCAGCGCCCGTTTGCCCCGGTCCGGCCGCCGAGCCCGATGAGACGGTGGCCGCCACCAGGGGCCGCCTGTCCAACTGCAGCCTGGCGGACATCCAGCGGAGGCCCAACGTGGTGCTCCTGACCACCACCAACTTCGGCTTCCTGGACATCACCATGAACATGCTGGCCAGCATCCGGCAGATCGGGCTGTGCGTGAACACGACCATCGTGGCCGAGGACCAGCGGGCGCACGACTTCCTGCGGGCCCAGTCCCGGGACGACCCCGGGGTGAACGTCAGGCTGACGGCGTCCGGCGAGGTGGGCAGCCGCGAGATCCCGCGCACCAACAGGCGCGACTACTACGCCATGTTCAACAAGCGGGCCGCCTACATCCTGGACTATCTGGAGCGCGGCGTGGAGGTGCTCTTCAGCGACGGCGACACCTTCTGGTTCCGCGACCCCTTCCCCTTCTTCCGGGGCGAGTTCGACATCTCCCTGATCGACTCCAGGTCGCCGTACCCCCAGCGGACGCCGCAGGGCGACTTCTGCGCCGGCTTCGTCTACTACAAGCCCACCGCGGTCACCGTGCAGTTCGTCAAGGCCTGGATCCAGACGATGAGGGACAATGACAAGATCGGCCGGCTCCTGGCCGACCAGAGCGTCATGAACGGCCTGCTGAAGAACGACAAGCCCGTCTACGTCAACATCAAGCCGCTGGACACGAACATCTTCCCGTGGGGGCCCAAGTTCTACGAGCTGCTCGCCAAGAAGGCCGGCTACCCGACCGTCGTCATGCACGCGGCCAGCATCCGCGGACGGGCGGCCAAAATTGCCAAGTTCAAGACGTCCAACATGTGGCTGGTGAACAAGACCGTGGAAGAGATGGTCAATCAAGTTTGACCCTTCCCTTCCCCCAGCTTTTCCCTTATTTATCATTTTTGCGTTTGTCTTCTTTCGACGGACGACGTCCCGTCACCATCTGGGAACTATTTTCCTGCGCGTTATCATTATTTACACGGGTACGGGAAATCCGTCTTGCCTTGCATGTTTTCTGCACGGGAACGAGCCATGCTTCACAGCTGCGTTTTGTACTCGGCTGAATAAGAATACAGTTCCGGCACAGTTTTGATACACAGTCACCAATAGAGACATTGAATTCCTCTTTCGTTCTGTAAGATCAGTCCCTGAAGTACTGATACATACCAGTACTACTGCCCGTTTCTGTCTCCAATCGCTTGTCCTGTTTTGAGCATACACGCTGCATATTATTACCTACTTGTTATCCCCGAATTCATATCACTCTACTGGATCGAGTTTTTGTACTAATGTATTTATTTTTCGATGTGTGCTTATGCAGTGCCCAACTGTACACACTGCACATGTAATATTGGAATCAACAGGCAAGCACGAATTATGAGCGCTATCCGTACTTGTGCAGTCGGATCCAGTCGATTGAAAGCCCACATATTAGGCTATACATAATAGCGAAGAGCCATGTAATCAGGGTTCTACTTTCAGAGAAAAAAAAATGTAGACAACAGGTCTAGTAACTGAAGTCTCTTATTGGACCTGAACTATTTTTTGACAAGACCTGTGCCACAAAATAATAAGAAATAAAAGCCACAGTTTGCACACAGTGAAAGGAATAACATGATTAAATGCTGCTTACTTGCACTGTTGTACAGGTGAAAGTCAAAGTTATTATTTGAGTGCCATTTTCTTCATGGTGCAAGAAAAAATGTCACTGACAGTCTGTCCAGTGCAGTCACACTCGGCACTAGACCGACGCAGAAAACACTAGACTCGGTCTACGGTTTACTGGATATTTCGAGCCCTGTTAATTATTCATTGTCATTGAGCTATCGACTCTGAAAATAACTATTATAAGCTGAATTTTGAAAATGGACCCCTTGACTTGTTTCCTGTACGATCTGTATCCTGCTGGTCTGTTTCCTCAATCTGTTTTCAATATGTTCCTCAATGCCCAATTGACAGAGCCGACTGAACTGGTGCAGCCACGAGATAGGCTAAAGGCCTCTACTTAAGCAAATATTATTCAGCTCACGCATAAATGATGCAAACCGTAGCAAGCAACGCAACCTCACAACAACTGGAAATTGTAGATAACAGAAGCCGATTTGCACGCATCATTGGCATTTCGTCCCCACAGAAGTGAAACTGATAAATGTTTTGTGAGAATAATTATATTACAGTACTTCGAAGGGAAAAACTTCTTGACTTAAGTTCGAGGTAGGCCTATATATATAGCATATAGATTTGAAATAAACCTGCACAAATGCCGATATTTTCTTTAAGACTATCGGTACTGTATTTCGAAATGGCTGAACATTTACCTTTTTTTCATATTTTATTTTCCCTATCTCACTGAATTTGACTGAAGAAGGTTGAAGTTAAACGTCACATGACTATGTATATAGACTGAGTGTATATTGAATTTTTGTTAAGTAAACTGTGAACTCTGTCGCTCATATCTCTTATCTTTTTCTCTTTTTTTCCCGGATTGACGTCATCTCAACGCGTCGACTATAGGTCCGATGTGGAAATCAAAAAGTCCCTAAAAAATACCTTTGGGTCAACTCTGGTCAAACTGTTAACGCCCTGTCAGCACTGGATTATTACTATTTAATATTATTATTTTTTTTTATTTTTTTTTTTTGGGGGGGGATAACCGAGCAAATTGGTACCTTTACCATTTTACGGTAAGTCCAGTGCGGACAGCCCAGGAAGTTTCCATCCCAGATACCGGTAACTTACCCGAGTCGAAAAGAACAGTGCGACGCGGGGCTTGTGTATATGTGACCCGGCACAGCATAATGAGGAATAACCACCACTTTTGAGATTCTGAGATTTCCTAATGACGTGAAAGAGTATACCATTAGCTTTCAAATGATATCAAAATTATTTCCGTGTGAACTTTGTTGTAAATAGTACAAGGGGACTTCGCTCGTTCATTTGGTACCAAAAACAATATAGCAGCACCATTCTAACTCCTCGAAAGCGGCCGTTCAAAAAGGCAGGAACTTTACATTTTCATGAAAACAGTACACAAACACTCCACCGAAATCCTCGTTTTTCAACATTTAGAGACGGATATCGGATAAATCCTTTGAACATAATATCCTCCAATATATTAAATTTCCGAAAAAAAAAAGATTTTTTTTTTTTTTTTTTATCGAATTGAGAAGATACTTTGACTTCAGGCGTTGTTTACTTGAAAAGTGTTTTGGTGGGATATTCCTCATGTCGCTGTGCCGGGTCACATGTTTAGTGAAGCCGTCTATTGTGGTGTTCTTTTGGACTTTTTGGTTGTTGGTTTTTCACTGTGTACAGTTTTTTTCACGTCTTGAATCGATCGACGCAGTGGTCAAAGGTCAGGCAGACCCCATGGCTGGCTATAGTTCCGCCCTTGCACACATTTTCCGACTCGAATCAGTCGCTTGCTGCAAATCGTATGTGCGTGGTCACTTATTAAAGGAGCCGTGCGCCGTGCTTAATTGCCCGGAACATAGAGCATGGGCGATTTGATCGGAGGCGAGGTACGACCAGTCCATTACACCATAGAGTTCCTTGCGTTATTATTACAAGGATCTACTCTGCAATTATGTCTGCATGGATGTTTTTTTTGTTTTTTTTTGGTGTTTTTTTTTTTGGGGGGGGACTGCACCCGCTTGTTCTAATGGCAAGAAGTTGCCCGGAAAAGAGCCGGTTAACTCAACGTTTCGGATAGTGTTTATTCTGCCCGGCGTCAGGAGGCTGCTGGATTCCAACGATCATCGGTGTTTTATAATTATGTCTGGTGGAAGCGCTGGGGCGTGGAGAATCTGTCATGCCCAGTGTGACCGCCGGGGCGAGATGGGCAAGTTCACTGGAGCGTGTCAGTGTGAGAGTGGGCGCCAAGGGTAGAGGAATTACCTAGCTCTTAGGTATTACCGCAAACCGTCCACTGAGAGAGGACACGGATGGCAGAAGCCACCCGAAGGAGGAAACATGAGGAAAGGGGAGATCAAAGGGAAAGTCAGAGCAATAATTACTAATAGGGAGGGGGAGGAAGACGCAAATAATCTAAGTGGAAGGATCAATGGGAGAAGTGGTTGGGGTAAGAAAAAGACGAGTTATTGGGAATGTGATATTTCTGTTCGAACGGTGGTATTTCCACCATTCAAACCTCGTCAAGTCATGTCTTCTCACGATCTCCTTTCCAATATTTTAATTCGCTATTTTACATGTTTTAGGTTTGTCTTGTTTGGGTCCTCCTGAAGAGTAAGTGGTTTGCAACAGTTTTGGATGTGTTATTGAAACGTCAGGCCCTTCTGTTTTGGAATTACTTTATGTAACCTAACCACGAATGAGATGTCAAGATACCCTGCCAGATTCGCAATATAATAGCTGCCGCGTGCTGGGCCATTGTTGAATGGGGGATTTTCGAAGAAAAATGTGCCATTTTCAAAACTCGCAAAAAACAATCGGGAGCAATAAATTCATTTGAAATAAATAAAATAAGAGTTCACCTTTGTCCAAGTTTTATACAAAGATACTCTTCGGCCTAGAACAAAGCAATATGAAGCATGCCATTGATAAAGACCTGTTTTTGGTGCAAGTTGCCTCATGAATTGTCAGCATAGCGACAGCAATTGCGCTATTGGACATTTGTTATTGTGGATGGATGGTCCAGAGATAGCGCAGTAGCATACTGTACTGTTCCACGGCCCAACGGTCGTCACATACATGTACACTGTGGGAAATCCACCCACCGCCTCCACGGTAAACTGTGGGCTCGATTTGGGCCGACCGCCTCGAAGTTTTGACTGCCTTGAGTGGAGTCTAGTCAGTGGGAAATCCACCCATTGCCTCCACGGTAAACTGTGGGCTCGATTTGGGCCGACCGCCTCGAAGTTTTGACTGCCTTGAGTGGAGTCTAGTCAGTGGGAAATCCACCCATTGCCTCCACGGTAAACTGTGGGCTCGATTTGGGCCGACCGCCTCGAAGTTTTGACTGCCTGGAGTGGAGGCTAGTCAGTGGTCAAAGTCCGTCAGTACATGTACATTACAATTTACATACAGTGAGCCTTTTCTTCTTGGCGCACAAAAGCCACGGTTGGACTCCCACATGTTTAATTCAATGAGGGTTTGCCCATGGAGGTATTAGGCGAGTTTGCCTAGCTGTGCTCAGCGTTGGCGCTCCCAATTCTCACAGATTGGCATTGTTCCCGATAGGCATGCCGCGTATGGGTGAGTGGAAATATGCATCGTATGTGTCGATATATATCATGTGTCGATATGGTGTCTCATATGTGTAGGTAGTTACTAGGTAGACAGACAGGTTCTAAGGCTTTGGTGGCTTATCCACCCCTCAGCCAAATTCATTCAAACACCCACAAAATATTTCTAAGATGTGTGTCATTTTTGAGAGATTTCGGGACCCTTCCTCTCCAAACACCCGTAAGCTAGCCCCCTCTAGAAAAAAAAAACAGGGTCTAGAACCGGGCCAGAATCCCATGGATAATAGCTCCATTTGGAAAAGCGTTAGATTTTAAAACCAGGGCCCAATTAATTTGCCGAAGTATAAAATAATGTGCTCAGCAGAAAAGTTCTTGATCCTTGGACGATGGCGACCATCATAATAATTATTCAGTGTGATGTTGATAAGCTTTTCCCGTATCCGAACAGGTGGAATTATTGGTGCTAATGACATTATTTTTTACCGATAAATTAAGGTTTTCGTGCTTCAGCGAATCTTGGTGCTTGGTTCTGTGAAGTTGACCCCGGGTTGTCAATTAGTAGAAGATCCACAAGGAAGGCCTAGTGCTTTGACTGAACCGCCAAATATACGGAAACACGTACGTGTACGTCCAGTGAGTTGACAATCGTGTTCTAAAGGCAATGCAACATTGGGAAGTTGGGAAAACATCGATGTCCACAGATTTCCTTCTAATTTACATGTACACATAGTTTGTAGATGGTCATGATAGAATCCCCATGTTGAAATCTTACCGTCTGGGATGCTGTATTTCTCGAGAAATGTTAACTCAAACGTCGACAAAATAATAGTCTATTACTCGCGGGTGATAAGCTATTTCTTGTACAGAACGGTGCGAAAACCGTGACGGTTTTTGGCCTTTTTCTTCTTTCTCAGATAACCATTTGAGCTAAAACCTTCGCAGTATTGCTCTTTTGGAATGTTTAATGGTTTAACACACAAACTGTGGCAATTTTTTTTTACCTTTACCAATGTTGCATAGGGCCTTTTATAAACGAGGATTATATTGCCATGCGTCACACGTGCAGGTTTTCGTTCTGAAGCTTTAGAAGAAACAAAAGGGTCCCGCATCTTCGTGGATCATTCATGGCCACCAACCTCCGTCATCAGCACGTGGATGCATGGGTTGCAATTTGGGTCATACGTGGCTGCAACGCTTAAGTAGGACGACGCAGGAAAACCTTGGCACACAATAGGAGCGTTCCCACATACAATTGCCTTGAGAGGCGATAAAAGTCGCACTGATAGGATAGGGTCGTTCATTCCCACTACCCCGGTAACCCCCCCCCCCATAAAAAATATTGAACCGCGATTCAAACTCCTCCTTTGTTGTGCCAGTGTGCGGACACAATAACGTGATTATTATTTGGAACTGAAGCGCGAATTCTGACTCCACTATAATAATATGCAGATGGATAACTTAACAGACGTAGCCCATGCAGCACATTACAATATATAGCGAACTTCAAAATCTGACGCTGCAGTAAATATCATCAAGGGACAGAGGCTGCCGCCATTCTCCACATTATAAGGTAATTGTAATGAAAGCCTCCTTTCTCTCCCTGTCTCTCTCTCTCGCTCTCTATCTCTCTCTTTCCCCCTCCTTTTCTCCCCCTCTCTCCCTCTCCCCCTTCTCTCTCTCCCCTCTCTCCCCTCTCTCTCACTCTCTCTCTCCCCTTCCCTCCCCATCTCTCTTTCTCCCCCTCTCTCTCTCTCTCTCTTCCTCGATCCCTCTATCTCACCTCTCTTCCCCCTCTCCTCTCTCTCTCCCCCTCCCCTCCCCATCTCTCTTTCTCCTCTCTCTCTATCTTTCCTCTCTCTCCCCCTCTCTCTCCCCTCTCTCTCTCCCTCCCCTCCCCATCTCTCTCCACCCCTCTCCCCCTCCTCTTTCTCCTCTCTCTCCCTCCCCTCCCTCCCCTTTCTTCTCTCTCTCTCTCTCCCTCTCTCTCTTCCCCTCTCTCTCACCCTCTCTCTCCCCCTCCCCCTCTCTTCCCCACTCCCCCTCTCTCTCTCCCTCCCCTCCCATCTCTCTATCTCTCTCTCTCTCTCTCTCCCTCTCTCTCTTCCCCTCTCTCTCACCCTCTCTCTCCCCCTCCCCCCTCTCTTCCCCACTCCCTCCTCTCTCTCCCTCCCCTCCCCATCTCTCTACCTCCCCCTCTCTCCCCCTCTCCCCCCCTATCTCACCCTCTCTCTCCCTCCCCTCCCCATCTCTCTCTGTCTATCTCCCTCCCCTCTCTATCTCTCTGTCTCTCTCTCTCAGTCTCTCGAATCTCTTCAGCACCGGACCACCCCTCGATTCAACCTTGATATAAACCGAGTTGCACCATCAGTAGCTGCAGTCGCTTCGCTGTTTTGTTCTGAAACCCAGCGAATATTTTTCTAGACACTGGTGAGCTAGCTCTTCCAGAATAAAATCTGGGGTTTTTAACATAAAATAAGGGGTAAAAGAGACGCTCCATATTCCATTTGTGTCACATGCACTCGTCACAACTGCGTGAGTGTTATTCATTTGTTCATACATGGATACACGCTAAAGGATCATTTTATTTTATTGATTCTGATGGCGTGGGATAGCTATTCCCATGGTACGCCAGACGCATACCATCAAATGAGCATCAAATTAGAATTGTCCCGTGACTGCGGCACGGCAACTATTATATAGTACTATAGTACTACTACTGTACCAGACTTGACACACAGTCGTGCAGTCAATAGTGGGCCGCTGGTCTGTGAATTATGTTAACAAGGTTGTCTCTGACCTTGGGTCGTTCGTGGTAAACGACGGAGACGCCATCAGCCCAAGGTGCGGTGCACGCTCGCATCTTGAAAGTCTTGAGGCCTTTTTTGTTTTCATCAGGGAGGTAATCCCGGGTATTATAACTCAAACCACTTATCTCATTCAGCTTACTAGTGACGGGTAAAGCCGTACGGTGGCCTTTTATGTGGGTAGGCTAAGGTAGTGTGCACAACACGACGTGCACAACGCAGAGTGAAATTATTCCAAGCATCATCGGGGTAACCATTGCTCTATTTGAGCTATCCCACTGAGTGAGCAAAGAGCCCTACGGAGTATGGACGTTCCTTTCCACGACGCAGTACAGCCGGCCATACTGGTAAGTCGTCGTAACTGTGCATCCCGACTACGACCTGTGAGCCACGTTCAAGGCGACTAATTATGATCTACTGTAGTTGTACCATGGAGCTATACATATACACTACACCTGTACCCATACTAGTACTAGTACAGACTACACTAATACTACTATTTACTAGAGTAGTAGCAGTAGTAGTACTACTACTATAGTATTACTACTTACTAGGCGTGCTACTACAGAATTAGTAGGAGCAGAAAGCACATTATTCAAGGCGAGGATGGAGCATGGAGGAATTATTTCCTCCATGGATGGAGGGAAGACTTCCTTCCTCCACGGGATAACTTACAATAACCGTGCAATAGCTATACGAGAAGGCGACGTGCGATTTCCCTGCGTTTGTTTTGATCTGTTCAGTCCCACGCCCCTCTAGCTATGTGCAGCAGTGTTACTGCATGTGAACCAGATGGGACATCACACGTGCACGTTTACACATATGTACAGTACATTGTACTGTGCATCACAGCATAGCTCCATGACCGAAGCGTCCCAGTCCGGTCCCCGCCTGAGAAGTACAGGGGACAGGGTTGTTTTTCTCGTATTTGTTCGTCTTCTATTTGATTGTTGTTCAATGCGGAAGTATTACTCTACAATCCCTCGGATACGAGGAAGCTAAACCCCTAAAATGTATAATAGTAACTAATCACGCCAAATAAATAGGTTAGCTATAGCACCACACATACGATTACGAGTTGCTCAGTTGAGTATTTGGCTCAGTTGAGTATTTGGGATAGGCTTATCAAACACGGACTTTGCAATGCTTACACAGTACACAGTGTACAGTTTCGGGTAGTGAGTACTCTGCCCGTCGTCAGGAGACTGCTGGATTCCAACTATCATCGGTGTATATAGCAACGCCTCGACGCGTTCATCGGGCATATAAGCACTGATGATGATAGTTGGAATCCAGCAGTCTCCTGACGACGGGCCGAGTACACACTGCCCGAAACGTTGAGTTGCCGGCTCTTCTCAGAGCCGCACTTTATATCAAAAAGAGATTAGAGTGATATACAAAAATGTTGCAAACTGCTTACTGACTAAAATTACCAAAATACAAATCTGAAAATTTAGTGGGCCTGACGTTTCGATCCTAGCAGTAGCAGGACCTTTCTCAAAGGCAGAGAGAGATGACTTCACTGGCCGCACAGTCCATCACATCCTAGTATAGTCAGTGTTCTTTCACAGTCATGCATTGCAACAGTGCCTAGATGATTGAAATTATGGTTTGTGCAGTTAGGTTAATGGTTAATGTGGTTGATTATTCCGGTAAACTTAGCACAGCTAAATAATAAATATAGCAATGTAACAATTTTATGGAGTTTTTTTTTAAACTAAACCCCGTTTTATTTTTCCCAGCAATTGCTCAACCATGCCCTTTATTTTCCGACACACTACACGCATAATAATATTCTACGTTGAGTTCTTGCACAGATGTGGTTTAATCTGTGTGATAATGTGCCTTGATATTGCAAATAGTTTCGTTTTGAAATGTTCATTTTTAAGGGATAACACAAGTACACAACATTGGTCGAGGTCAACGAATAGCATCCATATACGTTGTCTGATCCAACATATGCATGAATTAGCACACCTGTGAAAATTTCAGCTCAATCCGCCAACCGAGTCTCAAGAAAATAGTGAAAAGCCGCTTCATTTGTTTCGCGAAAATGTAGCATTCAACGAATTGTTCCGAAAAAAAAAATCGTTTAGATCTAGGGGGGAGACGTAAACGATTTCTTTACCATTTTCTCCAAAAATACAGAATTTTTAGGCAGAAATATTCTGTATAAGTTTCATGTAAATCTGTGAACATTTCTGTTTTTCTATCTTACCAATGTTGTGTTGGGGCTTTAATCTTATAAATGCATGCTTCGAAGCCTGCACTTTGAAAAAAGCAAGTTGCGTGAGGTACAACTTAATTAATTTGGTTATTTTTCTTTTGTTTATCGGTATGACATTTTCATTTCATTTCAATTGAATCCACACCTGTATTGTTCAGAGGAGATATTACGATGTTGAATGTGATGTAAAGGCATCAATATCCCCCGACGGCCAGGGCATACTTACATTGTACCATGTAGCCGGTGGGATGCTGGTCCTATGTATGGAAGGGTGACTGAGGGGGGCTTGGGTGTGGGACCTAGGTCAGAACTAGGAGAGGGACCTTGGGTATAGGAGACCCTTTGGTCAGGGGGTGGGGTGGAGAGCTTGATGTGGCTGGGCTTTTCAGAAGCAAACCTCTTCCTTTAAGAGACCTGATACATGGTGTCACCGCAAACCTTCCTATATTGATTCACCCACCATCAGCGGCGTAGCCAGGATTTTTTTCATGGGGGGGCTGCCAAATTTCGTGGGGGGGCGGACTGTAGTTTGGGCGGTTTTTCGATTTTTCAAGGTTTTTCAGTTTTGCCTTGGAGACGGTTTTCGGTTTTGATTTTTGCAAAACCATGAATGGTTAATCACCTTTGTTGTTTTTTTCACATGAGTTAAAAATGCAAATAATTAAGGCAATATTGTCGACCAAATCGTCATAAAAAAACGTCTTGTGGGATTGTACTCGTCCTCGTGATTTGTGCACGCTGCGAGACCACCGTCCAGTGTGTGTGCACTCAGTACTACCGGAATGATTAGTAGACTTCCACCAGTCTTTACACAATTGTTTTCTAAGGTGATATACAAAAATGCTTACTGACTAAAATTACCTAAAAAGTAAATCTAAAATTTAGTGGGCCTGACGTTTCGATCCTAGCAGGACCTTTCTCAAAGGCAAATAATGTAATGTTTATTGCATGTGTAGGCATAGTTTATAGAGCTCCCTATGATAACAAGTTACCAACGATGTTTCGCGTTTCGCGGTCAACCGAAGTACGCGCTCCGACCAGTAAAACAAATCAATGCCGAACGTGTATACAAAAATATATTTGTCTACCGGATATAAACTTAAGATCACTCGACTATACTTGTAAAGGTTTTCAAAAACCCGGGCTTGTGAAAACATATTAAAGTAATGTAGAATTCTTGTCTCTTAGAGCGGTTTGAGAGGCGTTATAGCGCGACGAAAATCGTTCAACTTGACCCCAAAGCCGCGCGTTATGAAACCTTGGACAAAATTGACGCGCAGTGCACCCGACGACTGAGACAATTTTCAATAATTTATTTTATGTAAGAAAAAAATGTTTGTAGAATTCAAGAAAAATTTAGGATTTGCCTGATATTTTTGGAGATTTCGGAAGTTGAAAATTGCATACTGATCCGTCCTACGCGGCCATTTTTTGCTTCAGTGAGAATCACAGATTTCAATAATGGTCACTTGTATTACTCACGTTTGGGGAAAAAGGAGAAATTTCTCCTCATTTGATTGAGAACATTCTCTCCCGTGCGACGAGCCAAAATTAGGCGGCCATCTTGGATTTCAAATTGAAACGGTTATACTGTACAAGTATACACGCAAATCAGTGATGTTTTGACAGGTCCGCGAGTACCTTGACATCATCGGTTTACATAAAACGTGCACAGTAATACTGTGCTCGTCGCACGGGAGAGAATGTTCTCGATCAAAAGAGGGGAAATTGCTCCTTTTTCCCCAAACGTGAGCAATACAAATGACCATTATTGAAATCTGTGATTCTCACTGAATCCAAAAATGACCACGTAGAATGGTGATACGGGTGTTTTCGGCGGTAAATCTGGGGGTTTCGGTCGGGTAGTTTTTCGGTTGAAATGTGTTAGCGGTTTGTACTCACCAGCTAGTCCAAGTAACTTGGACCCTTACAATCGCCCTTATAAAAATTTTGAGGGGTCGGGCGATAGTAGGCTCCAAGGAATCCTGCTGGAAAACTCGGTAAGTAACTATGTGTTCGACTCCATGACTACCGGTACCCCCGACCAAAACCCCCAGATTTTACCCCGAAAACACCCGTGAAACCGTCCCACGCACCCATCTTTGGATTACGTGAGAATCACCGATTTCAATACTGGTTATTTGTTTTACTCACGTTTGGGGAAAAAGGAGAAATGTTCGTGTGATTCTCACTTAATCCAAAGATGGGTACGTGGGACGGTTTCACGGGTGTTTTCGGGGTAAAATCTCGGGGTTTGGGTCGGGGGTAGTCATGGAGTCCAACACATAGTTACTTACCGTGTTTCTCAGCAGGATTCCTTGGACCCTCCTATCGCACGACCCCTCAAATTGTTTTAAAAGGGCGATTGTAAGGTCTAGTTACGGTAGGCCTACTCGGACTACGCACCAGCAGGGTTTGGACTCGGTTCGACTTGGACCCTACAGTCACCCGAACCTCAAAATTTTAAAATTTGATTAAAAAAAAGGGTGAATTGTCAGGTCCAAGTTACTCGGATTACAAATTACCCTCAAATTGAAGCCTGTATATTCCTCTTTCTTTCAATACCACCGTTTCAAAATTAATGACTAAGGAATAATATCAAATTACGCGGAAACAACATTCCGAAATATTGAACTATAACTTAGAAACGCTGAAAGTGCATTCAAACCGGTACCGATCGAAAGCTAATTGCATCGTGCACCCAGATAATGGCCGAGGTTGAAAAGTGTAGCACATTTTATTATGACCGACGTTAGAGACCTTGTCAAGTCTAGGTCTAGTTTCCATCTAGTGAAGCCATAGTGACATTAAAGGATCAGTGGGGCCGAAACCAGACTACGCGCAGCATTGCAACAAGACATAACACGTCCTTGCACACTGTGTACATGTACATGTACACATGTACAATGTACATTGTGTACACT
Source organism: Luidia sarsii (assembly GCA_949987565.1). NCBI lineage: Eukaryota > Metazoa > Echinodermata > Asteroidea > Paxillosida > Luidiidae > Luidia > Luidia sarsii. The sequence goes on from OX465109.1 coordinate 6,560,128, forward strand.
GAACATGTACGTGTACAGCGACCGCATGGCTGCATACACGTACATGTACATGTACATGTACATATGTACGTATACGCTGCGCTACTCAAGCCTCTGCAAGATCATCAGCACTCAGCAGCTACAAGTTATTTTACTACCGAAAAAACATGAATTGGGGTAATAATGGGGTTCTTAATTTATCTTTAGAATTGTGTGGTTTTGATTTTCTTTTGTTTTTCATTGAAAAAACTCAAATCCCAGTGGGGGGGCGAGTGGGGGGGGCGACGATCTTTCATGGGGGGGCGTACGCCCCCCCACGCCCCCCCCCCCCCCGTAGCTACGCCGCTGCCCACCATGCAAAGCCTTTAAAAAAGCAGTAATTTACTTGGATCCAAACAATTTAATAAAAGGTTTTAATACACAATGGTGCCCCATAAACCACATTCCTCATTTCCAATGTCATAACCTGTATACATATCCTGCCCCTTTGTTATTCTACTCTTCGAAGTTCGAAAGGCTATAATAAGGCTATTGTGTTTGAAGGTTTCAAGTATATACATTACCGTGTTTGAGATTATGCACAATTTAATATGATTTCCTTCCTCCATGGTATAATCATGGAGGAATATTCCTCCATGGTATAATGAACAGAGAGAACGAAGCCATATGGAATGAACTGCAGCGCAGGAAGGATGGCAGTATTCTCTTACACGTGATATCCTATTACCATTGCTGCAAAATATACGACAAAACACCACTTATTAGTTTAACGTTGACGCAGGCGGTCATGGGCCCACGGCATTGGGAAGTTTCTGGTACAAAGTACAATTTGTGTTCCGTCTAGTCACATTGATATTGTACCCAACCCACTGAACTGCGTGAACTTCGAAGCGAATGTCGAAACAGCAAGTGAGCGCACCACATCCGGGTTCGTCGTTCGAGCATGCGTGGGTTTTTGTGTGTGTATTCATTTGGGATCAGCGAACACAGACTTAGCAATGTTTACAAATACCCCTTTCCCACTACGCAATCTCCGGGTTATCTCGGGGGTAACGGCAAGCCTTACCCCCGAGATACCCCGGGTTGGAAATGGTTGCCAGGACGTTTCCCACTACACTTTTCCCGCCCCGGGTTGAGACCGAAAAATCGGCCGTTACCCCGGGGTTCGTTAACCCTGCTCGCGACCAGGGTTAAGGATGGAAATCTCGGGGGTAACGGCCGAACCCCGGGGTTGGCGTTGTAGTGGGAAACCGCGCCGGGGTACGAGTCCGGTGGACATTCTCAGGGTTAAGACACCGGATGCGTTACGTAATGGGACGGTCAGAGGTGGGATACGTGGCGGGAAAATCCGCATGCGACGCACATCTGGCATTTACAAGAGGGCAGTAAATTCACGACGGCAACGACGGCAGTTGCCGTCGTGCCCTCACCAATTGCCGCGGTGCCCTTAAATTTGGAGGATTTTCACGGCAACAAATTGCCGTGCCCTTTTAGCACACTGCAGCGCGCATGAAATAATATTCCGACTGCGGTGCAGTGTGTGTGCAGCACACATGGAAGCTTCACTGTACCGTGCGCACTGTCAGCTAAACATTGCGCATTCTGTGCACAACTGTATGGACTGTGGATGGGTGTACATGTAGATGTACAGTACATGTGCATCTACTGTACATGTACATGTATACACGTACACATACACGATCAATGTACTGTACATGTACATGTACAGTACTTACATGGCCATGTCAGATACGTACATGGACAGTGCGTTCGATCCTGACAGTTTCATGTCAACAAACTTTTAATCTGCGGGTACCAGTGAATCTTGGACATCGCTGGCTGTACCAAACAACGGGTACCAACGGTAGTTGGGAGCGATTTGCATTGCACGATAGATAGATTGCGCAGCATGCAGCACGTGGTCGGGTTGCGTGCGAAAGTAGAATCGAAGAGCTGTCAAAGGTTTGCGTGTTCGCGGGTGCCTTTTCAAAGTCGTAACCATGCCCCGAAAGGAGAAAGCTAAACAGCAAAACGAGCTACTACTTCACGATACAGCACAAAAATGTCGCAAACTTTATTCTTTTTTTCAGGTAGGCCTACGAACGTAGTTATTCTCAATTTTTTGGACGAGAACTGATGAGAAGGTTTTGGAACACCGAACCCACATCGCGATACCTTGACAGCATGGACTATTCTATTAGGAATGAGAGGGGTGCGAGTTTATACAATAATAAGCTCCGATAATATGCTCGTTTAGGTTGGACCTAGCTGCTTAAAAATCCATCTTTACAAAACATGTAGGCTCTTTAGAATCCCTTTTATTTTGATTTTTTTGTGAGGATCTATTGTCAGATATTTTTGTCGTCCCGCTTACTATAGCAGTAGCACCCCGGCCATACCTGAATGGTACTGTTCATGTTCCGTGAGAATACGTATTGGTGGCTGACTGAAACCTATTTTAGACGTCATTTTTATGTTGGAAAATAATCCTTTTCAGGCATTGTGGTCCCACAGAAACGATGATATATTAGTAGGAGACCTAAAACAACGATTCGGTGCCTTCAGCGCCTATTTTGAAAGTTTTGTTTAAAGTGCTTACAGCGTGTTTGCATCGGTACTAATAAAAAAAAGTCGGTAAATTGCCTTGATGCCCCGGATTTGCCGAAATTTTATATCTATATTATATTTATATCTGACGCCATTTTCAATGCAGTGTACATGTACACGAGAGTGCGGATTATGCCGTTAATCGAGTGCAGCCCACATGTATCCAGTCAGGCAGCGCGCGCCGACGGGTGGTTGCTGGGCGACAAGGCGGTACGAGGCATTGTGGGACCAGCTAGCGCGCTGTGGGATTTCCGGTCCGGGCAGTGACGGACACCGGGGTTGGGTGTAGTGGGAAATCGCACATCGTTAACCCGGGGCAAGCTCGCCCCGGGTTTCACGAAACTCCGGGTTAACGCGACAAATGGGAACAGAACTCAGGGTTAACGAACCCCGGGGTACAGAATGCTAAACCCGGGGCGGCAAATCTCGGGGTTAAGCAGTTTGTAGTGGGAAAAGGGTATTAGTCATGAGTCCATGTTTAGCCAGATCGACCCCAGCACTATTGCAATGGCATAATGTACTCTGTCCACACATGCACAGGAGGGGCCCTGCGCCAGAGAACTGACGAGGATGGCGACGGAACAGATCTATAAAGTCCTCTTCTTCCTGCAGTCGGCCGCCTTCATATTTTTCCTGATAAGTAAGTTGCGAATAAAAGGTAGTTTCTCCTGTGTACTCATAGTAGTTGCCCCCTGGAAAGCCACGGTAAAGCTAAACCCTGCCCCGTGGCTAGCTGCACGATTCACGCGTCCAATGCACACCCAACTCCCCTTTCTCGTTGGGACCTGCTATAGTAATGCCGTCCTTCGAATCAACCCGTGCGTGTCGTGTTGTGGGGTTGGTCTGCAACACGAACTGGGGCTCGTCTGGCGTGTCAATAATTATTGTTTGCAGCCTCTCGATCGAGACTGCCTTTGCCTATTCCATGGAGGAAGAGCCTCTCTGAAAATATTAAGAACTCCGGTCGACTGCATTGCAAGAGTCGTGCATGGTAGAGGTTGAAATACACTAACTCAGATCATCGCATTGCGAATTCCGTTAAGATGCGCGCTCCCTTGTAAGTTGTAGTTGTAGTGTTTGGTTGTGCAAACCTCCGCCATTATTCTGCTGCATGTATTCTGCGATATTTTTCATGTTACCTGGGCAATCCACGGTCAAACCACGGAGGACGGAAAGAGATCTCCTTCCTCCGCGGTCAAACCGAAACCACGGAACTTGATCACTCTTTGTTACTGTGAGTGACCTCAGCAACGTTGTCCAGTTCAAAGCTTTTCACGCTGAAAGTGAAAACATCGACGAGGCGTTGCTGTAGCCCACAATGCGCTGTACAATGTACATGGATAATGCAGGGGAAGCATAATTCTTAATAGCGAAATGGTTTTTCGGTCGCGAGAAATATCTCGCCAGGAAGAAAACGTCAGCCTCTCTAGGTCAGCCAGCAGTTTCCAACATTATTTTACTGGCTTGTAACTTGTAAGTGTTTCCCTAGTCGGTTTTCTTCAACACGTGTTTGCCGTAACTCGACGTCGACGCATTGCTTTGCCCGAAAATGTATACAGGCAGGATTCGAGCTCATGATTCCTGCTTAAAATTCTGGCGCGGACGTCTTACCAGTGCACCACCTATTGGTGATCGAGGCCATGCGGTGGATCCGAATCTGTATATAAATGACGGCGGGTATCCGTTGCATGGTAGGCCATGGAGGATTATGTTCCCTTCCTTCATGGATATATAGGCTAAAATAACATGTTTGCGTCGAGGAGGGTGTAGGCCTACAGACTACAGTACTCCAACCAGGGTTTGTCGTTCAAGTTCCCGACGTGTAATTAAAGGGATAGCAGAACATTGGTCGAGGTCGAGGATTAGCATCCATACGTTGTCTGACCTAACATATGCATGAAATAGCACACCGGTGAAAATTTCAGCTCAATCCGCCAACCGGGTCTCGAGAAAATAGTGAAAAACCTTAGGCAGAAATATTTCAGTGCGAGGTTTCTACTACATTGTATAACCATCTTCAAACTGTCTAAGTTTCATGTAAATCGGCATGTGATCATTTCTGTTTTTCGATCTTACCAATGTTGTGTAGGGGCTTCACACCGAATACTGTAATTCATTCTCTTCGGCGCAAAATCCTACTACATGCATTGCTTATCTTTACTTTATTGTTCCCTATTGCTATTTGTGCCGTCATTAAAACAGCATTAAGGTTCTTTCTCCATGGAACCGGTAACCTGCGCAAGAAAAGGTTGCGCAATTATATACGGAATGGACGTGCGATGGATTGAGTGGCTTCATTCAACCATGGAGGAACCCTTCTTATTCCTCCATGATTCAACCATTCAACCATAGGCCGTTTACGAAATGAAGGCTTATAATATAGGCTCGGGCTCAGGCTTCGGTCATATTAATTTATCTTACTCGTTATAATGTCACAGGCATCTAAAAACAAGCGTTTGGCCCAAGTTTCGTGGGGAATACCCTGTCACTGAGCCAACAAACCTTCAAATCCGGAAACAAACCACAACCTGGATTTTCAGGTTTTGTCAGACGGAGACGAAGCCTGAGGCCCTAGCCTATAATATATATAAGCCTCCATTTCGAAAACGACCGTAAAATTCAACTGGGCCCCTTTAGAACCGGTGTGAACAAAAATGGTGGCCGCATAATTATAACCCCCGCGCAAGGTCCTGTACAGTCTGTGCAAACACGAGCAGTGTAAACATGAAGCCGGTTGCCAACGACGAGTGTTTGTAGTACACGGTATCATGTAATCTGTGTGTGTGTGGGTAAAACAAAATGGCGGCCCTTAATTTGAGTTCGATAGACCTAACATAGGCCATCCGCATATTATATACAGTACCTGCCTGTTCAAAAGACAGTATGCCTTTGAGAAAGGTCTACTTCTAACTACGGCCGTTCACGAAATGGAGACTTGAGCTTGTGCTTATAGGCTTCGATCATATTATTTCCCTAACCCGTTACAATGTCACAGGCATCTAGAAACAAGCGTTTGCCCCCAGTTTTCTTGGTGAATACTCGGTACTTATTAAGGCAACAAAACGACAAACCATAGCCCGGGTTTTCAGGTTATGTCAGAGGGAGACGACGCCTCGTAGCCCCAGACTGATCCATGGATTCGTATAATTTCAAGGGCCTACCAACCCTATTATAGAGCTTTTTGCCACTATACTGGGGCGTATAGGACGCCACCTATACTGTCTCGTCTTCTCTCTGATCTGCCAATGCATGGCTACATGCTGTGCTTCGCCTCAATGTTAGGTTCCTCTCATATTACTGTCCGTCGCCATGTTATAGGCCTTTCGATTTGGAGGCCTAAGGGTTGAGTGTCTGCAGCTATCTTTGTCTTTTTCTCACCGGTATGTGTGTATATGTTTGCATTGCAGCTGTTTTCCAGCGATCCGATACACTGTATGCACCTTACGAGAGACTCGCCCCTCAGGGAGTCCCGTACACGTGCCGCTGCAAATCCTACGAGGACATCATCAGGCAAGCGTGTCCGCTTGGCAAGGAGCTGCTGGCTTCGTACCGCGGACCGGTCACAAACTGCAGCGTGAACGACATCAAGGAGAGGCCCGGCGTGGTCCTGCTGACCACGGCCAACCTGGCCTTCCTGGACGTGGCCCTCAACATGCTGATGAGCGTCCGGAAGACCGGAGTCTGCGTCAACACGACGATCATCGGGGAGGACCGGCAGGTCTACGAGCAGCTGTCCCAGAGACTGAAGAACGACCCCACGGTGACGGTCCTGCTGACCGACTCCGGAGAGATGGACGCCATCGAGCACCCTCGGAGCCACGGGAGCCAGTACTACGGACTCATGAACAAGCGCCAGGCCTACGTGCTGAAGCTACTGGAGCAAGGCTACGAGGTGCTCTTCAGCGACGCCGACACCTTCTGGTTCAGGGACCCCTTTCCCTTCTTCCAGGGCGAGTTCGACATCTCACTGATCGACTCCGTCAATCCCCTCGGGGTGCGTTCCTCGCGCTCCAACTTCTGCGCCGGCTTCATCTACTTCAGGCCGACCGACGTGACCCTGCAGTTCATCAGGGCCTGGGTGAAAGCCTTGGACGACAACAAGAGGAGGGGGAGCTACACCCCGGACCAGACCATCATGAACGGGCTGCTGAAGAACGACCGGCCCGTCTACGTGAAGATCAAGCCGCTGGACACGAACATCTTCCCGTACGGGCCTAAGTTCTACGAGCTGCTCGCCAAGAAGGCCGGCTACCCGACAGTCGTCATGCACGCGGCCAGCATCCGCGGCCACGCGGCCAAAGTGACCAAATTCAAGAGCTCCGACATGTGGCTGGTGGAGAAAACGACCGACGAACTGCTTGCCGAAAAGTTATAAAAAAAAAAACGCCTCCTACATCAGTACTGCATTGATTACAAGTATATGGATTCCTGGATTTTGTACTGCTGTGAATCGAATTTTTTTTTTACGGTCCTGTATTTTGTACCACGTTGACGTGTGTCCCAAACTAAGGGAGACCAGCCCATATAATACCAACTCCTTGGAACTTCTGAAGGACGTGTGTGTCACACTGTATGGTTGAGAGGGAAACTGGTGCAAAGGTACATTTTTGTTGTGAAGTTTTTAAAGGTCAACTGCAATGCATTTTGGATTTTTTGTTTTATTATTATTTCAAATAACACTGGTGTCGATAAAATACATTCATGCATTTTTTTCTTCCAATCTTAAACTTTGGGAAAAAAGGGGAAAAACCAGCATTTACATTTGGAAGGGGAGCAAGAAAGACGTTTAAGCCAGCAACTCGTTTGGGTTTTTTTTCGCGGAGAAAAAGACTGGCGCCGCATTAAAAAAGATACAATGTAAAGTATAATGCCAAAAATGCCTTCATCGTCAAACATTCAAAATCATTAATTTTGGGATTTATTTTATGAAGTCTGTGGAGGGGTGACCACGACCTGAATCCTGCAAAATCCTCCACCAATCCTTCTAAGGGTTTGAGGCGGAGATCAATGGGATTCAGAGGCAGCGTGGGAAAAAATGCAAGGCTGATTCATGCAGGGCCGAACATAAACATTGCAGGATATTGCAGGATATCTAACTGATTACAATGTAGTTCAATGAGGGTTTGGCCCTGCCTGCTCGACGTAATAAGCACTGAATGCTCAGCGCTTTGCCCGATGCCTGATGAAAAAAAAAATTAATCAGGCAGCTCGGGTGGGATTCGAACCCGAGACACCTGCTTATTACGGACAGTGCTTTTTACGTCGAGCAGGGTAAAACATTCTCCTCGACTCAAACATCATGTTGTATCTATGATGGTCACAATGCGTCCTCCGAAATCAACTGATGCAGTTCTGCCAAGCAACCGCAATCCTCCGGATTCTCACGGAAACAGAAGAAGGATTTCTTGCAGGATTTGGCAGGGTTAGGCTTTTTTTATACAAATGTATAATTAAGGATGTTTTGGAAGTAGAACGTGTGTATATGATGAATGAGTGAAATAATGGAGAGGATTGCCTTTGTATAATATGTATGGTGGGTGAATCAATATGTATACATGGTGTCACCGCAAACCTTCCTATATACCGTAATATGTAGGGTTACGGTCAAGCGCTTGGTCACTTACAGAGCAATTAATTCAAGCGGGATCATTTTGAAGGAATCTTTGAAGTATGACCAGCATTTCGGGTTCAAAGAGTGGGCGCAGTGCTAGGATAGTGGAGGCACAGTCGACACTCTTCCAAGGCTGAATCGTGGGGGGGGGGGAAACTAAAGCCAGGTATAATTATGCACATGTACTTATTGAAAGAGTTGAGGCGCTTATCTGAAGGGAAGCACTGTCTGGGCTCCAGCCGGGTAGGTCATGAATAATTCAACATCATGACGTATATGAATAATGTACATGTACTGTACAATGCATGCGGACCAACGGTCAGTTGGCATGTTGATTAATTTTAAGATATTCAATTCACTTCTACGTCACTCTGTTGAATTATTCATGACCTACCTGGCTGGAGCCCAGATAGTGCTTCCCTTATCTGAAGGAGTTTCCTGTAATCAACGCTGTAAACCTGTGATTGGTCTAACGCCGTGTACCCGCACAGTTGGCAAGTCTGGCATGTGGCAGACGATAGTTACCCCCACCTCTATGGGCGGCCATTGGGGCAAAAAAGATAAACTTAGAAAGAAATTGAATTGATTAAACAAAATACCAGGTACGTAAAAATAATAAATTAACATAAAACAAGCACAACACACCTAATTTTTTTTAATTAACTTTAAAAAACATACATGCATAGACGAACTTAGAGATAAAAACATAATTTTTAGAATAAATGAAATTACACAAAAATAAGTCCTACACATCAACACGAATTCAACTGGCAAGAGAGTGTTGATGTGTAGAACGTATTTGTGTATAATTTCATTTATTTTGATTTTTCGTCTTTGTATCTAATCCATAATTTTGTTGCGTAATGCTTTTGTTTCGTAAATTTATTTCGTTTTGTGAAATTGTTTTTTTCTGTGTAGCTGTTTTGTTTTTATTCAATCAATTTTAATTTGTCTAAGTTTGTCTTTTTTGGTCCGAATGGCCGCCCATACACCTCGGCCCTTCCTTCACCGTGCATGTGCGGCTACGTTTCCGTTCGATTTTCGCCTCACATAATTATCACAGTCGTGATGTCGAGGCAGACGACTTGGGACCGACGCAGCGTCTAGTATCCACAGCCTCGATGCCCGTACACCGTCCAAAAAGTTCAAAACTTCACATGTGAGTACATCTTGCGGCGTTTTTTTGCTTTTTTAGTAATGAGTTGCCTTTGAGAAAGGTCCTGGCAGGATCGTTGGTCGGACTCATGGTACACATAGTGACATACACATGTGGCTTTTTGTTTTTGTCGCATTTTTGAATCAATCAACTCTTGTACCGTGCCTAATTCTGATTCCGACATTGTGTGCCTGCACTGCCTGACGCTAATTATGTTTTAGCTAAAGTGATAAACAAAAATGTTGCAAACTGCTTACTGACTACAATTACCAAAATGCAAATCTTAATATTTAGTGGGCCTGACGTTTCGATCCTAGCAGAACCTTTCTCAAAGGCAGAGAAAGGTCCTCCTAGGATCGAAACGTCCGAGGCCCACTAAATTTTAAGATATGTTTTAGCTAATTATGTAGGGCTCTCTCTAATGATGTTTTGCATTTTTGTCATTTTAGCCAGTAATCAGTTTTGGCATGTTACTCTGTTTAACTTCAGCGTTTATTCATAGCAAACATTGCATTTGTAATTTGTTGACATCGACGGCGATGGAGAACTTGGTTGTGTGATAAGAGTCGTTCCGTACACTGCAACCAGTAACATTGTTACGAATTGTGTGTATTATGCAGAACAACTTGCATCTTGAATTTAAGGCAGTTTACATTCACCCGGGCAAGGGCATTCTTCCCGCAAAACCTATTCTGCCGGTCCCTTAGTCTGATTGGCAAATTGTCATCACATCATGTTTATGCATATTCATATCAACTATATACTTTGACGTTGGCCAATCAGAGTAAAGAGTGTTCATGAATATGCTTAACAGGAACGATATCCGGGGAGAATGCCGTTGCCGGGTGAATAGCATATACACTTCCGAAGTGGAATGGCACATGCACTAGTTGGAGTTTACGTACGCTATGTGAATGTGTAGGGAATTCATTATCCAGGTGCTGGCAAGCACCTCACTCCACCTACCCAGGGTGGTTTAAATAACAAAAGCCAAGACCCTGCAGTTCCACAGCTATTATCCCATACCCCCCATTATAACAAAGTCTTAACCACAAGTAAAAAGCCCAAGGAGCACACATACACATCTTTGCTCACTCTGGACCAAGACGCCGATGCAGCAAGACCAGCTTTGCAGCACTCCCTACTGCCCAGACATCTCCTTACTTGGTTTGCCCTGACACGGAGCAGGCCCTGAATTGGTAGTGTTTGCTCCTACACAGGGACTGTCTCCGTGGAAGGACAAACTAGTGTGAGTAGTAGTGCCCCTTTGAATTAAAATTAGTAGCCACAACAATTTAGGGGAATAAATAATCCCACAAAAACCCTAAAAATGTACTACACATTGTAAAAAAAAAAGCCAATAAGTATTGTCTTTGCAGACAATTACTTGTGGAGTTGCAGACACGATTAATGCACAATTTGCTCGTAAATCGTATAGCGCCCCATTAGGCCTATACGTCCACATCATAATTTATGCACCCCGAGGGAATTGGTTTTGACAGACAATAATTCATCCCTTTGCACCACGCTGTAAATTGTCCGTTATAGCAGATTACCTTACAATAGCTTCGGCGAATGAAAACGGTACAACGAATTAATGTGTCATCCAAAGTAGCCCTGTATGTTAAAAGTGAAGAAGATGGTATGTTGTGCCAGGGTGTGTCCGTGGGGCGAATCTAGTGCCTTGTGGAGTCCAATAGGTTAAATATAAGTCTCCACAGGGAAATTGTAAAGATGTAGGAAATAACTCAAATATATTTGGAAATAACTCAAAAACGGGAAGGAATCAGTCACAAATTTAAGTGTTATATATCAGGGACATACGGTCCAAATTTCTACCCAGGACTGAAGTGAATGTGGTTGAAATGGGAGCATTTTTAAAACATCGTTTTCTCACGCGGTTGTATAGTGCGCGAGAGCAAAGCCATGTCCCCACAAGGATACAGAGTCAGGTTTGTGTGTTCGTGTCCGCTGGGATAATCTTGTCCGCTGGTAGATTTCTGTGCTCTGTAAAAATATGTAACTGGTTCTTCAAAACTCATTTTCACATGACAGTCTTAAATGTTCAATCAAGATCATTTCTAAGAAAGTGGGTATGAGGTTATTTAGGGGGTCAGGCAGTGGGGATCGGGGTCATATTTGAGGTCATGTCTGACAGGCCTTTTGCAGCGGACAATTTGTCTTGCATGGGCCATTCTGTGCTCCGGGTGATGTACCTCTTCACTTGAAATTGGTTTCACGTGGTACCTCCAATGTTTGATCTAAGGTGTGAGGTTTTTTTTGGGGGGGAGGGGGTGGCCTGGGGAACGTCTGCGTGAAATTATTTGTACCAGGTGTTTCGGAATCATGAATGATAAATTATTGTATGGATAGTTTCGGAGAAATCAGTGACGATTCCCTTGATGACTGAATAACAAACTCGTTACAAGATCACCCAGTGCAGCTGAACATTATTAACAGCAGCTAGAAATTTGCAATTAACAAGACATTTTACATGTTTGTGTCAAACTACAGCTACGACAACAGCCAGTCACATTCCGACCCTGCTCAAGAAATCCCAACCCTCCATGTCCCAACTGACTGATCTCGTAACGCAGCACTGCATGTGGTCTCTTTTCAAGCGCGGATTTACACGAATACAGCGAAAAACCCATGGCTGCGGTGTAAAAAAATATACGCAGCAGGGCCTTTATAACCCCCCGAACAAATCTAATGACCAAGAAAGCCCCACCCCCCAAAAAAAAACACAACAATTACATTGGCCCCACGTATGAGACGAGATCTGCCACTCGTTGCCATGGTAGTAATTAAGTCCGCACTGTTGGTATGACCATGGAGGATCTCTCCTTATTCCTCCATGGTATGACAAAGAGACTGAAATGCATCCATTAGGCCTAAAAAAAAATAATAATAAATAAATAAAAGAAAATAACTAAATCTCCCTCTCAAAAAAGGCATGGAGGAAGGAAAATGGTTAGAGTAACTGAGCTGGCAATAATGTGGCCGCTGTGCGTGACCAGTCTGATGTTACAAAATATTAATGGCGTCGGTACATGTACACGTACGTTTAGCGCGCGACTCTTTAGCCCTGTCCGCACTGGACTTAATTAGGGAAACTTACCGAGCAAAATGGGTGACCTGACCATTTTAAGTCCAATGCGGACAGCCCAGGAAGTTGTCTTCCTAAGTCTACAGGACTACAATTAAACCGAGACGATGTTTAGATTTCTAAACGTCAAATTTGACTGTCGTTCTCACTTGTACTTTTGAGACGATGGTTAAAGTAACCGAGCTGACAATATAACGGCTCATCGTGAGGGTCAAGTGTCATCCGGATACACAGCGTTTATGTACGTGTACCTGTGCACATTTAGCGCGCGACACGAAGCAGACGTTGTGCACAGAGCTTGTACGTGTTACGTCATAGGCCGGATGTGGGTTGTTTTGTCGAGTGGCGCGTTTCCACTGGACTAATTGGCTCGGTTAAACTTACCTGGTTACTTTTACTGGTCAAAGGTTGGCCGGTAAAAGTAACCATTAGGCTCGGTTACTTTGAGAAACGCGCCTTTACCAATCCAATATGTATCCGCCCATCTGATAGTCATAAAGTCTGCACACCACAACTGAGTGGCCTTTGACATATCGTAGAATTAAGTGAAGCTTAAGAGAGTCCGAGTGTTCAATGTGAAATTCGGAGAGAAAAAAATTCCGGCTTTATCATGGGGCCGTATCTGGCTGTTTGGCCGTGGAATGGAGCGATGTTTCCCCGAATCCTCGCAGAAATTCTGCTTGGACGACTACACATTTTTTTGGGAGGGGCGTTTTCACTTGGGGTAATTAGCAGAGAATCCAATTGGCTTAGAACACAAAAAATGGAAACAAAATCTGAAAATTGAAAAGAAACTACAATGTAGACTATAGTTACAGTAGTACCTTAGAAACTTTTGGGTGAGGAATTGTTCGCTTCGAAAGTGAGTCAGGATTTTTGTACAGAGTTCTGTGGGACCTTGATTGATAGACCCGCGCCCCGTGGATGCAAATAGCGCCACCAATGCTGTAAATTGACTGGTCTCATTCCAGGTTGTATCATATCTTCTTTTTTCATATCATTTTGGGTTCAAAGTTTTCCCGGACCCAACGCTGTTAAAGGCCCTATACAACATTGGTAAAGGTCAAAAGGTTGCCAGAGTTTGATACTGCGAAGGTTTTAGCTCAAATGGTAATCTGAGAAAGAAGAAAAATGCAAAAAAAGAACCGTCACAGTTTACGCACTGTTCTGTAGTGTAAGAAATAGTTTATTACTCGCAAGTAATCAACTATTTGTTGATGTTGAGTGAAGATTTCTCGAAAAAATACAGCATCCCAGACAGTAAGATTTCAACGTGAGGATTATATCATGACCATCTAGAAACTGTGTAAATTAGAAGGGAATATGTGGACATAGATGTTGTCCGATCTTCCCAACGTTGTATTGGGCCTTCAAATCGAGGTCATAAGCTGCCATACAATACCTCATCTAAGTTAAGCTAAATATACCCTCAGAAAAAAACACCCCCAAAATGTGTAGCCATCCAAGCCGATTTCTGTAAGGATTTTAGGATGGACCCCTCCACTTCTACAGGACAGTCAAATCGGGCCACATTACAATCCATATGTTCCAAATTACACACGAAATTTAGGTGAGAACACACAGGTTGTCTTAAAGCCCCTACACAACATTGGTATGCTCGGAAAACAGAAATGTTCACAGATTTACATGAAACTTAAACAGTTTGAAGATGGTTATGGTAGAAACCTCGCACTGAAATATTTCTGTCTAAAATGCTTTATTTTTGGAGAAAAGAGTAAAGAAATAGTTAACGTCTCACCCCTAGATCTAAACGATTTTTTCGGAACAATTCGTTGAATGCTGCATTTTCGCAAAACAAATAAGCGGATTTCACTATTTCCTCGCGACTCGGTTGGCGGATTGGGCTGAAATTTTCACAGGTGTGCTATTTCATGCATTATGTTGGAACAGACAACGTATGGATGCTATTCTTTGACCTCGACCAATACTGTGTTATCCCTTTCAGCTTCACTTATTCTACAACATTATCATTTTTAATTAGCCTCCAAAGACCCCTTATGAAAAAACATAAACAATGCCGTGTGCGTGTGCCGTGCAGGTGTTCTTGGCTTTCCCTTTTTCTCCTCTCAGGAAATAGCAGGTGAAATGCCTCAGTTACATGTACTGTATATGCGCTTCTCAGCCATAGAGTAGCCTATAACAGAGGTCGTTCGGACTGCACACATAACGAGTTGGATCATCTTCAAACCGAGCGCATTCAATGCGATGGCTATACGTGTACAGTACGTGTCAAGGCCGTCGTTGCGGGATGTCGCACTTGCATCGCTGTCCTCCCCTCGAACCTGCAGGGTACAGCGTGCCGTGGTTGCCACGGCAACCGCTTATTTCTTTACCCGAACCTACTCGAGATCGAGCACCCCTTGCTTAGAACGATTTTGCAAGTCATGTTTCATGGGATACCAGTAGAGCGATTGCCCGACCAATGTTTTACATGCCATCGCGTTGACTTATCGTGGGTATTTTTTGCATCTCATTTGGTGCAGAACAAAAGTTGAAATGAGCAAAGGAGACTACCATGTCCGAATTCTTCTTTGTACACTTCCGTCGTTGCTCTGCGCCAAATGAGATGAAAAATGACACACTAAGCCACGAGATGGCATGTATATAAATAGTGGTGACGCAATCGGTCTATGGAGTTCAATTCGTGCCAACTGCTGTATATCGGGTGCTCTAATGCAAGTTGAACTTTGGCTGGCAACTTTGTTTTTTTATCAAGCAACGGATGTTTTGTTTGTCATGTGCTGAAGCAGGATTGTTGGATGAATACACCCAGTACATGTACATGTTTATAGTGCCCACTAAGGTCGTGTAGGGGTTGGTCATGTCTATCGTTTTGAAATGTCTAACTACCCATTTGAAATGCCGTCACTCGGTCACTGTACAACGATGCCACAACCAAACGTATATGTCACGCACTGCCACGTCACCATATATTGTCCAATATAGGTTTTTCTTTACTGGGCGTTTTTCTACAGATGGACATGTGCTTCAAACACTTCGGTTGACCAGTGCTATATGTACGAGCTGTCCTAATTTGCCAACACAGATGCTGTTCGATGAAAATCGCAACTGCAGATTTCAGAGGCTGTAATTGGTGTACAGAGTACATGTATACTGTTCGAAACATATTGAGTCCATTGCTTGTCTTCAGAACCGCACGCACGCACTCCCAAAAGGTGTCACGGTGAACCACCGCGTTTTGTGAAAATGCATGTATGATCCCTGTAGATTTATGGGGGATCTGACTTTGACCAGCCTAAACGTCAGTGTGTTTTCAATGACAAAGATGTTTGTGTCGTCTGCTTGCGGGGGCACGCGTTTCTATATTCAAGTGTGTATTTGGGGAGAGAGACATACAACAAGATTCAGCAACATCGAATGACTGACGTGAATTAACGTGTTTTTCTCTGGTTTTCCAACCGCCTGTTATACTTATAGACTGGCCTTCACTCGATCGAGTCCAGTGGCCATCATGGCCAGCAGAAAGCATGGCCGGATTAATGCAACCGCAGTGTTATTATTTAAGAATTCATCAATGCATTGCAGTTGACCTTTAGGCTAAACACTTCCTTCCCCACCCGCGAGAACAGCCATTTTGGAGAGCACTCCAGGCATGATTGAACCGTGGAGCTCCTTATCATAACTCCATGATCTAACACACAATACCGACCCCCCATGATAGCGTAGCGTACATTAGATAACGCTCATTTACTGCATACGCACGTACAGTGTAATGACAAGAAAGCCCCATAAACTACCAGTACCACTACCCCATAGTTATGTTAATGGTGGTCGCCGGACCGTATCTTTTAGTTAAATTGCGGGAGTAGTCCTTTCTCGTTGAGGGCCGAGACGCTGACGGAGCGGTAAGGCGCTATTGTGAGGGGCAATTCGGAGAAGACAATTATATTGTAGGCCTATCGATCTTCGCTTGCTCATGTGTCAACCCATTGGTAGACACAGCTAGCCCCAACGGTCGGCCGACTCGGGAGAGTACACATACACCTTCACCGCTCTTGCCCGGAAGCTGGACGGTCAGGGAGCCGCCGTCCTAGCCTACAGGGACACCCGCCTTTTCTGGATCTCGAGTCTCGACGAAAGGTTTGCACTAATTTGCAGAATTGTTACAGATTGCCCACAGTGACCGAAAGTCCGAAATGCGAATATCAAAGATCGGGAGGGCCTGACGTTTCGTTCATTTTAGCATAGCTTGGACCTTTCTCAAGGGCTAGAAGTAGAACGACAGGGACAGAAACACACAGATTGGGAGAGCAACAGGGACGTGTCAATTGTCATCCATGTTCCTGTTGCTCTCCCTTCCTAATTTTGTTTCTGTCCTTGTCATTCAGCCTTTGAGAAAGGTCCTGCTAGACTCGAAACGTCAGGCCCTCCTAAATTGTTTGATACTAGTCTGTACCATGGTCTGTTTACGTGTACACACGTTAGATATCATAAAGTGCTGTACATATCCATGTATTCATTCTTACACGGGCTGCATACACCTTGGGAAAATTGTCCATGTGTTGGCCACATCGACGCTTATAAATATTCATAAGATGACGCCCTCTCTCCCCCACACACAACATAAGCAAAGTGAGCCGAAGTGACCAACTTGACAGACCAGAAATCGATGTGGCAATATTGCCAGCTGCAGAGGGAAATACCCGGTGTATACCCATACAGAGTGATATTGGGTTAAGGACCTATTGCAATTGCGCGACTGCAGTAGATCTGTCCAAATTACATGCAAAGGTCACTCTGCTCGCACGTCGGCATGTATTCGCGTGACTATGGTTACAATAGACCGTGTAACTCTCGTGGTGAAAAAGGTCACCGTACACTTCCGGGCACCTCCGCGCCGCCTGCTTTAGGAGATAAACACGTGCCCAATTTTGAATGTATTATTACATAATGAAGAAAGCCTCTTTCCAACTAAAAACCAAGGTTTATGGATTAAGTATATTAAAAATATAAGAATGAGCAAACAAAAACACTACAAAAAATGAGAATACGGCATAGAAAACAAATAAAATATATAACCCGATCTTCATCTTTCGGTTGTAAGTACAGTATTGCGAATACGGCCCGACTGTGGTACGCGACGTGAGCATTACTACTTGTATCGCGCCGAAGTCGGTGTGGTTCGCATTCGGGCAAGAAAAGCGCCTTGTACTGTACTGTACATGTGGATACCGTAGGCCTACATGTAAACAAGATAATACAAAATCAAAACACAAACGTGAAAACGTGCAGAATCAAGTACTTTACACATTGTATTTTAATATTTTATTCCTAAAAGACTATTCTAATAGTTTAAACTGCTTCAATCGGCGCGATACAAAATATTTTAACAAAAAGGTTCGACGCTCCACGCTTTACCTCCTATCCGAGGAGCCCGGAAGTCAGGAATCTCGCGGTAACACGTACATTCTCGAGGCCAACTTACAGGGTCTATTGACAACATCCAGGCATCGCGGCAACCTTACCTATCTCTTTCCAACCAAACCATAGAGCAGCTCTTTACCCAAACTAACCGGGTTGGTCCGAGGCCGAACGCAATTATCTGCCTTTGACCACGCTCTGAGAAATGTCCATTGTCCAGCTAAGATCGACCAAGGGCCCTCGACAATTATTTTGGGGGAAATTTGATTGGCATTCCGAAAGAGCGCGCAGTTTGCAACAGTATCCTTGCATTGCTGACGGTTCGTTCTCCGTTCAGTGGGGAGGTAATTTCGAAACCCCCGCAATGGGATCGATGCCATTAATTTTCCAATATTACGTCCCCGCTTCTGTTTGACGTGAATAAGAATAAGGCCTTGGTTGTGCTGTTTTAAGCAATGGGAAATCTATCCCATGTCAGTTGTCCTTTCTTTCCACTGAAGGAAGTGAAGTTAGTGAACATAAGGTTTCTGGAGCTGCATAGTACCATATTTTGTTTAACGCAGTGGCTGTTGTTACGGCAGTCGTCCGTGTGGTTCCTTGACTTGATTGTATTTCATCAGCATTGCAGGCTGGTTGAACCAGTCTATTAGCTGATAGTCTGGTTCCAAGAGCTAAACATCCTGACAAATACTGTGAAGTCAGGGAACTACACGGACGACTGCCGTAACAACAGCCACTGCGTTTTTTAAAAGCTGACTGAGGAAGGGTAAAGGGTAACTTCAGCAGAAAAAAAGATTTTTTTTTAGTATCATCAGTATCAGTTTATTCTCCAGTTATTCTAAACAAGTAATGCATAATGAGTAGCTAGCTAAGTGGAGGGATCCCAAGGAAGCAAGGCTTGTAGATTAAATAGCAAATGAGTACACTTTTTTTTTTTAAGCTTTCAATTAATGAATTATGTGCTAGAAACGAAACAAAAAAAAGGTCGTGCCCTTTTCCCTGTCGTAATAATACTCGTGATGTCAAGTTTGTATACAGTGCTTGCCGCGGAGTCGCTTCATCGCCAGGAGGGTGTAGTATAGAGGGAGGGGCCTACGGGCATCACTGTGCGGTTCGATCGACGACCTGTATGTATAGCCACACTGGAAGCAGGTTACGGTAACTCGTACGAACGCCAACTCGGACTCGGCGGGAATCAGACAGAACCAGGCTGAATTTATAAAAGGAGAATTGTTAACTGCCGTTCGAATGCATGTACTTATAGAATGCGCAAGCAACCCGCCCCGAATTACGATTTTTGCACACACATGATTGTGTATTAGCTCCCGAATGCAGGGCGAATGCAGTAGAAATGTACAGTACTATGTATACATGTACATGTACATGCATTTATAATGTTGTTACTGTTAGAATGCAGTCAAAATATCCAGACTGCGTGCATGCAGAGGATGTTCATTCCTATGGCATTCAGGGAGGGAGAGAAGGAGGGAGGGAAGGAGGGAGGGAAGGAGGGAGGGAAGGAGTGACTGAGAGACGGAATGACAGAGGGATGGAGGATCATAGGGATTGCTGACCATGCAGGGCGATGGCAGGATAGAGGACAGAAGGAATGGAGGGAGGGCGGAAGGGTGAACAGAGGGATAGGGAGCCGGTAATATAGCTCAACGTTTCGGAGAGAGTGCAGTCTGTCCGTCGTCAGGAGACTACCGTACACACTGCCAGCAACGTTGAGGTATCGACACATTTTCAGAACTGGGTTACATGGTGCCGCACCGCAAACCTTCCAGGCTTCCACTCTGCGTAAGTGCGTATACTTCCACCACGCAAACCTTCAAAATCTTACCTGACTACATACATGTACATAACCCAACGAGGGTTTGCCCTGCTCGACGTGATAAGCACTAAGTACTCAGTGCTTTGCCCGGTGCTTGATGAGAAACACTTCTGGCAGCTCGGGCGGGATTTGAACACGCGACTCCCGCTTTCTAGTGCAGCCGTCTTAACCACTCGGCCACCAAGCTGGTCGAGGTCGTGTGGTGGATTCTGATATTTGTATAGTGGCGGGTACCGCGTTGCATCATAAGATGATGTTTGCGTTGAGGAGAATGTAATTCAATGAGGGTTTGCCCTGCTCGACGTGATAATCACTGAGTGCTTGCCCGATGCCTGATGGGAAAAAAAAACAGGCAGCGCGGGCGGGATTCGAACCCTCGACGCAAACATCTTGTTATATCGATGAAACATCAACCCCTGTCATCTGTTGCATATTCATCGTGTGACGTCACGCGTGTCAAGTGGCTTATGTTTTGGCTTTGCTTCGCTGGTATCGATGAGTCTTCCGCGGAGTGGTAACCGGGTGCGTGCAGCTGTGCAGTACACTTGTATACACGTATGTACACGTACACTGTAAATACTACATGTACACTGTAAATCCAGTCGGTGAAGCCTTATCCGAACGTGCACTGTTAACTTCAGGATCTTCTCCATCTCTCTGTCTTTCTCTGTTTCCTATAGCCATCCCCGAAGCGAACAGATGGCGTCCGGACAGATCTTCAAGGTGCTCTTCTTTCTGCAGTTGGCTGCTTTTATCGCTTTCGTTCTTGGTAAGAAAATGTCAAATTCCCCGTCTGGTTTTTTTTTAAGATAATACCTGAAGGTTTGCATGGTAGAGAAAACTTAGTGTGAGGTTTGCGTTGACACCATGTATCTCTTCTCTTTCAACTTCAAGAGGTTTGGCTCTGAAAAGAGTCGTTAACTCAACGTTTCGGGTAGTGTGTACTCTGCTCGTCCGACAGGAGAAAGAGAAGAGATACATGTCACCGCAAACCTTGTTTTTCATTTGTTTGACTTAAATTGAAAAGTGGCAAAATTCTAGTTTAATATCCTATTCCTCACTGATATAAGTCTTTAAAAAACCTAAACCCACTTTAAAGGCCGTATACAACATTGGTGAAGGTCAAAAGATTGCCACAGTTTGTGTGTTAAACCATTAAAAATTCCGAAAAAGCAATACTGCGAACTCAAGGTTTTAGCTGAAATGGTAATCTGAGAAAGTAGAAAAAGGAAACAAAGTCACGGTTTTTGCACCGTTCTGTAGTCTAAGAAATAGTTTATTACTCGCGAGTAATAAACTATTTGTCGATGTTTGAGTGAAGATTTCTCGAGAAATACAGCATTCAAGACCGTAAGATTTCAATATGAGGATTATATCTTGGCCATCTACAAACAAATCTGTGGTCATCGATGTTTTCCGATCTTACCAATGTTGTAGTGGGCCTTTAAACCAACAATTGTAATAATTATAGACAACATCCATGGTCTTGCAAAAACATTTGCCGAAAAACGTGGACTTACAGTTTTCCCCAAAATCATGATTTTATGGCGCGTATGTAGGAATAGTGAAGTGCATGTTCTGTACAGGTCACTACAGAGTGTACATCCTTTATTTTATTTGTTTGAGTAAGAAAGACAAATCAGTTAGACTTCCCACAAACTATGCATGGGTGTTTATTTTGTCCAAATTCCGCACTAATTGGGAAAGGCAACGCGTGGGTGATATCAATGGTGCTGTTTTTTCTCTCGACAATTTTATGAAGCATGCCACGACACTATGAACATCTAAACCGTAAAAATGGGGTGAAAATGTCATTTAGCCGTGAAAAGAAAATTCACCGTGTTTTCACCCCTATTTCACGGCACACAGTTTGCCAAGGCATTTTCACTGTGTTTTGACCAGTGGTCTCCAAGGCAACATTCCTGGTGGTAAATGGTTACAGGCAATTAAGAAGTATCTGTGAGTGACAGTTACAAGGACACCATACAGTGCATCTATGGGGGCTGAGGGCCCCTACTGGCAATTGAATTAGCCATCCCTCAAGGCTGGAGCTTGCCACCCTATATATTCACGGTTTCTTCGTGGTCTCTTTAGTGACCTGGAGATGGCCTTATCAGATCAGAGAGGCGTTTTTTTTCACGATTAATTCACTGTAAAATGCTCCTTGAAATCACAGTGAATTTTCAGTTTTTACGGCAAAATGACATTTTCATCCCTTTTTTACGGTTTAGATGTTCATAGTGCGATGAACGTCGACTGCTCTTCAAAGGGACTCCTTGAAGTGGACCAGGCAATAACCTCTCGTATATCTCCCTTCCTTCCAGATTTTACCCAGCAAATTAATGTCGTACCCAAACACAAGGTGGTCAGCCAACGGCTCGACAGCAGCCCGGAGCCGTGCCAGTGTAGCGAGCATATCACGAGGCAACCGGACGCCGTCAGTTGTCCCGTTGCGCCGGCGCGCGGACCGATCACAAACTGCAGCTTGGACGACATCTGGCGGAGGCCCGGGGTGGTCATGCTGACCACGGTGAACCTGGCCTTCCTGGACGTGGCCCTCAACATGCTGATGAGCGTCCGCAAGGCCGGGGTCTGCGTCAACACGACGGTTTTCGGGGAGGACCGCCAGGTCTACGAGCAGCTGTCCCAGAGACTGAAGGACGACCCCACGGTGAGGGTGTTCCTGACCGACTCCGGAGAGATGGACGTGAAGGAGCATCCGCGCGGTCATCGGAGCCAGTACTACGGACTCATGAACAAGCGCCAGGCCTACGTGCTTAACCTACTGGAGCAAGGCTACGAGGTGCTCTTCAGCGACGCCGACACCTTCTGGTTCAGGGACCCCTTTCCCTTCTTCCAGGGCGAGTTCGACATCTCACTGATCGACTCGAGAAATCCCCTCGGAGTCCGATCGGGCAAGTCGAATTTCTGCGCCGGCTTCGTCTACTTCAAGCCGACGAACGCCTCTCTGCAGCTGGTGCGCACTTGGAGCGACATATTAGTGGAGAACAAGAAGAAGGGGAAGTTTCCCACGGACCAGGGCGTTCTGAACGGGCTGCTGAAGACCGACAAGCCCGTCTACGTGAAGATCAAGCCGCTGGACACGAACATCTTCCCGTACGGGCCCAAGTTCTACTCGCTGCTCGCCAAGAAGGCCGGCTACCCGACCGTCGTCATGCACGCGGCCAGCATCCGCGGCCACGCGGCCAAAGTGACCAAATTCAAGAGCTCCAACATGTGGCTGGTGAACAAGACCACGGAGGAACTGGTGGCCGAGAAATTGTAAAGGCTGGTATAAGCCGTGTTCCCACTGGACTTAATTTTGTCAAACTACCGAGGCTGAGCGGAAGAATGACAACAATTGTGTCATTCTTTTGTCATTTAAACTTAATTTAATTAAGTCCAGTGGGGACTCTCGGTAAACGGACGTCCCTGTCAAGTTACCGCTACCTTGATGTAAAACCAACAGGGTGAGAGGAGTCGCGCAAGACACGCTCAGCCACGGTAACTTAACAGGGCTGCTAAAAAGTCCAGTGGGAACAGCCCTGTACGCTATATAAACAGAGCAGCTTCCTGTGTTACGTCACCACTGCACAGAAATGGCTAGCGGGAGCGCGAAAGTGGTGGAATGGTTCCCTGACGCCAACACGCCAGTACAGTACATGTGTGTATCGTGGGAACCCCCGTTTTCGACGGTACACGTTTTCGACGCTTAGCCTTCTAACCCACATCGCACGATGAAAACAACTCCGTATAACGATCTCAGACTTCGTATCTTACAGTTGGTTTCCTGCTCTTGTCCGTCACCGAAAATGTGGAAACTTAAGGCTTTTCCAGTAGGCCAAACTCGTGTGATTCAAAAAGTTGGTCTTTTGGGGTCTATTTTCCTAGGTACAAAATTGGCAGTTGCTTCGAAGCTCCAGTTTTCTTTATTGTTGGTCCTAAAAAAAATCTGAGCGTACCATAACAAACCCCAACATCCGTAGAAAAAAAAAATATCACGCAACTTGAGGCAGTCCGTTCTGGGTAAAAACTATGGAGGCTCCAATAGGGCGTCTCGCTTATATAATTTTTTAAAATTTATTTTTTAGTATTATTTAAAGACAAAAAGTAACATGGCCCAATAGGCTTTTATAAAAAAAAATGAAAAAAATAAAAGGGCAGCTAGAGAAAGTACCAAGAAGGAGGAAATGTGTCTCTGGAGTGACATTGGGAAAGGTTATAACTGAAGAAGCAGTGAGAAAGAGGATTTTGGAAAAAATTTTTAAACGTCACAAAAGAAGACATCAACCAGACCAATACGTTTTAAGCATAAATTATGAATGATTTAAGGAAAGTGTTAGAAGCAGTGTCGAAAACAGCATTTTGAGTTATTTTAAGAATTTATTTTGCGTTTGACTGCACTGGGAAACCTTACTAAACACCACCGACGAAAATAGGTGACGATGCTTACTGCGCGGTGCGCCGCGGACGTCAACAAAACCGGGTAATCTTACGGAAGTGACAGGCTTGATCAACCTTCTCTATGATTATTCTAATAGTCTGTGGTCTGGAGAAAGTGACTGAGACCTCTTTTACTGTGATACTTTCGTCCACATTGTTCAGTTTGAAGAAAAGTCCTTATATCGTCGAAAACCGGTTACTGGAGGATACATGTACCATTCATGGTCATTTATTTGTAATTGTACGCTGTATACTTATACATGTACACATGTACTGTACTTCTCGTCTTCAAGCTCCGTGAAATCGGTGAAATATGACAGGTTTGATTGATTTTGTCAGGCTTTTAAGTTTTAACTGGCTCTGATCCAAGTGAAAATACTAATCCCAGTGAAAATACTGAAGAACAATTAAAGAGGAGAGCTGGCAGAACATCATTCAGCTCAAACACGGACATCGTACTACCACTCGTAGTCGCACTTAGTAGAAGAAACCATGACTTAAAGGGGAATGCAACCCACAGAAAAGTGTTGGCTTATCTGATTGTGTGTCAAAAACAACCTATGTGCTACTCACCTACGAGTTTCATAAAGAGGGAAAAATCGTGGAATTCAGTGGTCGAATTTGCGTTCCCGCTACCCGCCATCTTTTCGAAGGGGCCGCCGATCATTGTGGGGGTGTGACATCACAACGGAGACAACCCCGTCTGATTGGTCACTAGTTAGGCTTATTCAATCATTTCAAATTTATTTGAAATATTAATCGACATTTTTTTATATTTTTTTTATACCTAAATGTGTGAAAAGAAATATTATAATTCTTTGCATATTTATGTCTTTTCGCTTTGATCACTAGTAAAATTTTGCGTATAGTCTCGAACTCTTGATCTACAAACACTTTAACACGTGTTAGCGAAGCTGTGTGTAGCCATAAAGCTCTTTAAAATGTTGCAGTTCTGTTCAATCAAAAACCTTGGGAATACTTTGAGGGAGACTGGGAAGGACATTTGATTTATTTTGATCAGTGTTAGATACGTTTAGGGTTAAGAGGTCGACAAAATTTTAAAGTCATTAACAGATATGAATACTAGGTATTGGTGCAGTAATTCATGCTGTGTTTGAATGTTTTAACTATGCTCTATTCTGGTTTTGATGACATTTCCTAGATGGTCAGTGGATGGTGAGATTGAAATAACAATAATTCTCTGTACCGTAAAATTAACATGTTTCATGTGTCATTCGTTTGTCTCAAGTACATTAATAACTCGTATGTTTTGTTTTCATTTACAATGTCACTTTTAGTATTTCGGACATTCAGATCAAAACGATTGGCTAAGTTCCCTGTAATTCCATCCCACTGAGAGGATATTCATTATCATAACATTTTAAAACACATTCTGCTCGTGTTTGGCTAAATTCGTTCAATTTTTTATGGTACCCACAAAATGGGGACTTCAGTAAACATGCAAATTTTACTTTAGAAATCACGATGGTAATTTTCGTATTTGGAACTTTATTCTCACTTGTAGTTGGAACTGTTGACATACTGTAGATAGCAGTTTTTGTACTTATATACGGTTTGTACTTATATATTTTCTTTTAACTTTCAATAAGATGCTTTATATATTAGTTCCAAGTTTTTTTAAGTAAGAAGGATGTGTTGGTGTAGCGGATACACTCTCTAACTTCTAACTTGGTGACCCGAGTTCGAGTCCTGGCGATGTCAGGGTCCTTGTTCGAGTTTCAAATTAAATAAATAATGCCTTTTAACTTTTGTTTCGACATCTAACCTGTCTTAAAAAGGGTAAAATTCCATTTTATTTTATTTTATCTAGTGGGGTAGAGGGGGCGCCACAGGTCTCCGAACCGCCGCGGGTTGGTGATCTGGGGAGGCCAGGGATTCTGGAGAGGCCGGGTGATCTGGGGAGGCCGGTTGATCTGGGGAGGCCTGGGTTTCTGGGAAGACCTGCATCCACCCGGGATCGAACCCTCGGCCTTGAGGTTCCCAGGCGAGCCACTGAACCTCTAGCCTCATGAGTCCCCCCCACCCACCCCTAAAAAACCAATCTATTTAAACCTTCGGTTACCTTAATATAATTTAAAAAACATGAAATTCAAGACTCGACTTCCCCGGGGATCGAACCTGCAACCTTGAGGTTACAGACCCTGGGACACCCACGACACGCCATGCGTACCAGTTGATTTTTCGTTCAAATTTCAGATACTTATAGGTTGGGTTTGTACTTGGTATTTTGAAGAAGAAAATTTCACGTTACATCCCTGGGGATCGAACCTGCAACCTTGAAGTTACAGACCCTAGGAGACCTACGACACGCTATGCGCACCAGTTGACTTTTGGTCGAAATTTCAGATACTTATAGGTTGGGTTTGTACTTGGTATTTTGAAGAAGAAAAATTTCACGTTACATCCATGGGGATCGAACCTGCAACGTTGAAGTTACAGACCCTAGGAGACCTACGACACGCTATGCGCACCAGTTGACTTTTGGTCGAAATTTCAGATACTTATAGGTTGGGTTTGTACTTGGTATTTTGAAGAAGAAAATTTCACGTTACATCCCTGGGGATCGAACCTGCAACCTTGAAGTTACAGACCCTAGGAGACCTACGACACGCTATGCGCACCAGTTGACTTTTGGTCGAAATTTCAGATACTTATAGGTTGGGTTTGTACTTGGTATTTTGAAGAAGAAAATTTCACGTTACATCCCTGGGGATCGAACCTGCAACCTTGAAGTTACAGACCCTAGGAGACCTACGACACGCTATGCGCACCAGTTGACTTTTGGTCGAAATTTCAGATACTTATAGGTTGGGTTTGTACTTGGTATTTTGAAGAAGAAAAATGTAACTCTTGCATCCCTGGGGATCGAACCTGCAACCTTGAAGTTACAGACCCTGGGACGCCCACGACACGCCGTGCGCACCAGTTGATTTTTCGTTAAAATTTCCGATACTTATTGGTTGGGTTTGTACTTGGTAATTTGAAGAGGAAAAATTTTACTGTTACATCCCTGGGGATCGAACCTGCAACCTTGAGGTAACAGATCCTTGGACACCCACGACACGCCATGCGCACTAGATGATTTTTCGTTCAAATTTCAGATACTTATTGGTTGGGTTTGTACTTGCTAATTTGAAGAAGAAAAATGTACCATTGCATCCCTTGAGATCGAATCTGCAATCTTGAGGTTACAGACCCTGGGACATCCATGACACGCCATGCGCACCAGTTGACTTTTGGTCGAAATTTCAAATACTTATAGTATGGGTTTGTACTTGGCAATTTGAAGAAGAAAAATGTACTGTTGCATCCTATGGGATCGAACCTGCAACCTAGTCCTTTGACCTCATTCAAATGACCTAATTAACAATTGTTTTCCTACTTTTTTTTTTATTTCATGTTGTACAGCCTATTATATTAAATTTCACATTTCAAAGGATTCATCAATAGAAAAATTGCTTTATTACAATCAATCAAATTACAATGTAAATCATTTAATGTCTTTACCCAACGATATTCACGTGGCGTGTTGTACCCAGTGGCAGTAGTACTACTACTAGTCAGTACATGTACGTGTCGGTAGCTGGCTATACATGTACAACGTTTTCAGCGCGATTTCAGCGCGAAAAGGACGTCATATCTCTCCCAGGGCAAAGGTTACTGTACACAGCACCCTCAATAATCGGACATTCTCCGCGCTGCATGCACGGCGAATAAACATTCAGTCGGCGTAAAAAAATAGTCCAAGTGGGAACGCGCGGTAGACTAGCATTCAGGAATGTCACGGCAAGTTACCGCGTGGCCACGGTGGAAAAAGTCCAGTGGGAACACGGCTAGACTGACGCAGCCAGTGCCACTCCCTGGCTGGTATTGCGAAGCCCTGCTGTACTGTGCATTGCTGGGACCTTCTTACACTCCAAGCCGGAATTGACTCGTAGTCGTCCAAGAACATAATAAACGCGGGTCGCCGAACTGACGTCAGCTTGGACTTTTCAGTGACTGCCCGCGTGGGGAAGAGACCAAGCAATGTTTAGACTTCTGATTTGATTCATTGTATTTTATCAATAGGCTCTGTGCGTACTAAAATAACGCGAATTTTTGTTCTTCTGCTCGTCGCTTGTCGGTCAACCCAGTCGAAAGCGACTACAGTATCAGATTGCACCCATTTTCGATGATAACCGCACGGGTTTTTTTCTCAATTCTCAAGGCCTATTCTCATTCGACCTCCAGTTACACGCACGGCGTTTAACAAGTAATGTGAGCTATGGTTTTACCAGCCAAACTTGGTAGTCTCGTGGCCTCTAATGGCTCTATGAGGCACTCTATAGCCTTTCCAAGTTCAATATTGGATACATCATAGCATAGGTGTGTCACCATTTATCCTTTCATTCGTACTGATCTGATACCTTGACTTTTCAGGTTCCTATATTACAACGATTAATGTTCAAGATTGTCTTAGATTTTTAGCATGCGTTTAACGCAGTGGCTGTTGTTACGGCAATCGTCCGTGTGGTTCCCTGACTCCACGGTATTTGTCAGGATGTTTAGCTCTTGGAACCAGACTATCAGCTAATAGACTGGTTCAACCAGCCTGCAATGCTGATGAAATACAATGAAGTCAGGGAACCACACGGACGACTGCCGTAACAACAGCCACTGCGTTAAACTGAAAAAAAAAATGCAACCTTGTTGTGTGATCCCCGAGATTATACCAACACTTGAATTGGTTGTAACTGTCTTGTATGCATCTGAATGAAAGCGGGGACGTGATCCATGGAGATGCTCGGCAGTTAATGATTCAATTGCTTCTGATGACCGGTGGCCCCCACCCGGCAAAGACTAGTTGACTATTTGGGAAGGCCACCTTCTAAGGGCTGGATAGCTCAGATGGAAGAGCACCGGTACGTTAATCCAGACGGCTCGGGTTCAAGTCCCGGTCCGGTCAAAGCTTTCTTTGCCATCAAAATTGCTCGTAAATGCCTAGTCGGTGTTTCCTTTGTTAGAATTTTATTTTAACCTTTTAGCCTTTTATTTCAATATGACGCTTACAATAAACACGGGCATGCCCGTGCACGTTGTACAATCAATTGCTGCAGCACACAGGCTAGGCGCTTGTCAACACACTTCGCAAGCTGTCTCGAAAAGATCAATTGCACAGCGCGGGACATGGCGCGTGCAGGTGTGATAATCCATCGGTAATCGAAGGCTTGGACTGTTTCATCGTGGCTATTGTTGACATGAATCAAATGTTCCGTGTGTTCAGTCTGGCGATTTCTCAGCGGGTGAGACGTGACGTGACTACCACTTCAACTGTTGGCCAGAAAGGTTTTCCTGTTGGTTTTGTAATAGCCCTACGATAACATAGCAAGGACCGTCAGTAGAAAGAGTGATGAATATGCAACAGTGACGTCAACTAATACGAGTAATGAATATGCAATATGACGCCATGTATCGCGGAAATTTCAAATAAACAGTCGTTCGAATAAACAGTCATTCAACATCCCGGTCGGACTGTGGAATGGCGGCAGAACTACCTAGGCCTACAGACCCCGCGGCCAAGCCAAGTTGACTGTTTTGGGAAGGCCGCCATCTATAGGGCTGGAAAGCTCAGGTGGGAAGAGCGCTGGTATGCAAAACCAGAGGTCTCTGGTTCAAGTTGTGGTCCAGTGAAATGTTCTTTGGCTATTTTTTTTTCAAAAATGTTGTCTCTGTTTTCATTCTTCAAAAGTAAGAGGGCCTGACGTTTCGATCCTATAGCAGGACCTTTCTCAAAGCCAGAGGTCTCGGGCTCGCATCCCGGTCCAGACAAAGTTTTGTTTGTCATTTGCCGTACGAACGATTCCGTGTCTCTTTGTCGTGTAAGTTTGATTGAAAGGATGCCTTCAGACCTTGGGGACAGTTACTAAGCAAAGACCGGGGGAGTGGTGCCTTGTGTCAAAGGTCAAAGATGATGAGCCTTATGACCAATGAAATTATACAATTCTATAACTCCAGATTTGCTAGCAAAGTCAGCTCAACCAATCATATTGAAAAGAAGAAGAAGACGAAAACAACAAATCTCGCATCATGATTTGTAACAGATGAACTGTTTTTATTTGTAGACCGAATTCTTTAGAGGGCACAATTTCATAGAGCCGCTTACGCGTGGAAATCTGCAAAGCAGGAAAGGTCTTCCTTGAGTAATCAGGATTACAAACCACATTAGTATGTGATGCCAGTACTGTACGACGATCCAGTAGGCCAGGCCCCCCATAGCAACGGCCAAGCAACCGCGCACATGCGCACAACGCGTCACGATCGCCCACACGCCGTGCGCGCCCACTGCACGCCCGCAACCACCGAAAGCACTTCTCTCCGTTGGACTTTTGTTTTGGAAAATGAACATTTCCTCTCTTGCCAGGGTATCGACAGGGTCGCGCAATCGGTAAATTCGACTGTTATAATAGGTTAGTAAAATAATAATAGTTATAAGATCTTAAGACACGTGCATGGAAAAGGTACATAATCTTTATGGCCGGTAATCTGTATTGCATGAATTTGAAATATAGAAAAATATAAGTAAGATATAATTTGATATAGGCCTTAAGTTTTCAATTGCACCAGTTCCCTTTCAGGAAGATAATGGACAGTGAAATAAAGCAGTGCAGGGGTGCAACGAAATCCTCGGCAGGATTACCGAAGATTTGTTTTCTTCAAAATCTTAGATACCAAACGGTCCGACGTTTCAAATCACGCCTTGAAGCCACAAATTCAACGCCTCTTGCAAAGGCACCATGTGACAATGTGACAATGTGTATCATGTGACAATGTCATGCGATCTTCTTTGGTTGTTAGTGTAGGCTTTTTAAAAATATTTATGCAAATTGTATGCATCGAACTGAAAGCGAGGCTACGGGCGATAGATTTCCAAGCTGTCGGCGAAACACTACGCAGTTCCACTGTGCTCCTGGAACAAGATAGATACACCGCCCATAGCACCCATAGCCTAGCATTGAGTTCTATGCATACAATTTGAGAAAGGCCTATGCACAACGCAGTTACATTTATTCGCAGGCTGCACCGTCGTAATGGCGTGAGTTCTAGGTCAGAGCATAAAACTGCATCGTATTGGAGTAAGACCAGAACATCAATATAACCCAGGTGACAAAGATAATCATTCGTTCCTGGCGCCAAGGTGAAGCGAAATACATTTTCGTTTCCACAACAGGCTTCCGAGTTTCATGCCATGAACTGGCTTTCCCCGACAGCGACCTCGCTCGGTAATGGGACGGAACAAAGTAATAGTAAACACGCTAAATACTACAAACATTCATTAACTAATATAACTAACGAAATAATAAAACTAATTGTTAACGATAATTTTGACAACTTCAAAACTCAAGATCCGCTTGCTGCTCTTAATATATCCGTGAAGGCCTTCTTTCTAACAAAGAATAAAAATGATAGCTCTGATGTAGGCTGTCACGTGACACTCGTCTAATTTAGAAAATCAGTAGTTAATTATACGGTTAGTTCAGTACCATTGTCTACATTAATATTATTCTCGACCCGTATCAGATCATTTTCCTCACCGTGCAATTACAAAATATCAATTACAAAATATCAACTCTGTTTCGAATTAAATCAAACAATTAATTCACTCAAACAAATGCAGGAAATTGTTAATAAATTATTAAAGTGAAGGAAGACACAAACGTACCGTGCACTCGGACTAATCGATTTCGGATATCTTTGGGTGATGTGGGAGGGGGGAGGATTTTATAAGACAAAATCCAAAAGGCATTCCGGTTGTGGTGGACCGTGAACGGAGTGCGTTACTGCATAGCCAGAGTTCCACGAAGCATAGGCCTATAGGGCTCCGCCCGCCTTCGTATATTTTTTTACACCGCAGCCATGGGTTTTTCGCCGTATTCGTGCAAATCCGCGCTTGAAAAGAGACCACGTGCAGTGCTGCGTTACGAGATCAGTCAGTTGGGACATGGAGGGTTGGGATTTCTTGAGCAGGGGCGGAATGTGACTGGCTGTTGTCATAGCTGTAGTTTGACACAAACATGTACGTTGTCTTGTTAATTGCAAATGTCTAGCTGCTGTTGATAATGTTCAGCTGCACTGGGTGATCTTGTAACGCTGGGATTTTCAAGCCCGGATTTCCACGAATACAGCGAAAAACCCATGGCTGCGGTGTAAAAAAAACAAAAACCCGCGTAGCCTATAATACTGCACGGTGGAACGCACGCGTATCATTAGACTAAGCAGTAAAATGATAATGGTATTATTCCACCGCAATGCCATCTAACAATGGACCTTTCCCATGAAATATGCAAATAACAGCTGGCGCATGCGCTTTACTAAATTGGTGGGCAAACGAGTGCGCGTTGCGTGCAGGTTTCGAAATACGCGTGCAGGAGACGCTGAATAGCCAATGACCGCACGCCAAACTGTTAGTGAGAAGGAACGCGCGCACGCCCGTGGAAAACTATGATTGGTTGGCAGCCCGCTTGCCCACCAATTCAGTTAAGCGCATGCGCTAGGTCTAATTTGCATACTTCATGGGAAAGGTCCACTGGCGACCTTGGTATTATGCGAAACAGCCAGATGGTAATAATGTACGATTACAATAACCGATTACTGATAATGGGAAAAATAAACAAACGACATGGTGACTTGACTGGGACTTGAAACTCGAAACCAAGGGCCGGGCATATACATGTGATGTACCACCTACAGCTGGGGCCTACACAAATGCAATCCATGTGGTCAACTTTATTTGCTGGGCGCCAGTCAGAAACATTTAACCCATTAATTTAACTGCCATATACATGATATCTTATGTAAAATATTTCCAGTGATCACCACCTCCCACACACACACCACAATAATGATTGTTGTGCAGCCCACAAAATAAATCTATATCTGGCCACAGAAGTTCGAGGATCACTCCAAGTGGTGATTATCTATCTCCATTTTCAAAAATAAATAAATACACAAAAGACAATATAGGAGAGATTGAGGTGACAACATGTATAAGGTCGCTTTAAGAAGAGGTGTGGTTCTGAAAAAGAACCTGATGAACTCTTTCTGATACTCCGGTTCTTTTCAGAAGCACACATACTTACAAAAGAGAATGTTGCATGGCCGTTACCGCAAACCTATCACTTATAGACTCATTGGGACTATACACTAACAAGCTCTCATCGTGTGGATTTCCATTGGCTGAAGACTTGTCATAAAAGTATAACAATTGTTGTTATAAAAGGCGGGTTATTCAGTTAGTGCCACAGTAGCCAAGCCCTATAATGTTTGTGTTGACGCGGTTAACTGAACCAGTGCCTTACAATTTAAACCATGCTGAGTGAACCAGAATCATACCGGTACCTCGTCCTAAAGAGACCTATGGTGTCGCTGCAATCCCTTACCTACCATGCAAAGCTAATTTGTGACCCGGTACATTATAATGAGGAATAACCCCCACTTTTGAGATTTTGAGATTTTCTAATGATGTGAAAGACTGTACCATTTAGCTTTAAAATGATATCAAAATTTCCTCCAATACATTAACTTTCCGAAAAAAAAAAAGATAATTAATTTTTAATCGAATTGAGAAGATACTTTGACTTAAGGCGTTGTTTACTCGAAAAGTGTTTTGGTGGGATATTCCTCATGTCGCTGTGCCGGGTCACATTTGTGACCCGGCACAGCATAATGAGGAATAGCCCCACTTTTGCGATGTTGAGGTTTTCTAATGATGTGAAAGAGTATACCATTAGCTTTCCAATGATATCAAAATATAATATCCTCTAATACTTAAAATTTTCGGAAAAAAAAGAAGATTTGTAATCGAATTGTGAAGATACTTCAACTTCAGGCGTTGTTTACTCAAAAAGTGTTTTGCTTCCTCATGTCGTTGTGCCGGGTCACATTTACCCAAAAAAAACAACAGACATAACGAACGGCGGAAAGGAAAACTTACTAGGAAATGTCCTTGTTTGAATCTGTAAAGGACCATACAAAGGCCTTTTCTCACTCGACCAATGCCACGTGGCACCACGTGATACTACGTGTCACCACGTGATACCACGTGGCACCACGTGATGCCACGTATACACAACGTCACGCACTCCCTGACACCCCGCGGGCCACTCCCGCGAGCACCGTGCAGACACCGACCGCGTCAGACAAGCCACAACTTTGTTACGGCCTTCCAGTAATCGTCCAGTACAACCCGAGTCCACCACAAACTGCCACGTGGTCAAGTGTCACGAAACATCCGCCCACGCACCGTACCATACAACATCCAATCGGCTGTGTGACCTCCCCTGATCATCAAACGCAGCTGGCCGAATCAAAAGAGCGGCCAAAATGTCAACAGTTGGCAGAAGAAGAAAAAAATCGATCTTAGGCGAACGTTTCCCGTAGCGTTGTATCCATTGAGCAGTTGCAAAAGAGACAAGAGTTGAATAATGTATTAAGAGATCGAAATCCAGTCAAATGAAGTGTGAAGTGTGAAGTGTGAAGTGTGAAGTGTGTGAGGAGTTGTTAATAACACTTGTCGCCCAAATCTCGGGCAGCAGAACCCATTGGCGTTGTTAAAGCTGTCGTCGGTTTATGCCTTTTCTGGTTGACGTCAACATTTGATTTCCAAGTCAGTTTTTCCTTTCCTATTTTGTGTGTGAAATCACGGCAGAGGCAAAGGCGATTTGACTGGACCGTAATTTGAACACATGCAGTCCCCTGATAAGGTACCAGCGCTCTCCCACCCGCACTAGCCTGCCCCTAGGTATATGGCCGCTGATATAATTAGGCCTATATGTTAACCCTCCCGCATACGAAGATTCGTCTTTACCTCTAAAGATCAATCAACGAAAACTGAATAATCGCTACTGTTTTCTATTGACAGAAATAGCGTTCCTCGTTCAAAGGAACTTGGGCAAAACACAATTAATGAAACAATGAATGAGTTAATTGCTCTCTGTGGCGACTTGAATCTGAATTGAAATTGGAAGACGTAATGTTGCAGAAAGGCGATAAACTCAGTCGAGATCTCGGGAGGCTGGGGCCGTTACTTTCAGGTGATAGCGATAGTAAAACCTGGGTAGATTTCACAGAGACTTACGATGCATCGTAACTCTGTGCATCGCTCATTGCCTTGCGACGGATCGTAAGTAACGATGAGTTTGGTGAAATACAGTGCTGGTTCTTTCAAGAGCTGGCTGAACTATACACTGTGAGGATCTCAAATTTCATGTCACACTGCTGCTTTTTTTTTCTAAATAATGGAAACCTTTCTTATGTAAATGAACATCTTTGGTAAGTGGAAGGTTTGCGGTGACACCATGCAGCACTTCTCTTTCAACAAGGAGTGTGGCTCTGAAAAGAGCCGGTAACTCAACGTTTCGGGCAGTGTGTACTCGGCACGTTATCAGGAGACTGCCGGATTCCAACTATCATCATCGGTGCTTATATGCCCGATGAACGCGTCGAGGCGTTGCTATATACACCGATGATAGTTGGAATCCAGCAGTCTCCTGACGACGGGCAGAGTACACACTACCCGAAACGTTGAGTTACCGGCTCTCTTAAGAGCCACCCTCCTCCTTCACTTCAGTGAAGTGCTACATGGTGTCACCGCAAACCTTCAGGTCTCATCTAAACATCTTTGGTTGACTAAGCCTGTCCCGACTGTTCCTTGAGGAGTTCCGCAGTGGTGGCATTCACCAGCCACATGTTGGAGCTCTTGAACTTGTCCATTTTGGCGTCGTGGCCGCGGATGCTGGCCGCGTGCATGACGACGGTCGGGTAGCCGGCCTTCTTGGCGAGCAGCGAGTAGAACTTGGGCCCCCAGGGGAAGATGTTGGTGTCCAGGGGCTTGATGTTGATGTGCACGGGGACGTCCCGGCGCAGGAGGTCGTTCATGGTGCTCTGGTCGGCCCGGATCCGTCCCGACCGCGACTGGTTGTCCATCGTCTCGATCCAGGTCTCCAGGAACCGCACGGTGGACGCGGTCGGCTTCAGGTAGATGAAGCCGGCGCAGAAGTTGGCCTTGTCGCTCCGCTTCGGGTACGGCGACTTGGAGTCGATCATGGACACATCGAAGTCGCCCTGGAAGTAGGGGAAGGGGTCGCGGAACCAGAAGGTGTCCGAGTCGGAGAACAGGACGTCCAGGCCGCGCCTGAGGAAGGAGAGCATGTAGGGCTGGCGCTTGCTGAAAAGCTTGAAGTAGGCTTGCGTGTAGCGCCGGATGTTGGTCGGCATCTGGCCCGAGTCGGTGCCGACCACGTGCACGGCCGGGTCGTCGCCGGCTCTCCTGAGGAGGTACTGGTGGGTGGCCTGGTCCTCGGCGATCACCGTGGTGTTGACGCAGACTCCGGTCCGGGCGACGCTCATCAGCATGTTCAGCGTCATGTCCAGGAATCCCATGTTGGTGGTGACGAGCAGCACCACATTGGGCCTTTTCAGGAGGTCGGCCTTGGTGCAGTTCGAGATCGGGCCGCGAACCGCGGGGGCCACCGTCGGTGCACGGGGAACCGTTGCCTTGGTCGGTGCACGGGGAACCGTTGCCTTGGTCGGCGCACGGGGAACTGTTGCCTTGGTCGGTGCACGAGGAACTGTTGCCTTGGTCGGTGCACGGGGAACTGTTGCCTGGGTCGGGGCACGGTTGGCCGGTGCCTGGGTCGCCGGAGCGCGGACAGCCGGCGCCTCGGTCGGTCCGGGCACCGCCGGCGGCTCGTTGGGTTCACGGAGCACCGGCTCCATCGATGCCCGGCCCGGAGGCTTGCAGGTCTTCCCCGGCGTGGGTGGACCGTCAGCGCCCGCCCTTTCGCAGTCGCACTTCCCGACCGACTTCGCCATCTGGGGTGCCGGAGTCACTGCCGAGTTGGTGCCGAAATCTGAGGAGGCCAAGTTGTCGATGGAGATTATTAGCCACAGAACTATGATGGATACTATATTGAATGGCGTTCCGCTGGCCGCAACCTATACTGCGGCCATTCTTTGTGTCGGCGACAGTTGCACTTTACCAAATGGATATCAAGGCTCTGGTTTCCCAAACGGTTATTTTTTGCGGAGTGGACTTACACATGAGAAACGCGATGAACATTGCCGACTGCACAATCAGCATCAGTTTGTAGACACCCTTGCTTTCCATCTTTGCTGGTGCTCCAGAAAAAGTCCTGCAAAAAAATAAGTAAGACAAACATTTGGCAAACTGCTAATTGACACATATGACTGAAATCCTCCCCACCCAAAAATAAAATTCTGTCCTAGCTGGACTGCTTGGCTTATAACATGCTGCCGGATCGAAACATCACGACAACGTCTACTCTTAACGTCTGTCTTCCTATATGGTGTTTGTGCACGCAAACATACACACACGGGAAACATACACATTTCCCTGGGTAATGGCTTGTGAAAAATTCAGCTCAATCCACCAACCGAGTCTCGAGAAAATATTGAAAAAAAAAAGTTTCATTTTTTTCGCGAAAATGCAGCGTTCAACGAATTGTTCCTAAAAATCGTTTAGATCTTGGGGATGAGACGTAAACTATTTCTTTTACTCTGTTCTCCAAAAAATACAGCATTTTAGGCAGAAATATTTCAGTGCGAGCTTTCTACCATAACCATCTTCCAACTGTATAAGTTTTATGTAAATCTATGAGCAATTCTGCTTGATTTTACCAATGTTGTGTGGGGGCTTTTATTTGTCTGATGTTTATTCCAGTAGACCCGCATATGACACAGGGAATACAATGGCGGGTAGTTCTTTATTCAGATTATATATGCACTGCACAGATGTACGCTGGAGCTTCCATTCTTTGACACAGCTGTCGGTCTTTCAAAGGTAAACAAACAACATTCAATCAACATGTGAAACGCCTTATATATTAATGCTCGTATCGGCTTCGCTTGAATCGATGAGGTACGCCCGGCGATGTGCTCAATAATGCGTGCATCTGTTCATATAAATCTGTGAATATTTGTGTTGTTCGATCTTTCTGTGTGGGGGATTTTAAAACATTGATTAGACCGTTATTAGCAAGTGCACAATGCCATAACGTGACTTATAAAATTGATATTTTTTTCATCTCATTTGGCAGAGAGCAGCGATGGAAATGTATACAAAGAAAATGTGGACAATAATAGTCTTCTTTGAGCATTTCCACTCCTGTTCTGCACAAAAACCATGAGATGCAAAAATACCCACTATAAGTCATGGGATGGCATGTAAACATTGGCCGCGCAATCGGTCTATTTCCCAAGAGCTGCTAATTAATTATCATCCTATCGTGCCCAAGCTTACCCCCCCCCAAAAAAAAAAAAATGCCTTGTAAAATAAGGGTTGTCAACCGACGGCGGTTCACTTGTATTATTGATGGTGGGTTTTTTTAAGTTGTCGACTAGCACTGCGTTCACACTTGATCCCGCAAGGAGGATCAGATCCCGCAAGGGCGATCAAAGGGCGATCAAAGGGCGATCAACGCAAGTGTGAACGCTTACGCGATCAGGATCAGATCCCGGGATCTGATCCTCCTTTTGGGAAGGATCAGACCCGGGTCTGATCCCGCAGGCGAGATCAACATGCAAGTGTGGACGCAATGCGGGATCTGATCCTGCGGTTTACAGCGACCACATCCGTCCCATGCCTGGAAAAACGCGCGAAAACAAGACTTTGTGTTTATGTGTTTCGCGCGTCATGGCCGTGCTGACGTTTTACTGCGCATGACTAGTGACCTACATGGATAACCTTTGTAGAGCGTTTCCGCTGCTTAATGCGCGATCAATGCAGGATCAGGATCCAGTGTGAACGCAGCACTGGGTCAGATCCTCCGTGACCGCAGGATCTGATCCTCCTTGCGGGATCAAGTGTGAACGCCGTGAGTGGCTGTCTAACGAAGCTCATGAGCTCCAGGCTTAAACTGGCCCCTAGTATCTGATGACAGTCGTAGACTTTTAAATCAGAACCATTTCTTTTGGAAAAAGGCTGGAAAAAGGGAAATCTATCTCTATATTAGGATAAATAGGTTTGCGGAGACACCATGTAAATGATCTTTTGTGAGTAAGTGTGGTTCTGAAAAGAACCGGAGGAACTCGACGTTTCGAACAGTATACTCTGCTTGTCTTCAGGAGAATGCTGGATTCCAACTGGGAGCGGGGCTTATGTAGTGTGGGGAGGGATCCTGGTGAGGGGATTAGCTCAGTGAAGGGTGAAGGCGGGAACTGTAAAGGCGGGAACAAGGGATGCTGCACAGATATCTATATTGGGAGGCAAACGTGACACGGAAAGCACCGTAGAGTCCCAATGCCAGGGAGTCTTGCTATATTATGAGCAGTGCTTATTTTTTTTTCGCGCGTAGCAGTTGTTTGCGTTTGAGGAACTCCGTGAAACATGTTCCTTATGGAATGAGTGGCTGCTGTATATAATTATGCTAAGGAGGAAAGCTGATGGCCGGGCTAGGGTCGTTTACGTAATTAGGAGTTGGGCTCGGGCTAGTTAGGCTTCGGTCATAATCATCTTACTCGTTATAACATCGCAGGCATCTAAAAACAACCGTTTGCCCACGGTTTCTTTGGGACTACTCTGAACTTTAACATTCGGCAACAAACAACAGCCTGTAACTTCGGGTTTGGTCAGACGGAGACGAAGCCTGAGCCCGAGCCCGATCCGTGGATTCGTAAAGGGCCAACCGGTGAGGCCAAATAGCTGGGATGGGCGAGCGGTATCCTATTTGCCGTTTGCAGGATTCAGGGCACACGAGAGTTGACACATTGCAGGATTGTGCAGGATTGTGCAGGGCATTAGGGATTTATGTCAATGTAGGAAAATGCAGGATACAGGCTACTAGTTTCAAAGTGCTGGAGAAGGATTTTGCAGGATTGAGGGCACATGAGAGTTGACACACTGTAGGAAGGTGCAGGATTGAGGGCATAAGGCGATTTTGTCTATAGGAAAATGCAGGATGCTGGTAACAATTCGGACGTCGTTGTGGCTTTTGTCAAGAGATTATCCGTTCAAAAAAAGGCCCATTGTTCTAAGCTGAAAAGAGACTTTGTTTAGAATGTGGAGTAAAACCCCATAAGCCCAGTGCAGGATTTTGCAGGATTCAGGCAATGGTCCACAGTATGGCCAGTACTGCAGGATTTTGCAGGATTCAGGTTATATCTTGCAAAAAATTGGTAGGGGTTAAAACCAAGGATATGACTCAGTGGAGAATTGCTGGATCATTGGCACAGTATACACACTGCCCGAAAGGTTGATTTTTTTTCCCGTGTGCAATGTTACAAATGTGAGTAAAAGTTTATTTTCTCATTTATGTTTTTTAGTAAGTGATATTTTAATCCTGCGTGTGTTGTTTTTAATTGTATTTTTAGAAGGCGTTTTTGTAGTTACATACTATCTTTTTAATCAGACTCTGTTTTTTATCGTGGTAGGTTTTTTACATTTACCCCCGGTACTTTATATTTTTGTAAGGTGATTTAGAGGTGGTTTTCACATATTAAGGAGCATTATAAATATTTATTTATTATTATTACCGGCTCTTTGTAGAGTCACACTCCATCTCACAAGAGATGATGTACATGGTGTCACCGCAAACATTCACCTTGCCACCATGCAAACTTTAAAATCGTATCTTACTACAGTCAGGGCAAACTCCGCAAATTAATTTCTTTCCAACGGGTTATTCTTAGACCACTCGCTAAAATTGTGATGAGAGCGAGTGGAGCCGATCAACATCAATCGCCTTTTCAGAATGAAAAAAAAAACACTTCTGGGCCTTTTATATTTTCACAAGGACAAGTTACGCATTATTTTATTTCAACAGAAATTATGTCATTTACAGGCAATAATATATAATCTATTTCATACAAGGCCAACGGAATGTCATATAGTCGTTATGACCACGCTTTAAATGAGTTGGACGTTAATATAAGGCATCATCTATGGACTTTTGCTTCCCATAAAAGCATTCAATTCTGGCAAGTAATAATTGGTTCATTTATGTTTAAAGTACTCACATTTACGAATCGTAGATCGTGTAGAAAGCGTAAGGATTGTTACCGTCTAATTAATAGCCCAGTTCCCTGTACCTGACGCGACTTGCGATTTCAAGTTCAATTCATGACGCCATCCCTTCCGCTAATTGTCACGTACTTTTTGTTGCTACCATTTTGGGAGGTGTTATTTCTTAATCCTTAATCTTAGTAAGGTTTCAATGATAGGTTTTATAAATGTCCAATATCATTTTAAGATTTTTCGTTTTAAATTTTTTAAAATGTTTAAAATTTTAATGTTTTAATATTCTTCTAGAAAATGTTTTATTTCAGTCTATAATAATTATGAAGTG
Source organism: Luidia sarsii (assembly GCA_949987565.1). Lineage (NCBI taxonomy): Eukaryota > Metazoa > Echinodermata > Asteroidea > Paxillosida > Luidiidae > Luidia > Luidia sarsii. The sequence goes on from OX465109.1 coordinate 6,601,630, forward strand.
CTATAAACAGTCAAATTCAAGGTTGCCCCGAGATTGCTGAGGTACCATTCTTAGTACGGCATTAGAACAAAAATTGACAGTGTCGGGTCGTCGGTAAAGGTTGAATTACTCCAGGAAGCGGCCCTACTAGGAACAGCTAGGATCTTACAGGGCCTATACAACATCGGTCAAGGTCAAAATATTGCCACAGTTTGTGAGTTAAACCATTAAACATTCTAAACAAGAAATTTTAGCTTAAAGCCCCTACACAACATTGGTTAAGATCGAAAAACATAAAATTAATGTTCACATGTTTACATGAAACATATACAGTTTGAAGATGGTTATAGTAGAAACCTCTCACTGAAATATTTCTGATAAAATGTTGTATTTTGGGAGAAGTGAGTAAAAGAAATAGTTTACATCTCACCGAGATCTAAACTATTTTTTTCGGAGCAGTACGGCGTTAAATGCGAAACAAATGAAGCGGTTTTCGCGATTTTCTTGAGACTCGGTTGGCGGATTGAGCTGAAATTTTCACAGGTGTGCTATTTCATGCACATGTTGGATCAGACAACGTTTGGATGCTATTCTTCGACCTCGAACAATGTTGTGTAGGGGCTTTAAATGGTAATCTGAGAAAGTAGCAAAAGGCAAAAAAACAAGTCACGATTTTCGCACCGTTCTGTAATGTGAGAAATCGTTTATTACTCGCGAGTAATAAACTATTTGTCGTTGTTTGAGTGACGATTTCTCGAGAAGTACAGCATCCCAGACCGTAAGATTTCAACAATCTTTCATGACCATCTACAAACTGTGTAAATGAGAAGGAAATCTGTGGACATCGATGCTTTCCGATCTTCCCAATGTTGTAAGGAGAACCCTCGAAATCTAAGGCTACGGGACGCCGCTTGACCCGACATAACACATCATTGATAACTAGACATTTAAGTATTCGTCCATGTTTTCGACAAGAACATTTTTATGCTATTTACAGTATGAAATCAAATTTTCCCCCAAAAAAGCATTTGTCGTTCTCGAGATAACAAAAATTACCAATCAAAATATTGAAATGACGGTCACTGGTAAACAAAGACATCCTCTCTATTTATGAGTGCATGACCAGTCTATGCAATTGACTGCCCGTGTAAAAACAAACCGGTAAGGGATAGATTAAGGTCAAGCCAGGCAAGCACACACGGTCGTTGGATGAAGTGAAGGTTTAGAATCGCTGTACAAGAGGCCACAGCACATCTATAGGAACGCCGTGCAATCTCGCAGATGAAGCCATACAACGTGTTGAGCATCGTTGCCGCTTCCACGACGAAAGCATTCCCAGTCTGACCTCAACAATATCAGGGAGTCTAAAACAGGCTGGACCTACCGTGGTGGATTATAATGAGTGTATTCAGCTCATGAAGCATTCTATATGCGCAGATAGACAATGGGACTTCGATTTCATTGAACTGAAGCAGCTGTGGGGTCTACAGAGGAATAATATTATGCTGGTTTCAGCTTCGCCTAATTGTTGAAATCGCCAAATCTGAATACCCTGGTTTAATGCTATCAAAATGCTCTTCGTTTTCTGTTGTGTTCTGCACTCTAAATGGTAATTGTTTATCAATATCAGCATATACATTGGAGAGCCTTTTGACTGTGGTTTTTGGGATCGCATTTTGGCAATGCGACAGGGGTGCTGTCTGATTTGGTCTGTTGTGAATTTGTATCGGTTTTTAACTTGTGTCAATGTTCTGTGCCCCTTTTTGAAATACACATATAGCTTTCCCCCAATGAAATGATAAACTAAATGGAAACGAAAAATCTAATCCGCGTCATCTGCCGAAAAAAGGCTATTTTTATCGGCTAATTTGTTCATTGGTTTCCTCATGAAATGAAAACTTCGGTTGAGTAAAAAAAAAAAACCACGCTAAGCACTTATCATACGTACACTGGGAGCGATACAAAAGAACCACGTGCATGTCCAAAAGTTGAAAGACTGGCTTCACAAAAGGAATGAGAGCGAAACGGAGGTCTGTACTTTTTGCAATGATTTTTCTGGTCTTGTAAAATGGTTACGCCTCTTTGGAATGAAATTGAAAAAAAATGCGACATCAAAGTATGGCAAAGCGACCACATTGACAGCAGAGAGTACTCTTTTCGGGGAAGGGGATACCCATAAAGACTACCGTTATCTAAACATTGAGTCGTTTCAAATATGGCCAGTATTCTAATCTGGTCAGTCTTTTTGAACAAGATGTCTGCTATTTTGTGGCGTGTTAACTAGTTGATTCATCATTATTGAGCAGGAGATTAAATGTATAATTATTTTCTAATTTGATTAAGTATTCATTGAATAAAACAGAAGAAAAAAAAATGTCCAAAAGGTGAGTTGAAAAATTACGTTGTAAAAAGCTGGGGAGGAAAAGATGTGCTTCAAAACAGTTCACCCTACATTTGACTGACCTTTGACCTACCCAATCTACTTTTCCAACCTCGGTTTAAGTGTCCGTCGCATATTGGCAAGCATGTTTATAGTGCAGGGTACCATGCATCATTATTAATATGTAAAACGAAAAGTGCCTCATTCGAAAGCACATAGGCTACCCTTTGAGGGCCATGTTTTCAAATCCCCGCAGGGTCTTTCTCTAAGGTCCTGCTTCGATCGAAACGTCAGACCATCTGAATTTGAAAAAAAATTGTACTTTTTTTTTGTCATTTTTAGTAAGAAAGCAGTTTGCAAAAGAATGTTTATATATTACTCTATAGCAACGTAAATAATTATATGCTATTTACCAGAGTAGTGGCACTTTAGGTCAAACTTCTGGGGCTCACGGCCCGATCCGGTTTGCTTTGCCTTTTTTCACTTCTAAAAATGGTTTCAAAAACATCTATTTCAGATTTCTCTTCCTTAGTTTGCTCACGATCATTCTATAAATAAATCTACAGGTCTATAGGTCGGGAGGATATGATGTACTTTAAGGCACTGGTATACCGACCAAGAGACGACCAAGTTTGGCTGCTGGCAAAACCATAGCTCACATTACATGCGGAACGCCGTACATGTAACTGTAGGTCAAATGAGAATAGGCCTTCTCCAAAATTGAAGAAAAAAACACCCCCAAAACGTGCGTTTATCATAAAAAAGGGTGCATTTGGGGGATACTGTATTCGCTATCAACTGGATTGACCGCCAAGCCCCGAACAGAAGAACTTTCACCTTTAGTACGCACAAGACTACTCCTCCAGAGCTTATTGATAAATAAAAAAAAAATAGAATTGTAATCATTGCTTGGTTTCTTCCCCACGCTGACAGTCACTGAAAAGTCTAAGCTGACGTCTTCGGCGATCCGCTTTGAAGTCTACGAGTCAATTCCGGCATGGCGTGTACGAAGGTCCCAGCAATGCACAATACAGCAGGGCTGCGCAATACCAGCCAGTGAGTAGGTGCGTTAGCCTAATTATACCTCCAGCCTTTACAATTTCTCGGCCACGAGTTCCTCCGTGGTCTTGTTCACCAGCCACATGTTGGAGCTCTTGAATTTGGCCAGTTTGGCCGCGTGGCCGCGGATGCTGGCCGCGTGCATGACGACAGTGGAGTAGTTGGCCTTCTTGGCGCGCAGCTCGTAGAACTTGGGCCCCCACGGGAAGATGTTCGTGTCCAGCGGCTTGATCTTCACGTAGACGGGTCTGTTACTTTTCAAGAGCTCATTCAGCTTGTGCTGATCCGTTGGGAAAAGTCCCTTTTGGGCGTTACCCTCCATAACATCTCGCCAAGCCTTCACCAGCTGAAGGGAGGCATTGGTGGGCTTGAAGTACACGAAGCCGGCACAGAAGTCAGCCTGCGGCGTGCGAACACCGAATGGGCTTCTGGAGTCGATCAGGGAGATGTCGAACTCGCCCTGGAAGAAGGGAAAGGGGTCCCTGAACCAGAAGGTGTCGCCGTCGCTGAAGAGCACCTCGTACCCTTTCTCCAGGAAGCCGAGAATGTAGCCCTGGCGCCGGTTCATCAGCATTCGCCCCAAATGCTTGTGCTGAACGCCGTCCAAGACTTCGGAGCCGGTCAGCACGACTCTCACCGTGGGATCGTCCTTGAGCCTCTTCGATAGCTGATCGTAGGCCGTCTGCTCTTCAGCGACGATGGTGGTGTTGACGCAGATCCCCACCTGCTTGATGCTGAGCAGCATGTTCAGCGTCACATCCAGGTAGGCCAGATTGGTTGTGGTCAACAAATTAGGAGTTGGGCTCGGGCTAGTTAGGCTTCGGTCATAATCATCTTACTCGTTATAACATCGCAGGCATCTAAAAACAACCGTTTGCCCACGGTTTCTTGGGTACTACTCTGAACTTTAACATTCGGCAACAAACAACAGCCTGTAACTTCGGGTTTGGTCAGACGGAGACGAAGCCTGAGCCCGAGCCCGATCCGTGGATTCGTAAAGGGCAAACGGTGAGGCCAAAGAGCTGGGATGGGCGAGCGGTATCCTATTTGCCGTTTGCAGAATTCAGGGCACACGAGAGTTGACACATTGCAGGATTGTGCAGGATTGTGCAGGGCATTAGGGATTTATGTCACTGTAGGAAAATGCAGGATACAGGCTACTAGTTTCAAAGTGCTGGAGAAGGATTTTGCAGGATTGAGGGCACATGAGAGTTGACACACTGTAGGAAGGTGCAGGATTGAGGGCATAAGGCGATTTTGTCTGTAGGAAAATGCAGGATGCTGGTAACAATTCGGACGTCGTTGTGGCTTTTGTCAAGAGATTATCCGTTCGAAAAAGGGCCCATTGTTCTAAGCTGAAAAGAGACTTTGTTTAGAATGTGGAGTAAAACTCCATAAGCCCAGTGCAGGATTTTGCAGGATTCAGGCAATGGTCCACAGTAGCCAGTACTGCAGGATTTTGCAGGATTCAGGTCACATGGAGCTTTAAACAAGGTACGGTAGGATTGCAGGATTTTGCAGGATTCAGGTTATATCTTACAAAAAATTGGTAGGGGTTAAAACCAAGGATATGACTCAGTGGAGAATTGCTGGATCATTGGCACAGTATACACACTGCCCGAAAGGTTGATTTTTTTCCCGTGTGCAATGTTACAAATGTGAGTAAAAGTTTGTTTTCTCATTTATGTTTTTTAGTAAGTGATAGTTTCATCCTGCGTGTGTTGTTTTTAATTGTATTTTTAGAAGGCGTTTTTATAGTTACATACTATCTTTTTAATCAGACTCTGTTTTTTAACGTGGTAGGTTTTTTACATTTACCACGGTACTTTATATTTTTGTAAGGCGCTTTAGAGGTGGTTTTCACATATTAAGGCGCATTATAAATATTTATTTATTATTATTACCGGCTCTTTGTAGAGTCACACTCCATCTCACAAGAGATGATGTACATGGTGTCACCGCAAACATTCACCTTGCCACCATGCAAACTTTAAAATCGTATCTTACTACAGTTAGGGCAAACTCCGCAAACTAATTTCTTTCCAACGGATTATTCTTAGACCACTCGCTAAAATTGCAATGAGAGCGAGTGGAGCCGATCAACATCAATCGCCCTTTTAGAATTAAAAAAAAAACAACTCCTGGGCCTTTTATATTTTCACAAGGACAAGTTTCGCATTATTTTTATTTCAACAGAAATTATGTCATTTACAGGCAATAATATATAATCTATTTCATACAAGGCCAGCGGAATGTCATTATAGTCGTTATGACCACGCTTTAAATGAGTTGGACGTTAATATAAGGCATCATCTATGGACTTTTGCTTCCCATAAAAGCATTCAATTCTGGCAAGTAATAATTGGTTCATTTATGTTTAAAGTACTCACATTTACGAATCGTAGATCGTGTAGAAAGCGTAAGGATTGTTACCGTCTAATTAATAGCCCAGTTCCCTGTACCTGACGCGACTTGCGATTTCAAGTTCAATTCATGACGCCATCCCTTCCGCTAATTGTCACGTACTTTTTGTTGCTACCATTTTGGGAGGTGTTATTTCTTAATCCTTAATCTTAGTAAGGTTTCAATGATAGGTTTTATAAATGTCCAATATCATTTTAAGATTTTTCGTTTTAAATTTTTTAAAATGTTTAAAATTTTAATGTTTTAATATTCTTCTAGAAAATGTTTTATTTCAGTCTATAATAATTATGAAGTGCTATAAACAGTCAAATTTAAGGTTGCCCCGAGATTGCTGAGGTACCATTCTTAGTACGGCATTAGAACAAAAATTTACAGTGTCAGGTCGTCGTTAAAGATTGGATTACTCCAGGAAGCGGCCCTACTAGGAACAGCTAGGATCTTACAGGGCCTATACAACATCGGTCAAGGTCAAAATATTGCCACAGTTTGTGAGTTAAACCATTAAACATTCTAAACAAGAAGTTTTAGCTTAAAGCCCCTACACAACATTGGTTAAGATCGAAAAACATAAAATTAATGTTCACATGTTTACATGAAACTTATACAGTTTGAAGATGGTTATAGTAGAAACCTCTCACTGAAATATTTCTGATAAAATGTTGTATTTTGGGAGAAGTAAGTAAAAGAAATAGTCTACATCTCACCGAGATCTAAACTATTTTTCGGAACAGTACGGCGTTAAATGCTGCATTTCCGCGAAACAAATGAAGCGGTTTTCGCGATTTTCTTGAGACTCGGTTGGCGGATTGAGCTGAAATTTTCACAGGTGTGCTATTTCACGCACATGTTGGATAAGACAACGTTTGGATGCTATTCTTCGACCTCGAACAATGTTGTGTAGGGGCTTTAAATGGTAATCTGAGAAAGTAGAAAAAGGCAAAAAAAAGTCACGATTTTCACACCGTTCTGTAATGTGAGAAATCGTTTATTACTCGCGAGTAATAAACTATTTGTCGTTGTTTGAGTAACGATTTCTCGAGAAGTACAGCATCCCAGACCGTAAGATTTCAACATGAGGATTCTATCATGACCATCTACAAACTGTGTAAATGAGAAGGAAATCTGTGGACATCGATGCTTTCCGATCTTCCCAATGTTGTAAGGAGAACCCTCAAAATCTAAGGCTACGGGACGCCGCTTGACCCGACATAACACATCATTGATAACTAGACATTTAAGTATTCGTCCATGTTTTCGACAAGAACATTTTTATGCTATTTACAGTATGAAATCAAATTTTCCCCCAAAAAAGCTTTTGTCGATCTCGAGATAACAAAAATTACCAATCAAAATATTCAAATGACGGTCACGTGCCTAATTAATTACGATATTTTTTTTAAAAACTCAGTTAAATAATTAAATCGAGGTTAAAAGCTGTCAAACCATACCCCATCTAAGCTGATAAGAAGATAAGACTACGATTTGGAACAAAAAAAGTCCTGCATAAAACTATGAAACGAACACTGATAAAAGTATAACGATCATTGGATAAGAATAATAATAATACGGTAATAATATTAATTATTATATGAGCCTATCCTGGTAAACAAAGACATCCTCTCTATTTATGAGTGCATGACCAGTCTATGCAATTGACTGCCCGTGTAAAAACAAACCGGTAAGGGATAGATTAAGGTCAAGCCAGGCAAGCACACACGGTCGTTGGATGAAGTGAAGGTTTAGAATCGCTGTACAAGAGGTCACAGCACATCTATAGGAACGCCGTGCAATCTCGCAGATGAAGCCATACAACGTGTTGAGCATCGTTGCCACTTCCACGACGAAAGAATTCCCAGTCTGACCTCAACAATATCAGGGAGTCATTAACAAATTACAGGCTGGACCTACCGTGGTGGATTATAATGATAGTTTATTCAGCTCATGAAGCATTCTATATGCGCAGATAGACAATGGGACTTCGATTTCATTGAACTGAAGCAGCTGTGGGGTCTACAGAGGAATAATATTATGCTGGTTTCAGCTTCGCCTAATTGTTGAAATCGCCAAATCTGAATACCCTGGTTTAATGCTATCAAAATGCTCTTCGTTTTCTGTTGTGTTCTGCACTCTAAATGGTAATTGTTTATCAATATCAGCATATACATTGGAAAGCCTTTTGACTGTGGTTTTTGGGATCGCATTTTGGCAATGCGACAGGGGTGCTGTCTGATTTGGTCTGTTGTGAATTTGTATCGGTTTTTAACTTGTGTCAATGTTCTGTGCCCTTTTTGAAATAGACATTATAGCTTTCCCCAAATGAAATGATAAACTAAATGGAAACGAAAAATCTAATCCGCGTCATCTGCCGAAACAAGGGCTATTTTTATCGGCTAATTTGTTCATTGGTTTCCTCATGAAATGAAAACTTCGGTTGAGTAAAAACAAAAAAGCACGCTAAGCACTTATCATACGTACACTGGGAGCGATACAAAAGAACCACGTGCATGTCCAAAAGTTGAAAGACTGGCTTCACAAAAGGAATAAGAGCGAAACGGAGGTCTGTACTTTTTTCAATGATTTTTCTGGTCTTGTAAAATAGTTAAGCCTCTTTGGAATGAAATTGAAAAAAAAATGCGACATCAAAGTATGGCAAAGCGACCACATTGACAGCGGAGGGTACTCTTTTCGGGGAAGGGGATACCCATAAAGACTACCGTTATCTAAACATTGAGTCGTTTCAAATATGGCCAGTATTCTAATCTGGTCAGTCTTTTTGAACAAGATGTCTGCTATTTTGTGGCGTGTTAACTAGTTGAGTCATCATTATTGAGCAGAAGATTAAATGTATAATTTTTTTCTAATTTGATTAAGTATTCATTGAATAAAACAGAAGAAAAAAAGGTGAGTTGAAAAATTACGTTGTAAAAAGCTGGGGAGGAAAAGATGTGCTTCAAAACAGTTGACCCTACATTTGACTGACCTTTGACCTACCCAATCTACTTTTCCAACCTCGGTTTAAGTGTCCGTCGCATATTGGCAAGCATGTTTATAGTGCAGGGTACCATGCATCATTATTAATATGTAAAACGAAAAGTGCCTCATTCGAAAGCACATAGGCTACCCTTTGAGGGTCATGTTTTCAAATCCCCGCAGGGTCTTTCTCTAAGGTCCTGCTGCTTCGATCGAAACGTCAGACCATCTGAATTTGAAAACAAATTGTACTTTTTTTTGGTCATTTTTAGTAAGAAAGCAGTTTGCAAATAAATGTTTATATATTACTCTATAGCAACGTAAATAATTATATTTACCAGAGTAGTGGCACTTTAGGTCAAACTTCTGGGGCTCACGGGCCGATCCGGTTTGCTTTGCTTTTTTCCCCTTCTAAAAATGGTTTCAAAAACATCTAGGCCTATTTCAGATTTCTCTTCCTTAGTTTGCTCACGATCATTCTATAAATAAATCTACAGGTCTATAGGTCGGGAGGATATGATGTACTTTAAGGCACTAGTATACCGACCAAGAGACGACCAAGTTTGGCTGCTGGCAAAACCATAGCTCACATTACATGTGGAACGCCGTGCATGTAACTGGAGGTCAAATGAGAATAGGCCTTCTCCAAATTTGAAGAAAAAAACACCCCCAAAACGTGCGTTTATCATAAAAAAGGGTGCATTTGGGGGAAACTGTATTCGCTATCAACTGGATTGACCGCCAAGCCCCGAACAGAAGAACTTTCACCTTTAGTACGCACAAGACTACTCCTCCAGAGCTTATTGATAAATTAAAATATATAAAATTAGAATTGTAATCATTGCTTGGTTTCTTCCCCACGCTGACAGTCACTGAAAAGTCTAAGCTGACGTCTTCGGCGACCCGCTTTGAAGTCTACGAGTCAATTCCGGCATGGCGTGTACGAAGGTCCCAGCAATGCACAATACAGCAGGGCTGCGCAATACCAGCCAGTGAGTAGGTGCGTCAGCCTAATTATACCTCCAGCCTTTACAATTTCTCGGCCACGAGTTCCTCCGTGGTCTTGTTCACCAGCCACATGTTGGAACTTTGGAATTTGGCCAGTTTGGCCGCGTGGCCGCGGATGCTGGCCGCGTGCATGACGACAGTGGAGTAGTTGGCCTTCTTGGTGCGCAGCTCGTAGAACTTGGGCCCCCACGGGAAGATGTTCGTGTCCAGCGGCTTGATCTTCACGTAGACGGGTCTGTTACTTTTCAAGAGCTCATTCAGCTTGTGCTGATCCGTTGGGAAAAGTCCCTTTTGGGCGTTACCCTCCATAACATCTCGCCAAGCCTTCACCAGCTGAAGGGAGGCATTGGTGGGCTTGAAGTACACGAAGCCGGCACAGAAGTCAGCCTGCGGCGTGCGAACACCGAATGGGCTTCTGGAGTCGATCAGGGAGATGTCAAACTCGCCCTGGAAGAAGGGAAAGGGGTCCCTGAACCAGAAGGTGTCGCCGTCGCTGAAGAGCACCTCGTACCCTTTCTCCAGGAAGCCGAGAATGTAGCCCTGGCGCCGGTTCATCAGCATTCGCCCCAAATGCTTGTGCTGAACGCCGTCCAAGACTCCGGAGCCGGTCAGCACGACTCTCACCGTGGGATCGTCCTTGAGCCTCTTCGATAGCTGATCGTAGGCCGTCTGCTCTTCAGCGACGATGGTGGTGTTGACGCAGATCCCCACCTGCTTGATGCTGAGCAGCATGTTCAGCGTCACATCCAGGTAGGCCAGATTGGTTGTGGTCAACAAGACCACACCGGGCCTCCTCCTGATGTCCTCCAAGCTGCAGTTGGTGATCGGTCCGCGCACCGAGGCGGGTGGGACTTCGCCGGGTACCAGACGGCTGGTAGGCTGCAACTCGCTGGTGGCCGGACAAGGCAGCCTGAGTACACGCTCGGTGCAGTTGCACTGGTTCCTCTGGGCAGAAGTCTTGGTCGGCACAGCACGAACGGGTGAAAACACCACATTAGATTTCTGAAGGTAAACTGAGAGAAGGAGGAAGAAAGAACATTTTGAATCAGGAGAAGGTTCAGATCTCAGTCTTGACGTAGCCTTAATGTGCATTAACATCTACGGTACCACTTCGGCCGAGAAAGAGAATTCGTATGATGAATAAAAATGCAGTATTCAAAATTGAAACAAAGTCAAGCTACACTAAACAAATACGTGGGCATATTTGAGGAGTTCATTTTGCAAAATCAGATAGACAGGCAATTCAGACAAAACTGGTATTGGCACAATGTTTGCATTTCAAGTTCAGGTATTTCAAACATCAGTTTTTTTAAACGTCGGTGTTTAATTATATTGCTTGGTTTTTAGCAATCTCCGATGATTACTGACAATATTATCTGCTTTAGCAAAATTAACTCTTCATATCAATATTTAAATTCCTTGACTAACGCTGGTCAAAATACCATCTCTGGTATAAACAACCTTGCAAAAAACCCCAAATTGTTGGGTTGTGGTGGCCAAACTCAGTCACAAAGTCAAGCGCCGAGTTGGAACTCATTGCCTATTAAATAGTGCGTCCCTTTCTGACGTCAACTAAGCGCAAAACAACATATAATAGATACTTATTACTACAGAAAACGATGTCAATCGATAAAACTTGCACCAAACTTACCCATGGCGAATATGATGAACATCAGCGACTGCCCGACGAGCAGGAGTTTATAGATAAGGGCCTCAGCCATTTTGCAAAGAATGGTCTGCAAAAGACAGGGAGGGGAATGGTTTTACTTTGATGCGGTCGACGGAACAAAATACCGACAGGCCCCGCCCACCCATACAATGAACCAGTCACGGGACAGTAGCCAGACCAACACTCAACGGAGAGGGAGAGGGAGAGGGAGAGGGAGAGGGAGAGGGAGAGGGAGAGGGAGAGGGAGAGGGAGAGGGAGAGGGAGAGGGAGAGGGAGAGGGAGAGGGAGAGGGAGAGGGAGAGGCAGTGGCAGTGGCAGAGGCAGAGGCAGAGGCAGAGGCAGAGGCAGAGGCAGAGGCAGAGGCAGAGGCAGAGGCAGAGGCAGAGGGAGAGGGAGAGGGAGAGGGAGAGGCAGAGGCAGAGGCAGAGGGGGAGAGGGAGAGGGAGAGGGAGAGGGAGAGGGAGAGGGAGGGGGAGAGGCAGGGGGAGAGGAAGAGGGAGAGGGAGGGGAGAGGGAGAGGCAGAGGCAGAGGTAGGGGCAGAGGCAGAGGCAGCGGCAGAGGCAGATGGAGCCGCAGAGACGGAGGCAGAGGGAGGGGGAGAGAGAGGGAGAGGGAGAGGGAGAGGGAGAGGGAGAGGGAGAGGGAGAGGGAGAGGGAGAGGGAGAGGGAGAGGGAGAGGGAGAGGGAGAGGGAGAGGGCTGCTCCACCCAATGCGGGTGTATTCTATTCTTTAAATTGTTGATTTCTTGTGTTTTGACAATTTGATACGGTTTCATAATCAGTTGGAGGAACCGTTAATTTCCGTCAATAAAGACGAAAAATACAGCATTTTTTGGAGCTTCATCTTTCCACTTTTATCTGCCAATAACATGTTTAAATATTCATTTCTAAAATTCATCAGGCGTTTTTCGGTGACGCAGATCACTTCATGAAATTCAATTTTACTCAGGAATGGAACGTGCAACGGAGGTCAAACCTTCATAAAAAAAAGGCTTCTTCTTTTTGACTATGAGAATAACTCAAAATAACGATGTGTTTACCGAAAAGCCTGTTTTGAACAGAGCCAGTCATATGTGTTATTTGATTTTTTTGTGGTTCGCTGATATTGTTAGCAAAGGCGATGCATATCCCTCGGCGCAGTTGGAGTTGTAAACGTGGCAATTTGAGGCTCGTTGCCCCTAATTGGTTTTTTTTTCTTTCTTGTCACACGCAGTCGGCGTGTTGATCAAGTCATGCATAACCGGCATGCTGACAGTGAAAAATACGTGACGATATCAAAAGTGTGGAAGCTTTCATATTCTTTTTTTTCCACAGGTGGCTACGATCGATCCATCTGCTCTCCGAAGCGATGAACAAGAATTACTAATAATTGCAAGTAGCCGCCGATGAAAGGCCCTATACAACATTGGTGAAGGTTAAACGATTGCCACAGTTTGCGTGTTAAACCATGAACATTAAAAAAAAGAAAGTAATTACTGCGAAGGTTTTAGCTGAAAGGGTAACCTGAGACAGCAGAAAACGGCAAAAAAACGTCACGGTTTTCGCACCGTTCTGTAGTGTAAGAAATAGTTTATTACTCGTGAGTAATAAACTATTAGTCGATGTTTGAGTGGAGATTTAGGAAAGTATACAGCATCCCAGACCGTAAGATTTCAACATGAGGATTCTATCATGACCATCTACAAACTGTGTAAATTAGAAGAAAATCTGTGGACATCGATAATTTCCGATCTTCCCAATGTTGTATTGGGCCTAGCCGTTGTCAAATCTATTTTCTTTTTTATTCCCCCCCACACCTCTCACAGAACAAAAATGCTATGGGGAGAGATTTTTTTTAAATTTTTTTATTCAGTAATCACTTTTATATAACACTCTACGAATTTGCATTACAGTATCAAACAATTATATCACACACAAATTCCCTGTTTTTAAGAGTTATCTACCGCAATGAAAATATATAAAAGATTAACAGAATTAGGAGGGCCTGACGTTTTGATCCTAGCAGGACCTTTCTCAAAGGTCCTGATAGGATCCCAACTTCACGCCCTCCAAACTCGCTTTTTGGGGTCGTTTGTTAGTAAGCAGTTTGAAACCCTTTTTTCATATATATTACTGACAATAAAAAAATAGTACACTTTTGGAAAGACAAGAAATGTATGTACTTTATTAAGACATACAGTATTTACAAATTCTTGTCACGCGTGAGCGGTCACCGAGTGCCCGGTCTGAGCAGTTTCGGACGGGTCAGCAGTCTTCTCTGGAGGACCATAATTCGTACCAGGCTGCTTTTCACCGCTCAAATCTGCCTTCGACATGAAATTGATAAGTACACTTTTATTTTGTACGAGCGAGTCAAATTCTGCCACAATCGGACGTCTGTGTATGTGGCCTTCGTTACGCCACACAGTGTTACCCGGATATGTGGTATAAGCTGAACAAAAACCCAGTCTCTTTTGAAACCTTGGCCAATAGTGGTGCCCGGATTCGGAGGAGCCCGGCGCACATCAATACACCACCGGCGCTCCGAATTCGGATGGTCCCGGCGCGAAGTGGCTATAAAGGTACCAGCGTCCAAAACTGCATGTGGTCTAGGTTCGCGCCCATGCAGTCCCATGTAGCAGCTCGAATGAGTGAGTGGCGCTTTTTGGCGACAGTAAAATACAGAACACTGGTCCACCTGGTCCCCCTTTGCTACCGTTAGTCTATATAAACTGGATGAATACGATCACAACTATACCACTCAGCCGGTGCGTGGAAGCGACGGTGCGGAATGTTTGCGGTGACACCATGCAAGTGAACACCAGTGCGCCGATAATAATCTCTTTTGTGGAATTATGGTTCGGAGAGGAGCCATACTCCGAGATGACGGCTCTTCTAAGAGCCATCCTCCTTGGAAGATAGGGGTCTGCTAAGAGCCATCCTCATTGGAAGATAGGACTCTTCTAAGAGCCATCCTCCTTGGAAGATAAGGGTCTGCTAAGAGCCATCCTCCTTGGAAGATAGGGCTCTTCTAAGAGCCATCCTCCTTGGAAGATAGGGGTCTGCTAAGAGCCATCCTCCTTGGAAGATAGGGGTCTGCTAAGAGCCATCCTCCTTGGAAGATAGGACTCTGCTAAGAGCCATCCTCCTTGGAAGATAGGACTCTGCTAAGAGCCATCCTCCTTGGAAGATAGGGGTCTGCTAAGAACCATCCTCCTTGGAAGATATGACTCTGCTAAGAGCCATCCTCCTTGGAAGATAGGACTCTGCTAAGAGCCATCCTCCTTGGAAGATAGGGCACTGCTAAGAGACATCCTCCTTGGAAGATAGGGCTCTGCTAAGAGACATCCTCCTTGGAAGATAGGACTCTGCTAAGAGCCATCCTCCTTGGAAGATAGGGCTCTGCTAAGAGACATCCTCCTAGGAAGATAGGGCACTGCTAAGAGACATCCTCCTTGGAAGATAGGGCTCTGCTAAGAGACATCCTCCTTGGAAGATAGGGCTCTGCTAAGAGACATCCTCCTTGTAAGATAGGACTCTGCTAAGAGCCATCCTCCTTGGAAGATAGGGCACTGCTAAGAGCCATCCTCCTTGGAAGATAGGGCTCTGCTAAGAGCCATCCTCCTTGGAAGATAGGACTCTGCTAAGAGCCATCCTCCTTGGAAGATAGGGGTCTGCTACGAGCCATCCTCCTTGGAAGATAGGGGTCTGCTAAGAGCCATCCTCCTTGGAAGATAGGACTCTGCTAAGAGCCATCCTCCTTGTAAGATAGGACTCTTCTAAGAGCCATCCTCCTTGGAAGATAGGACTCTGCTAAGAGCCATCCTCCTTGGAAGATAGGGGTCTGCTACGAGCCATCCTCCTTGGAAGATAGGGCACTGCTAATAAGAGCCATCCTCCTTGGAAGATAGGACTCTGCTAAGAGCCATCCTCCTTGGAAGATAGGACTCTGCTAAGAGCCATCCTCCTTGGAAGATAGGGGTCTGCTACGAGCCATCCTCCTTGGAAGATAGGGGTCTGCTAAGAGCCATCCTCCTTGGAAGATAGGGCTCTGCTAAGAGCCATCCTCCTTGTAAGATAGGACTCTTCTAAGAGCCATCCTCCTTGGAAGATAGGGCTCTTCTAAGGGCTATCCTCCTTGGAAGATAGGGCTCTTCTAAGAGCCATCCTCCTTGGAAGATAGGACTCTTCTAAGGGCTATCCTCCTTGGAAGATAGGACTCTGCTAAGAGCCATCCTCCTTGGAAGATAGGACTCTGCTAAGAGCCATCCTCCTTGGAAGATAGGGCTCTGCTAAGAGCCATCCTCCTTGGAAGATAGGACTCTGCTAAGAGCCATCCTCCTTGGAAGATAGGGCTCTTCTAAGAGCCATCCTCCTTGGAAGATAGGGGTCTGCTAAGAGCCATCCTCCTTGGAAGATAGGGCTCTGCTAAGAGCCATCCTCCTTGTAAGATAGGACTCTTCTAAGAGCCATCCTCCTTGGAAGATAGGACTCTGCTAAGAGCCATCCTCCTTGGAAGATAGGGCTCTTCTAAGAGCCATCCTCCTTGGAAGATAGGGCTCTGCTAAGAGCTATCCTCCTTGGAAGATAGGACTCTGCTAAGAGCCATCCTCCTTGGAAAATAGGACTCTGCTAAGAGCCATCCTTCTTGGAAGATAGGGCTCTGCTAAGAGCCATCCTCCTTGGAAGATAGGACTCTGCTAAGAGCCATCCTCCTTGGAAGATAGGACTCTGCTAAGAGCCATCCTCCTTGGAAGATAGGGCTCTGCTAAGACCCATCCTCCTTGGAAGATAGGGCTCTTCTAAGGGCTATCCTCCTTGGAAGATAGGGCTCTTCTAAGACCCATCCTCCTTGGAAGATAGGACTCTTCTAAGGGCTATCCTCCTTGGAAGATAGGACTCTGCTAAGAGCCATCCTCCTTGGAAGATAGGGCTCTGCTAAGACCCATCCTCCTTGGAAGATAGGGCTCTTCTAAGGGCTATCCTCCTTGGAAGATAGGGCTCTTCTAAGAGCCATCCTCCTTGGAAGATAGGACTCTTCTAAGGGCTATCCTCCTTGGAAGATAGGACTCTGCTAAGAGCTATCCTCCTTGGAAGATAGGGCTCTTCTAAGAGCCATCCTCCTTGGAAGATAGGACTCTTCTAAGGGCTATCCTCCTTGGAAGATAGGGCTCTTCTAAGAGCCATCCTCCTTGGAAGATAGGACTCTGCTACGAGCCATCCTCCTTGGAAGATAGGGCTCTGCTAAGAGCCATCCTCCTTGGAAGATAGGACTCTGCTAAGACCCATCCTCCTTGGAAGATAGGGCTCTTCTAAGACCCATCCTCCTTGGAAGATAGGGGTCTGCTACGAGCCATCCTCCTTGGAAGATAGGACTCTGCTAAGAGCCATCCTCCTTGGAAAATAGGACTCTGCTAAGAGCCATCCTCCTTGGAAGATAGGGCTCTTCTAAGACCCATCCTCCTTGGAAGATAGGGCTCTGCTAAGAGCCATCCTCCTTGGAAGATAGGACTCTGCTAAGAGCCATCCTCCTTGTAAGATAGGACTCTTCTAAGAGCCATCCTCCTTGGAAGATAGGGCTCTGCTAAGACCCATCCTCCTTGGAAGATAGGGCTCTTCTAAGGGCTATCCTCCTTGGAAGATAGGGCTCTTCTAAGAGCCATCCTCCTTGGAAGATAAGGGTCTGCTAAGAGCCATCCTCCTTGGAAGATAGGGGTCTGCTAAGAGCCATCCTCCTTGGAAGATAAGGGTCTGCTAAGAGCCATCCTCCTTGGAAGATAGGGGTCTGCTAAGAGCCATCCTCCTTGGAAGATAGGACTCTGCTAAGAGCTATCCTCCTTGGAAGATAGGACTCTGCTAAGAGCCATCCTCCTTGGAAGATAAGGGTCTGCTAAGAGCCATCCTCCTTGGAAGATAAGGGTCTGCTAAGAGCCATCCTCCTTGGAAGATAGGGGTCTGCTAAGAGCTATCCTCCTTGGAAGATAGGACTCTGCTAAGAGCCATCCTCCTTGGAAGATAAGGGTCTGCTAAGAGCCATCCTCCTTGGAAGATAGGGCTCTTCTAAGAGCCATCCTCCTTGGAAGATAAGGGTCTGCTAAGAGCCATCCTCCTTGGAAGATAGGGGTCTGCTAAGAGCCATCCTCCTTTGAAGACAAGGCTCCTCTGAGAGCCATCCTCCTTGGACGAAAGGGGCACTTATGAGTGTCATACTCCTTGTCGAAGGAGCTGGCTTATGTGGTATCACAACAAACATTCCGCATCGTGATTCAACCTTGAAAACCTCGAATCCCTCCTATGAGCTTATCTTAGCTTATCTATCTAAGCTGTAGGCAAGACCAAAAAAATCAGATACTGAATGGCATGTAGTAAATTAGTAAAACTGTCATCTAATTACGTAATTTGGATTCTAAAATAGTCATGGCAATCCAAGTTCATCAAACTGCGGCATGAGTTAATTACTGTTAAGAGACCAATCGAAAGAAACCACACAAAATATAAGGATGTTATGAGGGCCGTTTCCACTACACCAAAAAAAACGCGATTATTTGGATCGCGATTCGAATCGCGATCCAAACTCCACTTTTTTTGCGTGTGAGGACACAATAAACGCGACTATTAGTGGGATTTGAATCGCGATTCGGACTCCACTAAGAATGAGACTTTTTCAAAAAATCGCGTTTATTTGCGACGCGATGTGTGTGGGAACGCTCCGCTCAAATCGCACCGGTTTTTTGTCCCACAATGCATTGCGCGCGCATGCCATTTCCTGCCAGCAGCTTACTGCCAGGAAGTGCGGCACAACAGAGTTTTGTTTACGTTCGTCAGCGTGTGCCGCCATTCTCAATCGGCAATTCCGGCATTTACCAAGCTCACTTTCGTCTAAAATGGAGCCTACTGATGCCAGTGGAGCTCACTGGAAGAGAGAGGAGGTTCTTGCCAATCGTTGCAACACGCAACTGTCTCTAGCTCTGTTGTCAACAACGCTGTATCGCACAGCACTCGCGCGCGGGAGAGTCAGGTCAACCCAGGGTCAATCTTTCAGGAAAGCCGCATGCGCAGTGCGACCACACAACTAACCGCAATCGGCTTGCAATTATTTGCGACGCGATTTTTTGGCCTGTGTGAACACGACAAAAAAAAACGGGTTTTAAATCGCGATTCAAATCGCGATTATTTTCGTAGTGGAAACGTTCCTAGAGTTAGTCACCTGTATTCCCTAGTTTATTTTTTTAAGTCAGTGACCCCGTCTCTGGCAACTTATCCTTATAAACTGAGATTCGAAAGACTGGTGGTAAATGGATTTAAAGGTCAACTGCAATGCATTTTGGAATTCGTTTTTATTATTTTTTAAATAATACTGTGGTGTCAGTAAAATACATCCATGCATTTTTCCGAATTTTAAACTATGGGAAAGAGTTTTAAAAAAATATTTAAGTTTGGAAGGGGGAGCAGCCACGCCCCCGTGGAGGACGTCCTTGGTGACGTCAGCGGATGAAGACTCGGTCCATTACTCTTGTCGGGGAACTATTGTAATTGTACGTTCGTATATACCAACAGCACGTTTCTCAAGAGAACCGATTTCGGGAGTAAATATCGACAAACTATGTGACACGCCAGCCAGATTCGTTGTTGAAGATTGCAGCAGTGGAATAAACATTCATTTATTCCCTGACTATCCTAGAATAAGCCGCATTTTGGCGTCAAAAATCACGCTGACACGACCGAAATAATCCGACCCGTCAAATCGTGCAGTGCAGTGTCCATTTCGAAGCTTGTTTTCACGGAGACCATCCGGGCTCATACGTGTATGGTTTGGCAACGTGTTCCCGTCTGAACACGTCAGGGAACCTCTCCGACTATCTAAGTGCATACGGCTTTCGCGGGGAGAGAAAAAAAATCTGCGTTCATCCGGTGACGTAAAGAACAGCGCCCTCAATAACTACGAGCATGATTTTAATTAATTAAAAAGGGCTTTTAATAAGCCTGAAACACAAACTTTATGTTTGATCTGGAATTACAATGTACCAATGAACATATTTAATGCCAAATCAGGATTTTCAAATTTTTGCACTTCAGTTGACCTTTAAGAAGAAATAAAGGCATGTAAAACATTCTACTTCGTCGTCACGTCGGGATCATGCTGTGTGGTTCGAGATTAGTTTTGCGAAGGTTTCCTTTTGGTTCGGCAAGGTTCTGGTACTTTCGGGTAACCGTTCCTTCGTCTGCCTCTACATTACAATTTCTCGGCCACCAGTTCCTCCGTGGTCTTGTTCACCAGCCACATGTTGGAGCTCTTGAATTTGGTCACTTTGGCGGCGTGGCCGCGAATGCTGGCCGCGTGCATGACGACAGTGGAGTACTTGGCCTTCTTGGCGCGCAGGGAATAGAACTTGGGCCCATATGGAAAGATGTTCGTGTCCAAGTGGTTGATCTTCACGTAGACGGGCCTGTCGTGTTTTAACAGCCCATTCAGGATGCCCTGGTCGGTCGGGAAACTACCCCTCTTCGCCCTAGATTCCATAATGTCACGCCAAGACTTCACCAGCTGAATGGAGGCATTGGTGGGCTTGAAGTACACGAAGCCGGCACAGAAGTCAGACTTCGGCGTCCGAACACCGAGGGGGCTTTTGGAGTCGATCAGGGAGATGTCGAACTCGCCCTGGAAGAAGGGAAAGGGGTCCCTGAACCAGAAGGTGTCGCCGTCGCTGAAGAGCACCTCGTACCCTTTCTCCAGGAAGCCGAGAATGTAGCCCTGGCGCCGGTTCATCAGCATTCGCCCCAAATGCTTGTGCTGAACGCCGTCCAAGACTCCGGAGCCGGTCAGCACGACTCTCACCGTGGGATCGTCCTTGAGCCTCTTCGATAGCTGATCGTAGGCCGTCTGCTCTTCAGCGACGATGGTGGTGTTGACGCAGATCCCCACCTGCTTGATGCTGAGCAGCATGTTCAGCGTCACATCCAGGTAGGCCAGATTGGTTGTGGTCAACAAGACCACACCGGGCCTCCTCCCGATGTCCTCCAAGCTGCAGTTGGTGATCGGTCCGCGCACCACCGACGCGGGTCGGCCTTTGCCGGGAACCAGTTGGCTGGACGCGTGCGGTACTTTGTTTGGCACCACTTGCCTTGAAGCGTGCAAGGCTGTGTTGGGCACCAGTTGGCCTGAAGCGTGCGGGGCTTTGCTGGGTACCAGTTGACCTGAAGCATGCGGGGCTTTGCTGGGTACCAGTTGACCTGAAGCGTTCGGGGCTCGGCTGAGTGCGAGTTGACCCGAGGCCTGCGATACATTGCACATTGCACTTATAACCCGGATGGTGTGCTGGTCACACTTGCACTGTCCACTCTTGGTGTTCTCGGTTCGCTCAGCACGGTGTGGAGCGTGTCCGATATTGGTCTTCTGCATGTACACTGAATAGCCAAACAAAATAGTTCCGTTCGTCAGAAAAGCCAGCCAGGTCACATTTTGCTCAACATACAACTAACTAAGGACACTTAGAGAATGAGGATCGTGGGATGGGTTTGAATGCGATTTCTGAGATGAATTCACACGAGAAGTACAGCGGACAATAGCCATGTGGTCCATCCTTCAAAGCAAGGGACACTACAGACATTTGAAAGACCTTGCCCCCTTTAAATCAAAGATTGAATTTTCAAAAGGCGATTCTGAATTTGAAAATATTAAATCCAAAAGAAAAGTCAACCACGAAAGTGATCGGGACTTACCTATGGCAAACACGATGAACATAACCGATTGCAGAAGAAGCAGACATTTAAACATATCTCCTGCCGCCATTGTACCAGAGAATGGTCTGCAAGAAATAGGTAACCCAAAGCAAAGAGTTTCCTTTATAATGGCTCATGAAATTCAAAGTCCACAAGATATCGAAAGCTATATTATATCATAGCTATCTCAAGGTACTGACTTGTAATATTTTGTGTGTTTTAAATCTATTGTTACGTACCGATTAAATCGGCGTATAAAGTCAACTCACACGGTCAGATTACGTGTTCGTATACGATTATTCGGTAAGAGATTTGGAATCACGGGTCCTATTCACGTGTAAAAAAAATGAGCACGCGCATTACACAGCATTCTCGAACCTTTGTTATTTGATTCACGGATATTGCTAGTATGCTGTACTCGTATTTTTGAGTTGGAATTGACACGTGGTCAATGCAGATTCCCGTCCTCTGTTGCATATGATTGGGTCAGGCCCCGATCATGTCGTTGTGAATATTATGGAAATCATTTCCCCCGTGGTGCCGTGGCAGAAACGCGACGTGGTCAGCTTCTCGGTGAGACAGTCGGCACAATGTAACTCGCGAATGAGTGTGTGACACTAAGAAGAGCAGGTGGAACTCTGTATCACGTTGACAGTGCGTGACACTGAGAAGAGCAGGTGGAACTCTATATCACGTTGACAGTGCGTGACACTGAGAAGAGCAGGTGGAACTCTATATCACGTTGACAGTGTGTGACACTGAGAAGAGCAGGTGGAACTCTATATCACGTCGACAGTGTGTGACACTGAGAAGAGCAGGTGGAACTCTATATCACGTTGACAGTGTGTGACACTGAGAAGAGCAGTTGGAACTCTATATCACGTTGACAGTGTGTGACACTGAGAACGGCCGGTGGAACTCAACGTCACGTTGACAGTGTGTGACACTGAGAAGAGTCGGTGGAACTTAACGTCACGTTGACAGTGTGTGACACTGAGAAGAGCAGGTGGCACTCAACGTCACGTTGACAGTGTGTGACACTGAGAAGAGCAGGTGGAACTCTATATCACGTTGACAGTGTGTGACACTGAGAAGAGCCGGTGGAACTCAACGTCACGTTGACAGAGTGTGACACTGAGAAGAGCAGGTGGAACTCTATATCACGTTGATAGTGTGTGACACTGAGAAGAGCAGGTGGAACTAAACGTCACGTTGCTATTGTGTGACACTTAGAAGAGCAGGTGGAACTCTATATCACGTTGACAGTGTGTGACACTGAGAAGAGACGGTGGAACTCGACGTCACGTTGACAGTGTGTGACAATGAGAAGAGTAGATGGAACGCAACGTCACGTTGACAGTGTGTGACACTGAGAAGAGCAGATGGAACTCAACGTCACGTTGACAGTGTGTGACACTGAGAAGAGCAGATGGAACTCAACGTCACGTTGACAGAGTGTGACACCACTCTGTGGCACACTCTGCGGATTTGATTTGGACTCTGCGGATTGCTTGGTGTCACCAAGCAATCCGCACATGTTTTTTTTTTTTTTTTTAGAAAGGACGAAGAATGAGGAAGAGTAAACTCGCATCTGTATGGCGGAGAACCATTTAATTGGCTGATAATTTGAAAGACAACATACCAATCATCATCGTGCTTTTAAAAATAAAATTCCGTAATTCAAACATCAACAATTGAAATGTTATTACTATTTCTAACGTGAATTGAACCATTTTATCGGTGAATGAACGAAATACATGTATGCCGCATTTTTGAGGATTGTATAGTATCAACATGTCAACTATTACTAACGTTGTCAACAATTTACAATTAATATCGGAATCAAACAAACGCCAGTATGGGGAAATTATCTAAACATAAGCATTGCCATTTTCAACTGAATCGAGTTTCGTACACATGTATATCCAAAAACCGTATATCCAATTAGATTAATCCTGTTATGAAAATAGCAAACATTCTTTGGTAGGAAATATGGCCATACTATTATGGTATACACGTGACAATATCAAAATATAATTTCAGCCGAATATACAGACCATGAGAAAACAAACATGAAATGGATTTCAATCCAAACATCACACACTGCACGTTCCTATTACAAATTACAAGGCACTTTTGGTGGTACTTCGACGACAATCTCCAAAACCCCAATGTTCAAAATGAATGATATTAGGATGGTCTTCCCTCCCCCTTCTGAATACCTTTCCCCAGACCACCAAATAGCAATTTAGAATACATTTTTCATCCTTTTGCAGATCATTAGAGACACTATTGCGCTATGGTACCGCCACTCATATGTGACCCGGCACATCATAATAAGGAATAACCCCCACTTTCAAGATTTTGAGATTTTTCTAATGATGTGAAAGAGTGTACCATTAGCTTTCAAATTATATCAAAATTTCCTCCAATACATAAACTTTCCGAAAATAAAAAATAAAATAAAAAACAAATATTTTTAATCGAATTGAGAAGATACTTTGACTTTAGGCGTTGTTTACTCGAAAAGTGTTTCAGTGGGATATTCCTCATGTCGCTGTGCCGGGTAACATATGAGTAAATCTCAACTCATCAGGCAAATTTCAACCGGCTGATCGGAATGAAAATTCGTTCAGTATAGGAGGGTGTGCGGTGACACAGAATGCATAAGGTCTGGTATGGTTCTGAAATAACCATACCTCTTCTTAAAGAGACATGATGTCACCGCAAACCCTCCTATATTGTTTCACCCACCATTCAAAGCCTTAAGTACGAGTCCTATGAACATTCGTTCAATAATCCTGCAGTCTGAATAATTATGCTGACTGCATTCTGACAGCATTCTGAATACTCCCGCTCTGTTTCAACTGCACTCGAGATCGAATGCACAATCAGAAATGGGGCAAGAATAATTCTACAGTCGGGTTCGAAGGGCATCGTACGAATTCAAGCAGCATTTTTAAAAACCGGTTGGTTCTGCTTGAGACCGAGTACGTGTGACCAGGGATCTTTAAGTCTAACATACATGTATTCTTTAAGTGATATACAAAAATGTTGCAAACTGCTTACTGACTATAAATACAAAATTACAAGTCTCAAAATTTAGTGGGCCTGACGTTTCGATCCTAGCAGGACCTGCTAGGAGAAAGGTCCTGCTAGGATCGAAACATCAGGCCCACTAAATTTTGAGATATTCTTTAAGTATGAAGTCCAACGCTTGGTCTTGAACCCTCAGGTTCATACGGTTTTCAGCATCACGTATAGGCTATTGCGCATCTTAGCTTGCACAGTTCGTCAACCACTAGGCCTATGTCGATATAGACCGATTGTCCGATTGCACGACCAATGTTTACATGCCATCACGTGACTTATAGTGGATATCTTTTGCCGAGCTCATTCGGTGCAGAACAGGAGTGCATGAAACGAGCACAGAAGACTATCGCATTGTCCGCATTCTGCTCTGTATGTTTTCGTTGCTGCTCTGTGCCAAATGAGATACCTACCAAAAATACCCACAATAAGTCACGTGATGGCATGTAAACGGTTGTGGCGCAATCGGTCTTGTATTACCAGACCCTTTCCCTACGGAGCCCACGAAGTGACACACGTTTGCCAGCGAAGCGAAATATTAATTTCGAAGGCACTACATAGGGCCTACTCTCGCATGACGGGTAAATAAAGCTCAACACTGTCGTCTTACAAATTTCCCAGTGATTAACCAATTCCCACATTTTCTAAAATTTAGTGGGCCTGACGTTTCGATCCTAGCAGGACCTTTCTCAAAGGCAGGCACTCTGCCTTTGAGAAAGGTCCTGCTAGGATCGAAACGTCAGGCCCACTAAATTTTAGATTTACATTTTGGTAATTTTAGTCAGTAAGCAGTTTGCAACATTTTTGTATATCACCTCCCACATTTTCTATTTAAAAAAATACAGCATCAGTGAAAAGGAAAGATTTTAAATCGCTTCATCCTCAGTCGACAAATCTACTGCGAAAATTTGGTTGGCGCATTTCTAACTACAGTGTAGCAGTCAATAGTGTAGCCTTTACTTATACGTTTCAGAGCTATAATACATTATTAATTATATGCTTTTTAACAGGGGAAATAAATAAATTACATGAATCATCATTTTGCTACCTCCATTATTTCCCGACTCAAAAAATTGGCATTTTTTGTTGAGCCCATTGAGCCAGTGAGTGCACGTAGTTTTGTACAATGTTCGCATTCAAGATAATCTTGTTGGAAAATTCGCCACTTACAAACTGGTCATAGCCTTTAAGTGCTACCCATAAGATGGTATTAGTCAATCATCAGTGAGACTAACGCGGTACTGGATGCATTATGATAATGTGATAAGTAGCCACGATGAGAGCAATAATTCCACTTCTTGCCGCACACAATGAAGCTAGCCTCCCATTTTTAACGGATCAGCTGTAATACACATGCCTTTATTACACACACAAACGCTTGTGGGTTTTATAAAAGCAAGGACGCTTTCAGTTCGATGCTGGTGAGATGACTCGGCGTATTTGCCACTGCATACCGCTGTGTTACTGACTGGTTTCGAACGCGTCTTCTACTAACAGGGATACACGTAGGCGATACCACAGAACCCATGGCTCTCTTATTGAGCACATTAATAACGGTTATAAACACAGCTTTGCGGCATAGTTATCATCTGGGATGACAATCGTGTTCCTTGACGACTACATGTATAAATAAGCTGATTTCCACGTTGCTTGTATATGTGACCCGGCACAGCATAATGAGGAATAGCCCCACTTTTGCGATTTTGGGGTTTTCTAATGATGTGAAAGAGTAAACCATTAGCTTTCAAATGATATCAAAATATAATATCCTCTAATACTTAAAATTTTCGAAATAAAAAATAAATAAATTGATTTGTAATCGAATTGTGAAGATAATTTAACTTCAGGCGTTGTTTACTCAAAAAGTGTTTTGGTGGGATATTCCTCATGTCGTTGTGCCGGGTCACATATGGGCGTCCTAGAAATACATACATGTATAGCAGGAGCTGCGTACACAGGAACTACATTATATAGGGCCTACATGAACAAGATACAGCCAGTGAGCAGTGATGCGTCTGTCTTATTATAATCTTATTATTTTTCGGCCACCAGTTCCTCCGTAGTCTTGTTCACCAGCCACATGTTGGAGCTTTGGAATTTGGCCAGTTTGGCCGCGTGGCCGCGGATGCTGGCCGCGTGCATGACGACAGTGGAGTAGTTGGCCTTCTTGGCGCGCAGGGAATAGAACTTGGGCCCGTACGGGAAGATGTTCGTGTCCAGCGGCTTGATCTTCACGTAGACGGGCCGGTCGTTCTTCAGCAGCCCGTTCATGATGGTCTGGTCCGGGGTGAAGCTCCCCCTCCTCTTGTTGTCGTCCAAGGCTTTCACCCAGGCCCTGATGAACTGCAGGGTCACGTCGGTCGGCCTGAAGTAGATGAAGCCGGCGCAGAAGTTGGAGCGCGAGGAACGCACCCCGAGGGGATTGACGGAGTCGATCAGTGAGATGTCGAACTCGCCCTGGAAGAAGGGAAAGGGGTCCCTGAACCAGAAGGTGTCGGCGTCGCTGAAGAGAACCTCGTAGCCTTGCTCCAGTAGCTTCAGCACGTAGGCCTGGCGCTTGTTCATGAGTCCGTAGTACTGGCTCCCATGGCTCCGAGGGTGCTCGATGGCGTCCATCTCTCCGGAGTCGGTCAGCAGGACCGTCACCGTGGGGTCGTTCTTCAGTCTCTGGGACAGCTGCTCGTAGACCTGCCGGTCCTCCCCGATGATCGTCGTGTTGACGCAGACTCCGGTCTTCCGGACGCTCATCAGCATGTTGAGGGCCACGTCCAGGAAGGCCAGGTTGGCCGTGGTCAGCAGGACCACGCCGGGCCTCTCCTTGATGTCGTCCAAGCTGCAGTTGGTCCACGGCCCACGGACTGAATCAGGCGGGGGCTTGCCGGGTACCAGTTGGCTTTTGGCCGGCGCGTCATCTTTACGTACCGGTACCGGCTGGCTTATAGCATGAGACACATTGTCGGCCTCGCAAGGTACCGGTAACCTTGTGATATCCACTGGGCAGTTGCATTGCTTTGTCGTATTCTGCATCAGAGAATACCCGGCAGGTGAGCGAATCACACTGGACTTCTGAAAATAAACTGGAGAATGAGAAATTGTAGAAAATCATTAGTTTCTGATAACACACCAACATCAGGAAACGTCTTACTCGTCCCTAGAGGCGAGTGCACGATCAGCACCCAAATGACAGATAGCCTGCCCAATCCCACGTACCACACGGGTATAGCACGACTTGAAATTGTAGCTTTGACACGGAGACTTTCGAGTGAACAGAATGAACAGAGGAAATGGCATAATTATCATACATGTAGTGATAATGTTCATAGTGAGGACTCACCTAGAGTGGCGACGATAAAGAGAGCCGATTGCAGTAGAAGTAGGAATTTATACATATTGTGCGCCGCCATCTTTGCTGGGGTGGAGCTGCAAGAAACAGTTGAGATTGGTTGACGCATGTGCACAGTGATGATTCGAAGGCTCACGGCTATATTACAGAGGGTGTAATTAAGTAAAAGGAAACTCTTGGTTGCAACGATCGCTCCACGAGGCGATCGTTGCAAATGTAACAAAAGTCCCTCTTTTCTCGAAAACGGCAGATAATACAGCGCTTAAATTTCACGGCATGTGCGATACCATCACAAACTTGATAATATGAGTGAGTCGTTTCTTAGATTTAGAGTGTCCGGACATTGGGCACTTTGAAAAATAGTGCACCCTGCCTTTAACTTTTTTTCTCATCTAATGTTAAAGAACAAGTAATTTTTAGTGTTTCTCAATTCCACGTATAGCGCTGCGAAATCATATTCCGTCACCTGGTAAATCCAATGTTTTCCCATCCTAAATGCGTGTATGCATGCCTAAATTGGCATTTATTTAAGTTTATTTTCAAGTTGTACATTATTTTATTCTTTATATGTTTTTATTTGTATTTTGGGGGGTTGTTATGGTGGAAAAGGGAGAGCCACTCGATTGTGATTAAAGTTCGCATTTGGCAATCCTTCGGGGTGCTACCATGTTCATGTTCTGTTTGGTTTTGTCACTCTCACGTTTGTACTTGCCCTGAGAAATAACAAATGCAATGAAATGAATTTATGAACGTGATCTGTAAATAAATAGACATGTGTATTACATGCATAGGATTACAAATTTGAAAAGGTTGAAAAGAATCTGCCTGGTGAGGAAGGTACACTTTAGGTCAACTCTTTTCCTCATGGTGTGTCTGTACATCCTAGCGTGCACGCAGCCGTCCGCAGCCGTCCGTAGGTTATAGGCCCACACGCGTATTTGTACTTTATTCACACCGCAGCCTAGGGTTTTTCGCTGTAGCAGTACAACTCCGCGCTTGAAAAGAGACTACAGGTAGTGCCGCGTTACGGGATCGGGAAGTTGAGATTTATTGTGGCGGGGCGGAATGCGACTAGCTGTTGTTGAACATGTATAAACTGAAGTTGTAGTTTGACACAAGCATGCACGATTTCTTGTAAATTGTTAAGCTCTAGCTGCTGTTATAAATGTTCAGCTGCACTGGCTGATCTGGTAACGCAGGGCTAGTCTGTTTTGAAGCGCGAATTTGCACTGCCACAGCGAAAAAACACTAGGCTGCGGTGTAAATGAAAAAAAACCCGGCCGCCCGCACACAACACATAAGCATGGGCGTAGGGTATACATAACTGCTGGAAATGGGGCACGACACGTCGGTTACAGTATCACTCACATCGGTGCTGCGCGAAGTATACATGTACCATACAGTATTTCGCATGCAAAGTAGGGCTTATGTACAGAAGGCCGGACAACAATGATACCCAAATTCGGTGCAATGATTGGATCACGATTTCTTCGTGTTTCACCGCTGAACCGTTTTATACCAATACTGCAACAAAGCGGCTCGCCGTGGGGACAATGTTTGCGAAGGCCTCGATGCCTTGTGTACAGTTTTCCTGATTACTGACAAAGACTGTCTTGTCTGCGGGAAAACTGCAAAACAAGTTTGACAAAAGTCATTATTCGGGCCTCGTGACGACTCGTTTTGATAGTTTGATGAACCATCTTTTCCCGCTTAACAAACATAGGCCTATTGAAGATGTGTCCGGAGTAGAGCCATGTAAGTCCAACTGATGAAACAGGCATACCATTACCAAGTCACGGACAGCAATCGGAGACGAACCAGTCTGGAAGAGTGCATGAAGCCACAACTATACGTATAAGTGTACATGTACTGTACATGTACATGTACATGCAGTACTTCACGGCATCCCACGAAGTACGGTAGTTGTTGCATGCTGCGAGAGCCCATTGCGCTCTTTCCGACCGGCCGCCGTGTGTCCCCATACCCGTGCTGACCATAATAAGGCCCCAAGTTGTTTCGCTGTTGTTTGTCACACAGCATCCAAACAGCACCATATACATTTCCTCGTCTGGTCAGTATACGTTTGGACTTGTTACAGCCATCAGTGATGCATGGAAGTGTACCGCATGGCATGGACCTTACTCCATGCAATTCCATTTTTTTAAGAGAAAATGCAGCGCAGAAAATGTACATTCCGAGCCTAATCTTCACCTTGAAATCATGCCATTCGTCTTTGCTTCACGATTAATGTAGCTCGCACAATCCCAAACCAATGAGTACAGCGTGGTTTCTTGGTGTATGATGAATTGAATGATAATTTGCTATGTAAGGTACAATGCACATGATTGTACATTAGGGCTAATACACGATGAAATACAACGTGACACAACAGCATACATTATATGACATTTCCATTCAGATTTTATTCTATGAAGATACATGAAGTTTACAAAGACTTCCCTCTTAATTATCAAAACATCATTGATACAGTATCAAAAGTTAAAAATTCACAGCATCACATTGTTTATGTTATTATCAAACGATGAATCAATACAGTTTGTTAGTTAATCAAAAAGCAATGAAAAGTACACAATGGAATGGGATATGTTATGTTGTGATGGTTTACATTCGACACATCTTGATAATCGTCGATTATGCTATGCGGTATAGGCCATATACCCTGAGGCTGTAGTATCTCTAACCGAGACAACAAGGGTGCATGGCAGTGGCATTGGTTGGTGTGTTCAGCAGAGTCGGCGTTCCACGTGAGGTTCAGACAGATCAAAGGTCCCAGTTCACGTCCAACGTTATGAGGGAGGTATAAAGCCATTAGCCGTGTCCGCACTGGACTTATTTTTTACAGAGCCCGTGGGTAACATTCCAATGGGTAAATCTTCCAGGCGTCCGCACTTGGACTATTCGACTCGGGTAAACCATGGAGCTGGGTAAACTAACCGAGACGATCGGTAAAACTAACCGACTGGCGCAAACAAACGCATGAGGGCACTTTCGTGGTGACCTTACACCGGATGTCTGTACACAATCTACCGGCCGTGTGTGTAGTGTGTACATTATGTACAGTACTGTACATGTGCATGTACATGTACTGTAGTCACGTTGCTACCCTACGCCCGCACGAGTCTTGCGCCGGACCGGATGTGGTTTTTTACCGAGTCGTTTACCGAGACGTTGTGTCCGGACTGGACTTTTCGGCTCGGTTAAACTGACCTGGTCAATTTAACCTGGCAGAAGTTGGTCGGTTAAACTACCCATTTGAGTCGGGTAAGTTACCTGGGAGGAAAACTTCCTGGGCTGTCCGCACTGGACTTAAAATGGTCAATTTACCCATTTGCTCGGTTAGTTTTCCCATTTTAAGTCCAGTGCGGACGCGGCTAAAGTGGGGCATGCAGCTCACCACAACCCCTTTTCATCTCGCCTGTATAACGGTGTGGTTGAACCGCTTCAACGGTACCGGATAGTACCCTGAAGCGAGTACCGCGGTAGCCTGGAGTACGGCATAACCTGGAGCGCATGGGTGCTGAACGCCACGTATAGCTTCTTCTTGGGCCGCTCGGGTTGGGTATTCCAGGAAATTTATCGCGAACCTTGCAGCAGTGGCAGCGCCACTTATCACAGACAAGATAAAAGAACACGGCACCGAACAAAATTAGTCGGGGATCCCGCTCAAGAACTGGTAGGCCTATTTCAGTCACAGAAGTCACTGGTAGAAGTTTAGTGTGGGGACTTTATCGAGGTGTTTTTTTCCAAAACACGGCTAGAGCACAGGTGCGATGGGGTGGGAGGCCTAATTCATACATAAGGAAGTTGTACAGACGACTGCGTGTGAGTAGTAATTTGTTTGTATTGCCAGTAAATTACAGTACGGGCCGTTCCCACTACGAAAATAATCGCGATTCGAAAAAAAAAGTGGAGTTTGGATCGTGATTCAAATCGCGATCCAAATAATCGCGTGTTTTGGTGTAGTGGCTTTATATAAGGCCCTATAAGATTGCAAATACTGTGAAATGGTGTGTAATTGTGTGTAATTGATTTATTCCTCCACAAAACTGATTCATCAATGCTTGGTATTATTTTGCGGCGTGGGTAAGCAAAGATGAAATGCCCAACGCACAATAATTTTCGGAATGTTTCTTCTCTTTTTT
Source organism: Luidia sarsii (assembly GCA_949987565.1). NCBI lineage: Eukaryota > Metazoa > Echinodermata > Asteroidea > Paxillosida > Luidiidae > Luidia > Luidia sarsii. The sequence continues at coordinate 6,633,416 of OX465109.1, forward strand.
GTTCCTTTTTTTTCAGAGATAAGTGTACTACTTGGACGGCACAAATCAAGCTGACACGACCGAAATAATCCGACCTGTCAAAACGTTCACGGAGACCATTCGGGCTCATAACGTGTATGGTGGTTTCGCACCGCGTTCCCGTCTGTTGCCATCGGAAAACTATTTTTCAGAATCTCTATCCTTGTCATCGACTACGTTCATCGGATTCTGAGAGAAAAAAAGCTGGTATAGAAATACATCTCGTCCAGCCACTTTTAATTAATAACCTTTTTTTTCAAAGTTAGAGGGGCCTGACGTTTAGATCCTAGCAGGACTTTTCTCAAAGGCAAAGGCAAATCTTTAATTTTGACATTATTCCGCGGAGCCGTGGCGGTTTGACAATAATATTTAAGTCCAATGTGAACCCAGAAATGGAAATCTGTACACATTATTGGGCGCAAATATCGTGCCTTGTGGAGACCTATAAGACAAGATGTTGAATAGGTCTCCACAGGGAAGTTGTAAAGATGTATAGATCTCCACAAGGTTTTCACGAAACAGGTATTTGGAAATAACTAAAACACGGGAAAATTGTGATGGGTAAGAATTTGTCGCAATTTGAAGTAGGCCTATTAAGACCCATACGGTCCACATTTCTACCCAGGAAAGTAAATGCGGTTGAAATGGGAGCATTTTCTTTAAAACATCGTTTCTCACTCGGTTGTATACTGCACGTTAACAAAGCAATGTCTCCACAAGGATACAAAAATGGGCATGTGGGTATAGGCCCTACCGTCAGGGCAGGGAGTGGCTATTACATGTACAACGCACCGAGGTGACCGCACGGCCGTTTTGAGTGTGGTCTGTTATACCAAAGAGGTATTAGGCGAGCCTCCTTGGTTATACAACCCGTGCTAATGGTCTCAATGTTGCGCCCAAACAGTAGCACGCTGTGCCAGCCAATCACATGACGACACGGCTCCCTGTATTTCACATTGCATTGGGAGGGATTTGTCTGCGATCAATACGAACTACGGTATATTATGGAGGCTCTGCAGGAGTCCTGCCAGGACAAGATAATGGAATGGTCAATTATTTTGACAGAAATGATGAATCGTTCGGCAGTTCACGATGTCGGCTGGAAGGTATAGCTTAGCACAATTAATCTCATATAATATTATGCAAACGTTTTACAAAATGCTTACTGGCTAAAATGTGGTTATTGCAATGGAGTGACAAGATAATGATGGCGAATGACTAAAATGACTAAAATGCAATTAAAAGAAATAGGAGGGGTAACCGTTATAAAAAAAAATGGAGGGACTGACGTTTCGATTCCAGCATGACCTTTCTGAAAGGGAGTCACGTGTCTGCATTTTGCCTTCCTTTTAAATAGACCAATTAGGTGTCAGTGACAGCCTAAACTTGCTGCCAGTAGAAGTAGCAGGCAGTAAAAAATGGGACATTCTAAAGGGATAACACATCATTGGTTTAGGTCAAAGAATAGCATCCATACGTTGTCCGATCCAACGTATGAATGAAATAGCACACATGTGAAAATGTCAACTCAATCCGCCAACCGAGTCTCGAGAAAAACCGCTTTGTTTTTTTTGTTTCGCGAAAATGCAGCATTCAACGAATTGTTCAGAAAAATCGTTTAGATCTAGGGGTGAGACGTAAACTATTTCTTTACTCTTTTCTAAAAAAAAATACAGCATTTTAGACAGAAATATTTCAGTGCAAAGTTTCTACTGTAACCAAACTATAAGTTTCATGTAAATCTGATAAACAAAAATGATGCAAACTGCTGTAAATCTGTTTTTCAATCTTACCAATGTTGTGTAGGGGCTTTAAATCAGGATTTAAACATTTCCGCAATTACAGATATATAAATATTACTGGGGTAGTAATTAATAAAACCACCCAAAACAAAGACAAAACATACGGACAGAGATGCTTTGTTTGTTTTCTGGAATAGCAATGCAGAAGTGTAAGTTGGAATGTTGAGGTCCCCGGTCTATAATCCCGGCACAATCTGATTTGCTTTTCTACTTCCAGGGGGAACAAATAAAAATGAAAGCTACAAAATTCACTCTGTCAATGAAAGAGCTCCAGTGCCACGACCAGTCTCAACCTGGCCTCCCACTTGCACGGAAATCTAAACCGATCTGATCCACACGTATCTAGGGGACGCTGGTAGTTTAAAGGTTTTGGTTTCCCTAAATCCACAGTAGACCAGCCGCAGTATTATTATGTAGAGAATCAGCACAACAAAATCTTGCAGTATTCCCCCAAATCCTGATTATGTGACGCGTATTATTTTGTCAACCGGACGACGGTCAGCAGTGACAGCGGGCACTGTGTATAGAACATGCACTCCACAAAATCATGACTTTTGGGAAAACTGTCCAATTGTCCATTTGTCTGGTTGAGCCAGACCATGGATTTTGTGTACATTACAACTGGTGGTGTAATTTGGGTTACCCCCCCCCCCTCGGACTTTTACAGTGAGGATATTCAACTAAAATCTTGCCAAATTGAAAAAAACAACATTATCTTTGTTGGTGTGTAGACATGGTAGATAATATTCATCGAATCACTCCCTCGTACAATCCAAAAGCACCGGTAACAAGTGAGAGCCTTCAACCTATACAAGGAATGGTTTAGAAACTCGCGTCCTTCCAAGAGACTTTCAGCTCCACCCACGGTATTTTTTTATGTCTGGTAGTCATACCATACAGGGTGGAAGAATACCTAACGAGTACGTGTCAACCGGGAACACACAATACGCGTCACACAATCATGATTTTCTGAGGAAAGCGGAGTCCATTTTTGGCATAATTTTACCCTCACTCTAAAAGTCTGGGGAATAAAGAACTAAACTCAATATAAACCACCAATTGTAATGTAGACAACATCCATGGACTGGCACAACCATTTGCCAAAAATATTAGACTTACATGATTTTGTGGCGCATAATGTAGGACTAGTGAAGTGCATATTATGTACACATGTGCATGCTGTCATTGCTGACCGTCTTCCAATAATTGACAAAAATATGTGTCACAAAATCATGATTGGGGGAATACTGCAAGTCCAATTTGTTTTGTCAAGTGGTTGTGCCTGACAGTGTCATTTCTGTACATAATAATAGTTGGTCTATTGTGGATTTAGGGGTTTGTCCAGCGCCTTTTACGGTGAGCGTATAATCATTAAACCAAAATATTTCCCCACTTTTTGTCAGCAAGTGGTTTTGTCTGTGCAATGGTGGTCGTCCATTTACGACTTTTCGGGGAGGGGGGGTTCCCACCCTTTCATCGTGTAGGATCTCCCCGCACTCCATGCGAACCGTATGAACTCCGGCAGTTAAGATCAGATAATATTAATAATGCACTCCACCAGCTATGATGTGCGTGAGTAACATGGGACATGTACTGTATAATACGGTTTTATCGTGGATGAAGGAAATGGACAAGGCCGAAGCACGGAGCTCCACTGTCGAAGCCAGCTTATAATTATCATCAGTGTTTGCGAAACCATGGCCCCCATAGTCCATACCATAGTGAAACTACGTGTTACCATGGAGGAATGGCGCTACCAAGGTTGAGCAATTTGTCCCGTCTAGATAGAACATGCATTCATACATACGGGGGGCCAACACAGCACAGTCAGACGCGGATGCATCCCGGTTGTATAAGCTCGGACCATCCACCCCCCCCCCTTCCCCCGTATTCGGTTTCCTCGATCATAATTTATTACAGATCAAACATACAAAATAAACAAGAGCGGACACTCACCGATGCCTTTCCTCGGGTGTCGTTGGCTGCCTCGAGAAGGGAGACTTCCGTGTACAATTATCCCAAGCACTCGCTTCGCGTGTAGCAGTATCAATACTGCTAGTGCTATGGGAGTATGGAGGGGATCCACGGTGGCAATTTCCAGTGACACATTGATATGCAAACTCACCCGTCTGCAGCAGGATGGCCGCCGTCACGGTTGGTCGAACCTCAGCGAATGCACGCGGCTCCAGCGGCCATTGTTCCCCCCAGTAATGCAGTCGCCTCAACAGTCGGCCTCTTTCGACATTTCTAATAAGAGGGGGGAACTAAGCATGGGGTAGCGTTGTCGTTGGCGAGGGGCACAGACTAAGCCATAACATGGCGACCGGAGTCTAGGTACCGCCCCTTTTGTTATCAGGTTTCCCTCTCCGAACCGGTGTGTGTTGATGTGGGTGCGTACGTGTGCAGTGTGCGTGATGCACTGATGGTGGTGGCCTTACGGACTACAGGCTTGGTAAAACATGGTAAAACCATGGTAAAACCATGGAGGAAGGAAAAAAACCATGGTAAAACACAACGGGATGCTGTGATGAGCCGATTGCGATATTTTTTTCCGTACCAAATAAACGCTATGAACCCATTAAGTTTGTGCACAAACAAAGTATGAAGAATTGAGTCTCAGGTCACTGAGATTGTTCACGCGTAGGCCTACGTTGTCTTCGCTGTGCAGAAAGCCTTAATTGGCTGTGCAAAAAGCCTATCCCTAGCTTTAACTTCAACTGGTGTAGCTCCCTCCCCTTCCCCTAATTGCCCCACCCCACCCCCGTAAATTGTTTGCGCATAAACATAATTATGGGTCCATAGCGTTTATGTGGTACGGGGGGAAAAATCGCGAGGCGTTTGGGCCCAATGGAGTTCACTTCCGTTCCCGCATCGGGCCTGGCTTCCCATGGCCTTGCAAGCGGAAACCCGTGTACAGTCCAAAAGGTCCATTAATTATATTCATTCATTCAAGGGGAAGCGTTGACCTGTGCATGTAACTACGTGTATCTTATTATTTGCCTCAAAGAGTCAAAGCCATTATTTTATTGGTTGTATGCTATATCAGTTACTTCAAAGATACATTACAAACCTTAAAATACCGAATAAAAAGCTAATTAGCTATTAGAACTGTATCGAATTCAATTATTATAATTATATAAACTCAAAAAAAATGAAATATAGCCTCTTTTATACAAAGATAGAACACTAATGCAAAACAAACCTTATTGAGTCTGGATAATGATTGATAACCTCATCTGGAATTTCTGACAACTGATGAAAAAAACCTTCTGAAGTATATTAATCCCTCTTGTTTTATTTTTGTTCGGATTCCCGATGTTTTGAATACGTAGAAGTGTTGTTAATTTTGCTTCTTTTTAATGCTTTTGTAGGCTAATTATTTCATTTCAAAATAATTGAGTTGTGGATTAAGTGTCCTGTTGAAAAAGTCATCCATTAATTCATTAATTCATTCATTTCGGTTTATTTGACAGAAAATTAAACATCAACTTCAGAAAGAGTCAAGTGACTACATGTGTAAGGACAGTGTAAAAAATGAATTGATTTACAATATTATATGAATTACATTAAAACACTGATAAAAATAGACGTTTATTAGCATGTAAAATATGTAGCTATTAGAAAAATATAATTATGTCGCGATCACTGTTTACATGCCATTACGTGACTTATAGTGGGTATTTTTTCATCTCATTTGGCACAGAGCAGCGATGGGTGTACGTGTACACAGAAGAATGCGAACGCTAATAGTCTTCTTTGCTCATTTCCACTCCTGTTCTGCACCAAATGAGATGCAAAAATACCCACCATAAGTCACGGGATGGCATGTAGACACTGGTCGCGCAATATTGGTCTATTAGTTATGAGGGAATCTGCGATTGATCATTAACATTGATACCAGTGATATACAAAAATGTTGCAAACTGCTTACTGACTAAAATTACCAAAATGCAAATCTTAGCCAATTTAGTGGGCCTGACGTTTCGACCCTAGCAGGATCTTTCTCAAAGCCTTTGAGAAAGATCCTGCTAGTATCGAAACGTCAGGCCAACATTGATACTATTACGTACATTGGAACACTGTTTAAAAAAATAGACCATTAGGACTAAAATCCTTAGCAAATAGGTTTAAAACATGTAGCAATTATACAAACACATCATGCTGCCGGCAGTTAGACTCAAATGGCGCCCTCTCTTAACGAATTAGAAAAAGACAATAAATATTATAGTTCTTTGACTGGGCGAGCCAATAAATATTCCCGATTGTTTTCATTTCTTATAATTTCTTATGATAGATTATGAGTTTTACGATTAAAGGAGATCTATATATGGGTGCAGCACACGTATTCCATCCAAGATGGCTCCGCCGAGCTGATTTTAAAAGTGTGGACCCGGCAACTTTTTGTTTAATACTAGAGGTCTTCTGAGGCTAATTAAGTGATACATTGCAGACAACCTTGGGGTTCACTCTTTAATTTGGTATGTAATTTGGACCATTATCTGGGTTTAAATGTGGCTCTATTTGGCTGTAGAAGTGGAGGAGTCCATCCCAAAATCCTTGCAGAAAATCGGCTTGTACGACTTCACATTTTTTTTTTGGGGGGGGTGTGTTTTTTGGGGGGGTAATTAGCAAAAAATCTAATCGGCTACGTGCACTAAAGGTCCAAACTACAATTTTCAGTATAGCTACAAGAACTGAGAGACTTTTGGGTGTGGGAAAATTGGCTTTGAAAGTGAGTGTGTTTGTAGTGTTCAATGGGAGCTACATATCATGTAGCTCGATTTTAGTGTTCTGCACCCTGCCATGACTTTGTTAGTATAGCGCCGCCTAGCGGCGCAAAGATCTTTGTCAGTGACGTACGGTAGTTGGGTCAATCTATCATTCATGGGTCAATCTAGTTGGTGCTCACTCTACCTGGTCTGTCAATGGGGAAACGCGATCGGAAAAACGGAGGTGGGCTCATCAAACCTATGGTCTAGAATCTTCCTCCATGATCTAATGTACTCAAATTATGTCCCGTGATCTCATAATTGACTGGTTGCGTTGATTATCATTCCCGCCCTCCCTAAAGTCGAACATCATAAACTGAATGGCGAAGGCACTGTAGTGTTGTTCACGGGGGTAGCCATGTGTTGTTGTTCCACTGGCTGTCGATAATTATTATGAACGGAATTTGTTTGGGTTTAATCATGGTTTAATCACTGTAAAAGAATGGGACAAAACACTTAAATCAACAATAGACCATTGTTATTATGTAGAGGAACTACACTGTCTGGTAGAACCACTTGCCCGGAAAAAAAATGGACTTGCAGTATTGCCCCAAAATGATGATTTTGTGACTGGTATTTGTCAGCAGTGACAGCATGCACTGCGTATAGAACATGCACTTCATTACACTATTCCTGCTGAGTCATACGGGCCACAAAATCATGAATTTTGGGAAAACTGTAAGTCCAAGTTTTTCGGCAAGTGGTCGTGTCAGACCAGGAATGTTGTTTACATTACAACTGGTGGTTTTGTTTGGGTTAAAGTTTTATTCCGAGACTTTTATACTAAATTATAATTTATAGTGACAAGGTATTAATTTAAACGCAGTGGCTGTTGTTACGGCAGTCGTCCGTGTGGTTCCCTGACTTGATTGTATTTCGTCAGCATTGCAGGCTGGTTGAACCAGTCTATTAGCTGATATTCTGGTTCCAAGAGCTAAACATCCTGACGAATACTGTGAAGTCAGGGAACCATACGGACGACTGCCGTAACAACAGCCACTGCGTAATTTAAACGCAGTGGCTGTTGTTACGGCAGTCGTCCGTGTGGTTCCCTGACTTGATTGTATTTCGTCAGCATTGCAGGCTGGTTGGACCAGTCTATTAGCTGATAATCTGGTTCCAAGAGCTAAACATCCTGACAAATACTGTGAAGTCAGGGAACTACACGGACGACTGCCGTAACAACAGCCACTGTGTAATTTAAACTGAAAACTTGTCCACAAAAGGGAGAAGTTAGGCTACCACTTTCGACTTGATACCAGTCTGGCAGTGGACAATTCTTAAGTCCATTTGAAGTTCAAAGGCAGATAAAGGTCCCGCTGAGTGTTGGGATCGAAGCATCTGTCCTAAAGCTTTGAGAATTGCCTTTGTAATTTTGCAAACTTGTTCATCAGTACGCAAATCACATTATTGTGTTGCTTGCTTTTTTTACTTAAAATTTAAATTTAAATGTCATGGATGGAATTTGGTTATGTTTATGATTTTGGAAAGAGTTTAGTTGGTTTATTACCTACATGTACAGAGTAATTTGTAAAGTACTAAGGGGTCGAAAGAAAGCCTTAATCCACAATAGTCAATAGTCGAGACCACCTAGTTGCGGTAATCGTAACCCTCATCCTCCCGAAGGCTCCGACCTTCGGGAGGATGAGGGTTACAGTTACCATACAGCTATAGTTTGGCACTACCACTTGGCGAAAAAAATTGGACTTGCAGTTTTCCCCCTATATCATGATTTTGTGGCCTTTAAACTCTAAAGTTACGAGAGACCTTTGATTTCCTCGTCCTACAGATGGTCAGAAGAGATGGGGCAGCAAAAGGGCCAAGCTAGGAGAGACTGAGCAAGATGAAGACTCGCAAGGAGGTGAACTCGGTATGGGCAAGGCACCCCCTGCCTCCCTGCCTCTCTCCCTGCCTCCCTGCCTGCCTGCCTCCTTCCCTGCCTCCCTGCCTCCTTCCCTGCCTGCCTGCCTGCCTCCCTGCCACCCTCTCTGCCTCCCTCCTTCCCTGCCTCCCTCCTTCCCTCCCTGCCCACCTGCCTCCCTGCCTCCTTCCCTGCCTCCCTGCCTCCTTCCCTGCCTGCCTGCCTGCCTCCCTGCCACCCTCTCTGCCTCCCTCCTTCCCTGCCTCCCTCCTTCCCTGCCTGCCTGCCTCTCTGCCTGCCTCCCTGCCTCTCTGCCTGCCTCCCTGCCTGCCTCCCTCCCTGCCTCCCTCCTTCCCTGCCTCCCTCCCTGCCTCCCTCCTTCCCTGCCTCCCTCCTTCCCTGCCTCCCTCCTTCCCTGCCTGCCTCCCTGCCACCCTCTCTGCCTCCCTCCTGCCCTGCCTCCCTCCTTCCCTGTCTGCCTCCCTCCTTCCCTGCCTGCCTCCTTCCCTGCCTGCCTGCCTCCCTGCCTCCCCCCCCCTGCCTCCCTCCCTGCCTCCCTGCCTCCCTGCCTCCCTCCCTGCCTCCCTCCCTGCCTCCCCCCCCCCGGCCTCCCTGCCTTTCTGCCTCCCTCCCTGCCTCCCTCCCTGCCTCCCTCCCTCCCTGCCTCACTCCCTGCCTCCCTCCCTGCCTCCCTCCCTGCCTCCCTCTGCGTCCCTCCCTGCCTTCCCCCCTGCCTCCCTCCCTGCCTCCCTCCCTGCCATTTGAGAAAGGTCCTGCTAGGATCGATACGTCAGGCCCTCTAACTTTTGAAAATTAATGTTTTAGTCATTGAGCAGTTTGTAAATGTTTTTTTTTATTAACATAATTTTCATTTAGATTTTTGTAATCGTAGAATTGTGAAAGATGACATTACTCTGTGGCTTGTCTGAACAGGAACCGCTGAGTTGCCGGAGGGTGCATCCAGGCACGTCGAGGAGAAGACCGCCGTGGAAGACGAGCTGGGTGCCAAGGACTATCGCAAACTGTTGGACCTGAAACTGGACCATAAATCTCGGCCCCTGTGGCTGGTAGGTGCAATCAAGGTTTTTCCAGTCGGGTGCTTTTAGCCTGTCGGCGCTCAATTCACGCGGATGTACTTGGAATGGGTGCACCTTTCAAGTCGTCAAATGTCCAATGGAAATACATTATATGTGTACTCAGATTCGATATTTGCATGCTGTTCCGCGGATTTGGACGCTCCCGTGGACATGCTAATTAATAGCCTGTGGTGGTCAAGTGACGTCATGTGACAAACCTCTATTTAGCTCTTGGCTGGTGCCTGTTAGCTCGGCCGTACAGTTTCTCAATGAGGGTTTGCATAGCAGCGACGGGTACTGCGTTGCATCATAAATATGATATGATGTTTGTGTCGAGGAGAAAGCAGTTCAATGAGGGTTTGCAATTTTACCATTCTTACTTTGGTTTTATCCTTCTTTTTTCATTTCGTAAAATTTCATATCTTTTTTATATCAGTTTGGATTTGTAATACATATAATTACATTTATTCCTAAACAAATTTTTAGAGAGTTTTTATCATTAATTTTGACATTGGTTTTTGTACAGTACAGTGGAATGCCGCTGTAACGAACGTGGACATACCGAGCATTCGGCTGTAACGAACAGAACCTTGGGCTCCTGATTTTTGTGTGCAAAATATGTGGCTACAACTGCTATAACGAACCATCGCTACACCGAACTATTTTCATGGAACCCGGGATGTTCGTTATAGCGACGTTCCACTGTACACACTGCCCAAAGATTTTGGGTTTACCGGCGCTTTTCAGAGCCATAATGGAAAGAGTCAAATCTTTCCATTATGGTTCTTTTCATAGCCATAATGGAAAGAGTTGACTGGCCGTGGTGTCACCGCAAGCTGTCCTTAACTGCATTTTTTGGTTGTCCCTTTTCTGGGGGGGGGGGCCGTTTTTTTTAAACCTTGCCAGGCACCGGACGGCCACATCTTCCTGGAGTCCTTTTCCCCGGTCTACAAGCACGCCCACGACTTCCTGATCGCCATCTCGGAGCCGGTCTGCCGGCCGGAGCACATCCACGAGTACAAGCTGACCGCCTACTCCCTCTACGCCGCCGTCTCAGTCGGCCTGCAGACCGCCGACATCGTCGAGTACCTGCGCCGACTCAGCAAGACCTCCATTCCGGACGGCATCATCGAATTCATCAAGGTTAGGACTTTAGCGAGTGGGGCCGGCATTGCTTGTCCCTCACTATGGGAGGGGGGGGGGAGGGGGGAACTGTGATGATGGTCGGTATCCTTCCTGGGATTTATTTACACCCGTCCTCTTGTGTTGAGAGTTGGCGGAACTGCAAATTATTGGATTTACTGGCCTTTCATGAAAACCTGATCCTGGCTTAGGCTGAGGCTCAGGCTCAGGCCCAGGTGCAGGTGCAGGCTCTGGATCTGGCTCTGGCTCTGGCCCTGGCCCTGGCTCTGGCTCAGGTTCTGGCCCTAGCCCTGCCCCTGCCCCTGCCCCTGGCCTGCCCTTGCCCATGCCTCTGCCCCTGCCCCTGCCCCTGCCCCTGCCCCTGCCCCTGCCCCTGCCCCTGCCCCTGCCCCTGCCCCTGCCCCTGCCCCTGCCCCTGCCCCTGCCCCTGCCCCTGCCCCTGCCCCTGCCCCTGCCCCTTCCCCTGCCCCTGCCCCTGCCCCTGCCCCTGCTTCTGCCCCTGCCCCTGCCCCTGCCCCAGCCCTGCCCCTGCCCCTGCCCCTGCCCTGCCCCTGCCCCTGCCCCTGCCCCTGCCTCAGTCTCAGCCTCAGACTTGAATTGAACAAGCTGCATCCATTGTGTGTGATCCCCGAGTCGCTGTAGCCAGATTTAGAGTACGCAATTCCAGGAGCAAAGCTCGGTACAGACACGTTTGCCTCTATCTCTCTCCCCCAGCTATGCACTCTGAGCTACGGCAAGCTGAAACTGGTCCTGAAGCACAACCGCTACTTTGTGGAGAGCACCCATCCGGTAAGCACACACCTTCCTAGATTGTCTAGTCAAGTTCATATTCATTGTGCCTTCAGAGGCCCAATGCAACACTGGTAACGGTTAAAAGACTACCACAGTTTGTATGTTAAACCATTTATGTTAAACCATTAAACATACCCCCAAAAGCAACACAGTGGCATTTTTAGCTCAAGCAATAATCCGAGAAAGAAGAAAAGGGCCCATTTTTTTTTCCCACCTCTTTTTTTTGGGCTCTTTAATCGGATCCCCTCACAATCCTATTTTCTTTTTTTTCCCTCAGGATGTTTTGCAGCGACTGCTGAAAGACGAAGTTGTCCAGCGCTGTCGTCTGACGGACGATGTTGACGAGGACGGTGCAGGGAAGGAGGAAGGGTTCCTGGTGTCCAAACTGACCTCCCAGTCAGCACTGAAGGTACTCGGTCTGAATTGCGGCAGAGCCTGCAGTCGATTTCACAAAACTGGGCGCGTAACTTACACCTTATCTGCTTACTGCGCAATACTTACGGCATAAACTTCAGGTGTAGCTGCCCTATGATTTAAAATCGATTACATGAAACTTGACAAAAGCCTCGCAGACTTCCTACTGTGCCACATTTTGATTCACTGATACAAACAGTTCACTCTTATTGATTTATTTTTGCAGGTTTATTGTTCTCTGATTGTTTAGCGAGCTTTTGAAATGACACTGTGCCGGCCATTGGCACTAAAATAATCCCGCCGTGAAGGCGTTGAAACTCCTCTCTGCCATTTTTTGGTTTTGTTCTCGCTTCCCAAGCTCAACCAGCCCAGTGCAGGGTCTTCAGAGACGGCAGGACCGTCCACCGGTCCGGACGGGGCGGACCAGAACGGCAGCGGACAGCCCCGAATCCCCTCGGACATCTTCGACTTCTACGAGAAGATTGACCGGGACGACGAGGAAGGGGAGGAGCTTCAGACCGTCTCCTTTGAGGTCAAGCAGGAGGAGATCGAGAACCTTCAGAGGCGGTCAGTCCGATCAGTTCCCTCGCTGCGTTTCGTTGACGAAAAAAAAAAAAAAAAAAATCAAATCCCACCCAGAGGCTATGTTCAGATGAGGGACTGGCTTTGGTGTCAGTTTGTGGTTACTAGTTTTTTCTCAGCGGGGGTTCGGAGTAGCAGACTGAGGGTATGTTCAGATGAGGGACTGGCTTCGGTGTCAGTTTGTGGTTACTCATTTTTCTCAGGTGCGGGTTGGAGTAGCTGACTGCAGGTGTGTTCAGATGAGGGACTGGCTTCGGTGTCAGTTTGTGGTTACTAGTTTTTTTCTCAGCGGGGGTTTGGAGTAGCTGACTGCTAGTATGTTCAGATGAGGGACTGGCTTCAGTGTCAGTTTGTGGTTACTAGTTTTTTCTCAGCGGGGGTTGGAGTAGCTGACTGAGGGTATGTTCAGATGAGGGACTGGCTTCGGTGTCAGTTTGTGGTTACTAGTTTTTTCTCAGCGGGGGGTCGGAGTAGCTGACTGCGGGTATGTTCAGATGAGGGACTGGCTTCGGTGTCAGTTTGTGGTTACTTGTTTTTTCTCAGGTGGGGGTTGGAGTAGCTGACTGCGGGTATGTTCAGATGAGGGACTGGCTTCAGTGTCAGTTTGTGGTTACTAGTTTTTTCTCAGCGGGGGTTGGAGTAGCTGACTGAGGGTATGTTCAGATGAGGGACTGGCTTCGGTGTCAGTTTGTGGTTACTAATTTTTTCTCAGCGGGGGTTCGAGTAGCTGACTGCGAAGTCCAAAATCGCCTTAGGGTCATGCGCTACCGCTGACACCCGATGACTACGCAACCCACTAGGGGCCACCAACACCGGACGTGTGGGATGGGGGACTGGTAACTAAGCCGTGTCCAAAGACAACACACTCGCGAGTGATGAACTATTTGTCGATGTTTGAGTGAAGATTTCTCAAAAAGTACAGCATCCCAGACCATGAGATTCTATCAGGACCGCCTACAAACTGTGTAAATTAGAGGGAAATTTGTGGACATTGATGTTTTCCGATCATCCCAATGTTGTATTGGGTCTTTAAGCTGGACGTTGTGAGATGTGTACAGGAAGCAGTGATGTGATAGTCTCACATAAGACTTGAAGGTTTGCATGGTGGAAAAACCAAGTGTCTCCTGACGACTGGCCGAGTACACACTACCCAAAATGTTGAGTTACCGGCTTTTTTTTAGAGCCACACTCCTTCTTGCTTCCACTTAGTGGTAGTCTCGATCACAGCCTTAAAGTGAAGTCAGACATTTTGTTTTGTTTATCTGGGTAGGTGTATTGAACTGGAGTACCCACTTCTGGCGGAGTATGACTTCAGGAACGACACACATAACCCAGACTTGAGGTGAGACTACCAACTGATAATTTTTCAAGTGTACAAAAAGTTTATCCAATTGCCAAAGGACTGATTCAAGTTACAAGATGGCTTATCCAATTTCCAGAAAGATTATCCCAATAATCAGACAGATTTTCCAGTTATCAGATGGATTATCCAGTTATCAGATGGATTATCCAGTTCAGGTGGTATATCTAGTAGTCAGAGATTATCCCCATTTACCAGATGCATTATCCAGCTATTAAGATGGATTATTGGATTGGTTATCCAGTTATCAGGTGGTGTATCTAGTAACCAGAGATCATCTCCAGTTACCAGAGGGATTATCCAGACTATCCGGATTATTAAAGGGATTAAATTTTGGTTGCGTTGCCAGTATTGATCTGAAGCCCACCACCGTCCTGCGGCCCTACCAGGAGAAGAGCCTTCGCAAAATGTTTGGCAATGGCCGGGCCAGGTCAGGGGTCATCGTGCTGCCATGCGGTAAGCCGGAAATCTTTGGTCATCTTCGGCCATCTTCTGTCGTCCTGCAAAGGACCTTCTCAAAACTTATCGATGTCTTCACGAAGTGACAGATCCTTTTCAAGCTCAACAATCGCATAGAGATGCACTTGAAGACAGACATTAGCATCACCTCATGTTGCTTTCCTCATAGACCACTGTGTGACAAGAATACTTTTAGACTACCCTTGAAAAGATAGGTTAACAATAGACCAATTGCGCGACCAATGTTTACATGCCATCACGTGACTTAAAGTGATTTTTCCTTTTGCATCTCATTTGGTGCAGAACTGGAATGAAAATGAGCAAAGAAGACTCACAATTTATTGGCCTTCAGTGATTTTCAGGAAATGACTTTGTCGGTCACTTACATCCCTGTTAATTGCACGTCCAGTAGGGCAAACCCTTGTTCCAAGCTTTCAAATGTTCGTTGCTAATTTGTTCAGCTTTTTTTGGAAGATAAATTTGATATCATGTTCTGACATTTCACGCAAAGTAGTACAATTTTCGATGCTTGGAGATTTCATAGCCATGGACTGTTCTTAGTGGTGTTTTTTTTTATTGGATTGGGCAGGGGCTGGCAAGACCTTAGTTGGTGTCACGGCGGCGTGCACCGTGCGCAAGCGCTGCCTGGTACTCTGCACCTCGGGAGTGGCCGTGGAGCAGTGGCGGTCCCAGTTCAAGATGTGGTCCACCGTAGACGACTCCATGGTGTGCCGATTCACGTCCGACGCCAAAGACAAGCCCACAGGTAGGCCCAGGCACACACCCGATGCCCCACTATGCCAAGGTTTCATACTGGCAGATGAAAGTGGCAAGGTGAAGCTCACAAAATGCTATATTTTTTGTCTTTGTAGACAAAAAATTAACAGTTCCTCCAAGTTTAAGCGGCTCTTTAAAATTGAATAAATAAGACTTAAGGCTTTGCATGGTGGGTGAATGAATCAATATAGGAAGGTTTGCGGTGACACCATGTACAGGTTTAAGGTCTCTTTAAGAAGGGTGTGGTTCTGAAAAGAACCTGAGTGGTAATTCAAGTTTTGCGTACCAGCGCTCTTCCCATTTGAAATAAAAATATATCGTTTGCATACTCGATGCATGTACCGTAACTGTAAGTCTGTCTTTCTGTGAATGAAACCTGAAACCAAGGACATATGTGACCCGGCACAGCGACATGAGGAATATCCCACCAAAACACTTTTCCAGTAAACAACGCCTGAAGTCAAAGTATCTTCTCAATTCGATTAAAAATCAATTTATTTATTTTTGTATTTTTCGGAAAGTTAATGTATTGGAAGATGCTATGTCCAAAGGATTTTTCCGAAATCCGTCTCTAAATGTTGAAAAAAAAAGAAGGATTTCGGGGGAGTGTTTGTATACTGTTTTCATGAAATATAAAGTTCCTGCCTTTTTGAATGGCCGCTATCGAGGAGTTAGACTGGTGCTGCTATATTGTGTCTGGTGCCAAATGAACGAGCGAAGTTCCCTTGTACTATTTACAACAAAGTTCATACGGAAATAAATTTGATATCATTCGAAAGCTAATGGTATATTCTTTCACATCATTAGAAAATCTCAAAATCTCAAAAGTGGGGGTTATTCCTCATTATGCTGTGCCGGGTCACATATGTGAACTGGGTGAGAAATCGGTCCAGTGCGGACACGGCTTCAGTCTGTATCTCTTGTGAATGAAACCTGGAAGCTAAGGAGATGCAAGTCTTTCTCTGCTTTTTGTTGTTGTTGTGGACAGGGTGCAGCATTTGTGTCAGCACTTACTCCATGGTGGCGCACTCTACCAAACGCTCCTGGGAGGCGGAGCAGGTCATGAAGTGGCTTCGGCAACAGGAGTGGGGACTCATGCTTCTGGACGGTAGGTGTGGCCGTGGGGACGGGACAGACTCAGTCCACACTAGGGCCGTTCCCACTACCCCAAATGACCGCGATTATTTGGATCGCGATTTGAATCGCGATTCAAACTCCACTCGTTTTGCATGTGGGGACACAATAAACGTAATTATCAGTGGGATTTGAATCGCTATTATCAGTGGGATTTGAATAGCGATTCGGACTCCACTAAGAGTGAGACTTTTTCAAATAATCGCAGTTTTTTTTGCGACGAGATGTGTGTGGGAACGCTCCGCTCAAATCGCACTGCCGTTTGTTTTAAGCCCACGATGCAATTGCGCAAGCATGGCATTCCAAATTCCTGCCAGCAGCTTACTGCCAGGAAGTGCAGCACAGGGCTTGTTTACGTTCATCAGCGAGTCCCGCCATTCCCGCTTGTGCAGCGTGACCACATGCTAACCGCAATCGGCTCGCGTTTATTTGCGACGCGATTATTTGGCCTGTGTGGACGCGACCCAAAAAAAATGTTTTTTTGGGATCGCGATTCAAATCGCGATTATTTTCGTAGTGGGAACAACCCTTATGTCAGCTGCACTCTCTAATCCTTAGCACGCTTGAAAGAATTCAGAGGTTCCCGGCGCCAAGCGGTTTAAGGACAGGGCTGTACATTATCATTCTCTCGGCAGAGGTGCACACGATTCCCGCCAAGCAGTTCCGGCGTGTGCTGACCGTCGTGCAGGCCCACTGCAAGCTGGGTCTGACCGCCACCCTGGTCCGGGAGGACGACAAGATCGCCGACCTCAACTTCCTGATCGGGCCCAAGTTGTACGAGGCCAACTGGATGGAGCTGCAGCGCATGAACTTCATCGCCAGGGTGCAGTGCGCCGAGGTCTGGTGCCCCATGACCCCCGAGTTCTACCGGGAGTACTTGAACATACGCACGCGCAAGCAGCTGGTAGGTTGGGTGTTTTGGGTTTTTTTTCAAGTGAGGGCGCCCGACTGTTTTGTTCCCCTCTCTGACACTTCTTCTCTTCTTGGATCTCGGAGCCAGTTTCATAGTGCCACGTAAAACCACTTCTAGCAACCTTGTTCCATGCTTTCAACATACCCGGTCCTCCTCGTAAACCTGGGCTGGATTTCACAAAGCCTTACGCTGCATCATAACTCAACTTACGATGGATAACCCATCGTAAATTGTCACATAGGCTGTATGGTTTGATTTATGGTATGATTTACATGAAACTTATACAGTTTGAAGATGGTTATAGTAGAAACCTCTCACTGAAATATTTCTGCCTAAAATGTTGTATTTTGGGAGAAATAAGTAAAGAAATAGTTTACGTCTCATTGAGACGGTGAATGATGCATTTCGCGAAACTCGAGACTCTGTTGGCGGATTGAGCTGAAATTTTCACAGGTGTGCTATCTCATGCATATGTTGGATCAGGCAACGTATGGATGCTATTCTTTGACCTCGACCAATGTTGTATAGGGGCTTTAAGCAAATTTTTGGTGCTGATGCGGCTCTACGAAAATGGCCCCCAGCTCACTCCTCCTGAGGTTCCAGAGCGTCCCAGCTGAAGCGTGGACTCTTTCACTCACCGGCTCTTCTCTCCCCTTTCATTTGTAGCTCCTCTACGTGATGAATCCCAACAAGTTTCGGGCCTGCCAGTTCCTGGTCCGCTTCCACGAGCAGCAGAACGACAAAGTCATCGTCTTCTCCGACAACGTCTTTGCCCTGAAGCACTACGCCATCGCCATGGACAGGTGAGATCCCATATTCCACCCAACGCTCGACTGGTGGCAGGCGTATGCCTTCAGTGCTTCCACTGTTTGCAAGTCCTTTCTCGTGGGGAGCTTTCTCTGGGAGGCCGTGCTCGGATCGAAACGAGTTTTCAAGTTCTTTCAAGTTCTGAGTTTTCAAGACTTGCACTTTTCGGTCGTTGAAGTAAAGCAAGCAGTTTGCAGGATAGGTGGTTAAAGCCCCTACACAACATTGGTCGAGGTCAAAGAATAGCATCCATACGTTAACTGATGTAACATATGCATGGAATAGCACACCTGTGAAAATTTCAGCTCAACTGAAGCCAACCGAATCTCGAGAAAATCGTGAAAACCGCTACATTTGTTTTCGCGAAAATGCAGCATTCAACGCCGTACTGTTCCGAAAAATAGTTTAGATCTCGGTGAGACGTAAACTACTTCTTTTACTCATTTCTCCCAAAATACAACATTTTAGGCAGAAATATTTCAGTGAGACGTTTCTACTATAACCATCTTCAAACTGTTTAAGTTTCATGTAAATCTGTGAACATTTCTGTTTTTCGATCTTACCAGTGTTGTGTAGGTGCTTAAGCTGCCCCCAACTTGTATTCCAATAATGGGTGCCTAGCATAAAAATACAAGTGGAACTGGGCTGGCAACCTGATTTCATTCGGCAAGGCTTTTGTTATACAAACCTTGGTGCTTCAGTGGCCCTATGCTCCAGCAGCTGATTTCAAGAGAAGTTGCGTAAGCTAAGCAATGTACAAATGTTGCGTAAGTTACACAACGTACGGTACAAATGTTGCATAAGTCTTGCGCCTCTATGGCTCTTTTCAGCACTATTTAGCAAAGGCAGCAAAATGTTGCGTAAGTTACGCAACAACATATTGCGTACACGACATTTGAAGTTTCGTGAAATCGGCTGCAGGGCCCAATTTCATATAGTTGCTTAACTCTTTCCGTACGGCGCGCCGATACATCGGCTCGGTAAACCGCTCTCTGTTGACGGAAAGCCGATACATCGGCTCGCGTGTCCTATTGTTTCTAATATATTACCAAATTTATTCCATACTGACATGCATATTAATTCCGTACCGAAAGAGTTAAGTGTGAAAATCCGCGAAGCAGGAAAAGTCTTCCTTTACAAACAAACCCCACTTTGATGTGATGTCAATTACATTTGACTTGTATTCCACTCTTCTTAATTTATAATTTAAAAAAAGAAGAAGTTTGGGTCGGCAAGGAGACCGTGGTCTACAGTCAGAGCAGCCACTGTTCCTCTCAGACTGTTACAATGTTCACCTTGTGATGTGTCACTTTCATTTGTTTTGGTTCAGACCCTACATCTACGGGCCGACCAGCCAGGGCGAGAGACTTCAGATTCTGCAGAATTTCCAGCACAACCCGCTGGTCAACACCATCTTCATCTCCAAGGTCCGTGCACCTCTCCCCTCCCCCCTCTGGTTGCTTTGTAGAAGACACAGACCAAGACCCATGCACAGGCTGCTATTGGTCACGTCTTCAGAAAGGCTAGTTCACAGGGGCTGCCAATCATTAGGCCGATTAGAAATTAGTTTCTCATCCCCGTCCGCATCAGGGTTTTTTGCCGCCACACCAATTTTTAATTTTTATATTGTTTTTTTTTATAAAAAGATAAAATGATGAAAATTCAATTGATTTTCGCTGTTTCCAGCCTACATATCGTACCATACCTATCGTACCGTACCATACCTAAAAAAGACTGGAATGTAGACTTTACACCTCTCTGGGGAAAAAACTGTTTTGGAAAAGACCAGAAATGTTTTTTCCCGCATCCTTCTTTTATCAAAAGAAAGTTTCTCATACCGGTAACTAATACCGGTAACTAATACAGGTAATTTGTTTTTTCCCTTTATAATGTTCTAGGTTGGAGACAACTCATTTGACTTGCCAGAGGCTAACGTGCTGATCCAAATCTCCTCCCATGGGGGTTCAAGGAGACAGGAAGCACAACGATTGGGACGAATTCTGCGGGCCAAGAAAGGTGAGGTCCAGGACAGGCCCGGTCCTAACCTTGACTGAGTGCACACCTTGCCATGGGACCTCATTGCAGATAGATAGGCTATGGTTATTGTGCTGCGCAATTGGATTTGTGGATAGTTTTGGGGTGGAGTGGGGTGGGGTGGTGTGGGATGGGATGGGTAAGATGGGAAGGAATAGGATGGGGTAGGATGGGATAAGATGGGATAGGGTGGGTTGGGATGGGATATTGGATTTGGGATGGGAAGGAATAGGATGGGATAGGATAGGATGGGATGGGGTGGTGTGGGGTGTGTTGGGGTGGTTGAGATGGGAAGGAATAGGATGGTATAGGATAGAATGGGATGGGGTGGTGTGGGATGGGGTGGGTTGGGATAGGATGGGATGGGGTGGGTGAGATTGGAAGGAATAGGATGGGATTGGATTGAATGTATTGCCATTAAATGGGTTAACATAGGATGGATGAGCTGGCACCATAATAGGATGGGATAGGAGACAGTAAGATAGGTTTCCAAATTTCTCAATCAGTTCAACATCTTCCTTGGTTTGAGAATGAGCTATAAATTCCATTGCAATGAACTTAAAGAAGTCTGGGTCCTATGCTTTACAGGTGCCACTGGTGAGGAGTACAATGCCTTCTTCTACACACTGGTCTCGCAGGACACCCAGGAGATGTACTACTCCATGAAAAGGCAGAGGTTCCTGGTCAACCAGGGCTACAGCTTCAAAGTCATCACCAAGCTGGCCGGAATGGATGAGGTGAGCTATAGCACCAGTGGCAATTACAAAGGGAACCAGTGGCAACAATAAAGGGTACCAGTGGCAATTACAAAGGGCACCAGTGGAAATTACAAAGGGCACCAGTGGCAATTACAAAGGGCACCAGTGGCAATTACAAAGGGCACCAGTGGCAATTACAAAGGGCACCAATGGCAATTACAAAGGGCACCAGTGGCAATTACAAAGGGCACCAGTGGCAATTACAAAGGGCACCAATGGCAATTACAAAGGGAACCAGTGGCAATTACAAAGGGCACCAATGAAAATTACAAAGGGCACCAGTGGCAATTACAAAGGGAACCAGTGGCAACAATAAAGGGTACCAGTGGCAATTACAAAGGGCACCAGTGGCAATTACAAAGGGCACCAGTGAAAATTGCAAAGGGCACCAATGAAAATTACAAAGGGCACCAGTGACAATTACAAAGAGAACTAATGGCAATTACAAAGGGCTCAGTGGCAATTACAAAGGGCACCAATGGCAATTACAAAGGGCACCAGTGGCTATTACAAAGGGCCCCAGTGGCAATTACAAAGAGAACTAATGGCAATTACAAAGGGCACAATGGCAATTACAAAGGGCACCAGTGGCATTTACAAAGGGCACCAGTGGCAATTACAAAGGGCACCAGTGGCAATTACAAAGGGCACCAGTGGCAATTACAAAGGGCACCAGTGGCAATTACAAAGGGCACCAGTGGCAATTACAAAGGGCACCAGTGGCAATTACAAAGGGCACCAGTGGCAATTACAAAGGGCACCAGTGGCAATTACAAAGGGCACCAGTGGCAATTACAAAGGGCACCAGTGGCAATTACAAAGGGTGCCAGTGGCAATTACAAAGGGCACCAGTGGCAATTACAAAGGGCACCAGTGGCAATTACTAAGGGGACCAGTGGCAATTACAAAGGGCACCAATGGCAATTACTAAGGGGACCAGTGGCAATTACAAAGGGCACCAATGGCAATTACTAAGGGCACCAGTGGCAATTACAAAGGGCACCAGTGGCAATTACTAAGGGCACCAATGGCAATTGCAAAGGATACCAGTCAAAGTTGTAAGGGGGATATAGGTCCTGGACGATTGAATTAGTTCGTCTGCAATTCAAAATTTGTGGTGATGAAATTTATGAATGAAGGACGATAGCTCAAACTACAGGTGGTCAAGATGATAGATATAAAATGATGTTTGCATCGAGGATAATGTAATTCAATGAGGTTTGCCCTTGCTCGACGTGATAAACACTGAGTATTCAGTGCTTTGCCTGGTGCCTGATAAAAATATTTCAGGCAGTTCGGGCGGGATTCGAACCCGCGACGCCCAATTTCTAGCACGGATGTCTTAACCACTTGACCACCGAGCTGGTCGAAGTTGTGTGCTGGATTTGAATATTGTATAGCGGCGAGTACCGTGTTTCATCATGGATATAACATGATGTTTGCTTCGAGGAGAATGTAATTCAATGAGGTTTTGTCCTTGCTCGATGTTATAAGCGTCAAGATGAGTTTGGGCGTTGATGTCTGATGCTACATAACAGAGCGTTGTTGCTGTTTTTTTTCCTCGGCTCAGAGCAACCTGAAATACGGCAAGAAGTCCGAGCAGCAGCAGTTGCTGCAGCAGGTGCTGTGTGCCACCGACCTGGACGCTGAGGAAGAGAGGTTGCCAGGCGACAGTGGCACCAACACCAAGTCGTCCTCTCAGGTAGAATCGCGTTGCGGATGTTTTATTGAAGACAAACAAAATAATGCATTGCTGCGTTGGTTTTTTTGGGGGGCTCTACATCTTACATCTCCTCCTTCACTGTTAATCCATAATTTCAACCAAACTAAGCCTTTTACAAAAGGCATGGTCGGATCATACAGCTGGTGGCTTCCATAGACTGGTGTATAAACTGAAGCCCTAGCTTCACACACACCTCTACGGGGATTGCCTGCAGCACCTAACTTATGGCTTCCATAGACTCATGTATAAACTGAAGCCGTAGCCAAACACTCATCTATAGAGATTGCCGGGTTTTGAAAAAAAACATGCTGGTGGCCCCCAGCCATGGCAGCCTCCGCTGAGGCGTGACTGGATTCACTCATCACCTCAATTTCAGCAATTTCCCAATTCTGGCTTGTGTGTTGACGTTTCTGTGGGTTTTTTTTTTCAGTATGTTCGGCGTGTGGGCAACATGAGTTCCATGTCGGGGGCTGATGACCAGGTGTACATGGAGTACCAGTCCAAGGCCAAGAAGGGCCAGTCACAGCACCCGCTCTTCAAGAAGTTTAGGTAGTCCACCTTGTGCCCAACACTGCCGGTCCTCCCCCTCCAGTCCACTGGTGTTATCTTTTTACGTGTCAGCCTTTCTTTCCAAAGTGAAGGAAAACCAAACGGGAAACTCTGAACCGTTTATAAGAGTAGCGACAAAAAGTTGACTGGACCAGGATTTGAACCTACTGTACATGTAGGCCTTTGGTTTAAAGTACCACTATTGAGCTATCCAGCCCTTTTGTACTGGTAGTGGCCTTCCTTGTTGCTGGGGTGGTGATATCAGCTGAAAGCAAGTCTGCAAGTCAGTCTGTGGTGAGGAAATGAGACTGTGCCATAATTCATGGGCTATGGCTGGGGAAAAAAACACACGTCTATGGGGATTGTCGGCAGCTACAAACTAGTGGCTTCCACAGACTCGTGTATAAACTGAAGTCTTAGTCACACACATCTTTTAGGATTGTCTGTAGCCACTAGCTTATGGCTTCCATAGACTGGTGTATAAACTGAAGCCTTAGTCATTATAAGGATTGCCTGTAGCCACTTGCTTATGGCTTCCATAGACTCGTGCATAAACTGAAGCCTCAGTCGAACACATTTATAGTGATTGCCTGTAGCCACTAGGTCATGGCTTCCATAGACTTGTGTATAAACTGAAGCCGAAGCCAATACAATCGGACACAGCCATTCTGTATTCAAGTCATTGGATCTAATCTGTATGTTGGGCGCTGTAAATTTGTTCCTTTGTGTGTGTGTGAATACAAGACAGATATTTGCACACTTTCTAATCAATGAAGCCAAGAGATGAAGAGAATGAGATTGCACTTAGTTTTGAGACAGAAGATACTGCAACAAACAAGCTTTTTCAATTGTTCGTATTGTTCCCAGTTTCATTTGTGTGAATTGGATTAAAAAAAAAAACCAGTCCACCTGCAGTAAACTTGCCTGCTTGCTAATCCCAACCTCTTAGTGCTAAACCGGCACTGTTTTCTTTCATCGGTAAAGTAAATAAGAAATAACGACAGTTTAAAATAGAATATCTGCAAGTACCACAAGGGACAGGAGTACACTTTAAGAGAACAGGAGAAGATCCAGAAGCAGTTAAATAATAAAATGTTTTCTTATTTTCAATACAAAAACTGACTGATTGGTATAGTTTTGTGCAACTCAAAACTCCCATGTAGCCATTTCTACATTTATGCTACATGCACACACCTACCACTATCATTTGGGTTTTCATAGTGCAATTTTATCGCAAGCTTTTTCGTTACCAGTGAGTTATCACCATTTGAAAGCCACATTGTTCCCCAAATCTTCACAGCAAGATCACACCTGTAGATGTAGAACCATTATATCTAAGTGTGGTTATAAAGGTTTTTCAAACGACGTCACCTGACCGCCAAAGGCTAGAATTAGCATGTCCGCAGGAGAGTCAAAAACACAAATATCAAATCTGAGTGTATTTCCATTGGATATTTGATGGCTCGAAGACGCGCGCGTTCCACGTACATCCACGTGAATTGAACACTGGAAATCAAAAAAAGCATGTAACTGAAAAACCTCTATAGGTCAGGACACTTCCTGACATCACGACCCAAGACCCACTGTGTCAGTTCCCAATTGCAAAGGCCCCAATATTGCCAGTATAGACACCGTGAGAAGGACATGCGTTGGAATGTGGAAGCACTTAGTAGTAGTAGCAATGTGGACTGTTATCAAACATGCAGAAGTTTTCCACTAGTCCAGTTCTGAATTAGCACACAGGCTTCATGATCATGTAGAGTCGGTACAACTGGTGACACCGTGCATATATTGCCTGGCTTATAGCCACACAGCATGATAAACATGGCCTGTATACACCTGCCTACCCCAACCAATGCCATTACTGAAGGCCAGCTCACACAGTGTAAATTAATTATGCACATCCCTCGATAAATGATCAAAACCCAAGTTTGAAAGCACTGGCTTTTAAACCCAATGAACTTTCTACAGTGAGTTATCCCTTTTGGAGGGGAATTAGTCACTTGATTTTCTATTAAATCTAATCTAATTTTCTACCTTTGATGTAATTTCAATTTTATATCAATACACAATCAAATTTCCTATTTCTTTGATTTAAAGGACCTATACAACATTGGTAAAAGTCAAAAGATTGCCACAGTTTGTGTGTTAAACCATTAAACATTCCCCGGCAAAAAAAACCTGCGAAGGTTTCAGCTAAAATGGTAATCTTAAAAAGTAGAAAAAGGCAAAAAATCGTCACGTCTTTCGCACCATTCTGTAGTGTAAGAAATAGTTTATTACTCAGGAGTAATAAATGGGGAATAAACTATTTCGATGTTTGAGTGACGATTTCTTGAGAAGTACAGCATCCCAGACCGTAAGATTTCAACATGAGGATTCTATCAGGACCATCTACAAACTGTGTAAATTAGAAGAAAATCTGTGGACATCGATGTTTTCCGATCTTCCCAATGTTGTATTGGGCCTTTAAAACTCTGGCATGAGATGAGCCAAGCATTAACCACTACACACTGGGCCATTTTCCATGACCGTCATACAGGGGGTTTGAACAATATCATTTTCAAAACTCGCTGAACAATCAGGAAAAATTCGGACGTCGGTGTGGCTTTTGTCAAAGGGATTATCAATGGAGCATAGAGCCACTGTGCGTGTGGTACCATGTGTCCAATTAGTGCCTGTACTGACATGAGGGGCATAGCATAGCTGCCAACCATTCCTATTTTCGAGGAATCATTCCTCTTCTTTGGTAAAAATGTATCACTTTTTGCAAGCTCTTGACATCAGATTCCGATTTGAGGCTTGGAAATAAACATGTATTCCTGTGTAGCTTGCTCTGTGATTCCTCTATTTTAGCAGAAGTATTCCTATTTTCCAATGAGATATGTTGGCAGCTATGGCATAGCCACAAATTCAGAGGACCCGGCACGAAGTGGTTAAGGACTGTAGAATAGTTGGAATACATTCAAAGAAAAAACAAAAATAGAGATCTAAGGGAATACTGCACCAATACAAAACTGAAGACTGGTTTCGTGAATCCAGGCAGAGGCAGTCCACCAGACCACCACCTCGTCTTAAAACAAAAAGCTGCAGTTATGGATTCTGGCCGTTCAGGCCTTCTTGACGAGGCCCAGCTTCTGGCCGATGGAGGAGAGGATGACCTTGACGTGGGTTTGGTCGCAGTAGGGCTCGTTGCTTGTCTGCTTGCATCGGCAGAGCAGGGCCGACTTGGGCTTGTCCACCGTCAGAAGCACGGGCTTGAACTTGGTGGTCTTGTGGGCACCGTCGCAGAAGGGCTGCAGATGGGGGCACAAAAATGAGGGATTTTTGTGACGTACAAAAGCAATCAACTTCAATCAATCTATCAAGATCCTTATTGAATATTGAAATTACAGTGTAATTTTTCTTTTCTATTTTTTTCCAAAATGGCGGACCGACCCATTTATCCAAAACAACTGGCTGGGCTAATTTTTTCAAGATGGCCGACATTTTTTTTCTTGTTTGAAATCATCAAGTTAACAGTTAAGTACAAATAGACAATTTCCACAGTGACGACTGAGTATATGAAAACTAAGACTTTGTTTCAAGTCATTTTTCCCGCCACAAAATCATGAAATTTAAATGTTGGTATTTTGTTACAAAAAAAAAGGAAGAAGAAAAAAAGCAGGCAGCCTCAAAATAGGAAACAGGCAGGGACGCTATTTTTTTTTTTTTTTACTTGGCCTTACTGGAGCTAGCATTGGACTCCTACCTGCTTCTTGCTGAGGCCACATTTGCACCAGTAGTATTTCTTCCCTGACTGGAGTTTGACCATGGTAGGCACCTTCTTGGCTATGTAGGTCCCTTTGGGTCCAACATCAAGGTGCCGCACCTTAAAATGGAAAGGATGTCATAAAGTAAACTATAAACCTCATCAGAGAAGCACATTGACATTTGACAAGGCCACGGCATGATGCGGTAGGGTGGCTAGTTCCTTTCCTTGCCGCCTTTCAACCTTCCCCCAGCTCTATAGAGAGCCAGGTACCCACTCGCTACTGGGTGGACAGAGAGTGTATCAGCTTCTGGTCCGAGTAAGATTCAACCCAGCAACCTTTTGCACTGCAGACGAATACTCTAATCATTCAACCACAGTGTCACACCTTGGTGTTGGACAGTAAAGAACAAAATATTCTGCAGTGCTTCCAATTCAAAATATGGGATTGATTCTTTAAAAAGAGGGCAGAGGTTGGCCGGTAAAAGTAACCATTCGGCTCGGTTAAATTAACCGAGAGGAAATTTAACTGGGCCATTTCCATTGGACTTAAAATGGGAAAAGTAACCATAGTCTCGGTTACTTTGACCAAAATAAGTCCAGGGTAAATGCTGTTTCACTTTCAGTCTTACACGGTACACCTTTTGGCCTCTGTCGTTATTCACAACTTCCAACATTCCTTCCTGTACGGTGGACAACCGAAAAAGGTGCCTGAGTAAAAACTCACTTTCCAGAAACCCATGGCATGAGAAAACCAATTCTGTGCAAGATATGTAAAACTTTCTGAAAGTTTACAAAAACGCAGTGGCTGTTGTTACGGCAGTCGTCCGTGTGGTTCCCTGACTTAACAGTATTTATCAGGATGTTTAGATCTTGGCACCAGACTATCACTATCAGCTAATAGACTGGTTCAACCAGCCTGCAATGCTGACGAAATACAATCAAGTCAGGGAACCACACGGACGACTGCCGTAACAACAGCCACTGCGTTACAAAAAAGTAAATAATAAAATATCATTTCAAAAGTTCAAGTTCTGAGCGGAAGACTGGTAATGTTATGGTATTCAGTTGTAATAGTACTAGTATTTGTAGTATAGTTGTAGCACGAGGTTTGCTGCTTAAACCATGGAGTTCTCGCTTAAAGTAACTAAGATAGATAAGTAAAAAGTAATCACATTTTTTTTTTTATAATATTAAATATGACATTTTGATAATACTAATTTACTTAGTACGAGTAACTTGGACCCGACAAGTCACCCTTTTTTTTATCGAATTTTGAAATTTTGAGTTTCGGGTGACTCTACAGTCACCCGAAACTCAAAATTTCAAAATTCGATAAAAAAGGGTGACTTGTCGGGTCCAAGTTACTCGGACTAGGCACTAGTCACTACTGTCCTGACTTACATGTATCACTGTATTTCCAAAGAAAGGAGAACAAGCATGGTATTTTGGTATACTGCGGAGCGATTTGATTAAAAGAGTGGCCATTATGCCGAAGTGAATTCAGTTGTTTTGATGAATAACGTGGCAATTCGAATGCCGCCTGTTGACTTGTTGGAGTAAGACTTTCTGCAATCTGGGGATCATGTTTGTTTACAAATCGTTAGTCTGGTGCCCATGTAAACTTAATACCGAATTTTCGGTAGAGAGATATGGGGGCGAAGACTTATCTTTGCCTTGACGAGTTAGCGTTTTCGAACACTGAGGGCGCTCTTACACAAATGCCCAATTTTTAGGCTGTACACAACATTATCTAAATAGAATCCATATTTTCTGTTATTATTATATATTTTAGATATAATAATATTGTCAAAAATTCTTATTAATGCTTTACTAATTTTAAGAATGTGATAATTAACATAGATGTTTCATTAAAGGAAGTATTACTAATACATTTAAATAAAGTTTGGTTTTTGAACTTTCGCCCTGACACTGACAGCCTAGCAACAAAATAGCAACACGTGAAGTGACAACTAAATGCATGGTAAGCTGCGAAGAACGAGGGAACTGCTCCTGAGAATTTCCGTGAAATTAACTTGTTTTGAAAGGCCGTGTACACAGATAACCGAGCAAAGATGAGTTCCAGACAGGTTTTACAAGGTAATGTGTATAACTTGCAAGTTAGTGAGCGAACAAAGGAAAATACATTGCTTATAAAAAGTTAAGATTACATTTTGTGGATGTCAGTTGTCACTTTAATTTGTTTTACATGTATTTAGTTTATGTCAAGTTAGTACGAAAATAAACTAAGTTTATACTTAAAGTTATACGAGAGCAAAACTACAGTACAGCATGGGCTTGATTTTCTGAAACTGATGTGAGTGATGTACGTAATGTAGATTTGTTTGTCTCGTGACATTCATGACATTCATGTAATTCATGAATAATTTCACAAACTAAAGTCTAAAGCCAGCTAGGTCAGTTTTGTAGAAATTTGACAGGTTTGTCAGAAAGCATTACCAAACTAAAATATTGGAAAATTCTTATCGTCAGTTATCGATAAAGAATGACAGGAATTAAATGTAGGCAAATTACCTAACTTGAAGTATTAATAAGTATATTATTAATATTACTATTACTATTAGTTACTAGAATTAGAAAGCCTTGAGCACGTTTCGATCCTAGCAATAATTAATGTAGCACTAGCAGGCCCGGGCCTGTGCTGAACATAAAGCCTAAGCCTAAAGTTGCGAAGGATATGAAATGGTCCAGCAAGAAATGAAGAAAAAAATGTTAGTCCTCCCAACCCTACTTTGAACTTTGAAAATGTGTCAGATGTTAGATTTGAGTGTACAGTGCACACTTGCAATCTGGTAAACATTTCTCTTCATTTCACTGGATGCTATGATGCTTGTCTCCTCACAGTCTTTGAGCAGTACCAGAAATCGCGGACCACCTTTGTGCAGACAATAGCAGAGTTGGCCTCACGCTCGCAGAACATCGAACTTCTCCAGAATGCTGGTAAGATCACTGTGCTGACTGTACCCTTTTTGGACATCAGACAAGTCGCCGGACGGACAACTCGCCTCTGAGACAAACCGACCCACACAGAGACAGACAGGTCGACCCATACCTTTGACTTAACGACCGTCCGGCGACTTGACTCGGACTCAGAGGCAAGTTGTCCGTCTGGCGACTTGTCTGACGCCCCCCTTTTCGAATCTTTTGGAACTGTATGTTTGCTTTTCTGTCTTTCATTTTGAGATTAAATACAGTGGTGAATCTTACATAAGGCCAAGTAAAAAAAATATCAGTTTCTCATCGGAACTTCTTCTTCTTTGTTTGCCTTTTCCAAAAAGAATGTTTTTCTCTAAGACGGGTAGTCCAATTTCCAGTCATTTTTATGTATGATACGATTTGTAGGCTGTGCATGTGCGTGGTTCAACAGCAGGCTGTAAACAGCAAAAATTAATCAAAATTTTGTCTTGAAGTTAATACAAAACTGTTGCAAAACTGCTCACTGACTAAAATGACCTGCATTGCATGAATCTCAAAAGTTAGAAGGCCTGACATTTCGTTATCATTTTATAAATAAAATAAAATAAAAATGTTGCGGCTGCAAAAAAAAAACAATGCTGGCGGGGATGAGAATCTGATAAATGAAAAAACAATAAAAATGTTGCGGCTGCAAAAAAACGATGCAGGTGGGGATGAGAAACTAATACATTTGTTTAGTTGGCCTAGAAATGTACTTTGAGTTTTTACCCTCTGTTTGGTTTTGACGTTTTGAAACAAGGTGTGATGTCACTGTTGCGCCCTCTGTTGCTGGACGTGGTGCCTACCATCCAGCAGACAGCAGCCCTGGCTCTGGGACGTCTGGCCAACTACAATGAGGACCTCGCCGAGGCCGTCGTCAAGGGAGACATCCTGCCCCAGCTTGTCTACTCCCTGGCGGAGCAAAACGTGAGCCTCTGTCATCCCTCACTCACTCGCTCCGAGATATCTATTGAACTGAACCAATTGCACTGGCATGCTTCCGTGAAAAAAAAAAAAATCTTAGATGCAAACATCGTGTTATATCTGGGATGCAACACGGTACCCGCCGCTATGCGATATTCAAATCCGCCACATGATTGACCAGCTCGGTGGTCAATGGTTAGGACGCCTTCACTAGATATTGGGAGTCGCAGGCTTGAATCCCGCCCGAGCTGCCTGAATTTTTTTCATCAGGCATCGGGTAAAGCACTGAGCACTCGGTGTTTATCGCGTCCAGCAGGGCAAACCCTCATTGAATCAAAAATCAATCTGCAGTCATACAACCATCTATCCATGGGGCCTGTAGTAAGACCGAGATGATGCCCAGTGACTTAAAATGTCCCTAGCTCCCTGCAAATTTCAAAATATAGAAGAGCCTGACAATTTTGATCCAAGCATGACCTCTCTATGGCAGGATTAAGTCTCGATCCCAGCAGGACCTTTTTTCAAATCTCAAGGGCACGTTGCCATTGAGAAAAGTCCTGCTAGGATTCAAAGGTCCTGAACTAGTCAATTTTAGCAGGACAGAGCAGAATCGAGTACCAATTCTAGTTGTGCCTTTTCAAAGTAGTGATACCTTTGTGATTGGTCTTGCTATGAATCAAGGCATCAGGCACTCCAGTGTTTTGAGGTTTGAATAGGTGATGCATAGCTGCCAACCATTTTGGAGGAATCATTACTCTCTTTTTTGTAAAAATCTATCACTTTTTACAAGCTCTTGACAACAAATTCCAAATGTTTGGCTTGACAATACACGTGTATTCCTATGGAGTTTGCTCTGTGACTCCTCTCTTTTAGCACGAAGTATTCCTAATTTCCTTTAAGATAGGTTGTCAACTATGGTAATGGTCATTCATGCTATTACTTTAAAGGTTTTTACAAGGAGGCAACGTCATTGGGTTAATAAGTGGGTTAACAAGTGCATTGCTTGCTGTTCTTGCAGAGGTTCTACAAGAAGGCGGCTGCCTTCGTGCTGCGCGCAGTGGCCAAGCACTCGCCAGAGCTGGCCCAGTCTGTGGTGGACTGCAGTGCCCTGGACGCGCTGGTCATCTGCCTGGAGGAGTTTGACCCCAGCGTCAAGGAGTCGGCCGCCTGGGCCCTGGGCTACATAGCCAGGCACAATGCAGGTGAGGAACCAGACCGTCTGTACAGAGGATCCAGCCCTCACTGCCTTTAACCCGAGACTTTAGATTTTTTTATTTAGACCTCTGGTTTTCAAAAGTTAGAGGGCCTGACGTTTCAAAACGTCAGGCCCTCTAACTTTTGAGATGTTATATTGCAGGTCATTTTAGTCAGTTAGCAGTTTGCAACAGTTTTTTTTATTTACCTCCGGTTTTGAACAAAATTGGAAAAAATAAAAAAATTGGCAAAGAAACCTTTGACTGGACCGAGACTTGAACTTTAGCACTTAGGGAGGCCACCATCTAATGGCTGGATAGCTCAGATGGAAGAGTACGGTAATCCAGAGGTCTGGGGCTCAAGTTCCGGTCAGTCAAAGTTTTCTTTGCCATTTTTGTTTCAATTTGAAGTTAATACAAAAACTGTTGCTAACTGCTCACCAAGATGACCTGCAATACATAAATCTCAAAAGTTAGAGGGCCTGACCTTTTCGATCCTAGCAGGACCTTTGCCTTTGAGAAATGTCCTGCTAGGATCAAAAAGTTCCCGGTCAGTGTTTCATTTGTTTGTTTTACCTGTGGGTTTGGATAGATTTCTCTGTTTCAGTTTCAAGATTGTTTTTCTCTCTCTCTCTCCTTACGCCATGCAGAGCTTGCCCAGTCTGTGGTGGATGCGGGGGCCGTGCCGCTGCTGGTCCTGGGCATCCAGGAGCCGGAGCTCTGCCTGAAGCGCATCGCCGCCTCGGCCCTGAGCGACATCTGCAAGCACTCCCCCGAGCTGGCCCAGAACGTGGTGGACGCCGGGGCCATCGCCCACCTCGCCCAGATGATCCTCAACCCAGACCAGAAGCTGAAGGTCAGTAGCTTCCCTCTTCTTCTTCTTCTTCTTTTTTTCTTTTCTTATACCAAGCCCCAAACCACCAGCTACGATCAGACTTGACAAACAGCGCTGGTGGGAAATCAAAATGATTCATGAACGCACAGACAAGCAGCATGATGAGAGCACGCACAGCAACATTGCTAGAACTTCAAGAAAAAAAGGTATAGAAGTGTGCTTGGGTTTAAGAAAACTGCTACAAAACAGAGAGCCGCAGACTAAGACTGGCCTAACCAAAAAAATGATGTACTGCCTCCTTGAATCCTTGAATGTTACGTGTACACATCAGTGACATCCACCGCAATTAGTCTGAACTCTCAGTTCTCAGTATAAGCCGGGTTTTTTTTTTATCTCATCGAGTCGGCAAATTGTTTGCATCCTCGTCCCCTTGCAGCGTCAAGTGTTCTCGGCCCTGAGCCAGATCTCCAAGCACTCGGTGGACCTGGCCGAGATGGTGGTGGAGGCGGAGATCTTCCCGGCCGTCCTGACCTGCCTGAAGGACACGGACGAGTACGTGCGCAAGAACGTGGCCACCCTGATCCGGGAGATCGCCAAGCACACGCCCGAGCTGGCCCAGCTCATCGTCAACGCCGGCGGCGTGGCGGCCGTGGTGGACTACGTGGGGGAGGCCGAGGGCAACGTCCGCCTGCCCGGCGTCATGATGCTGGGCTACGTGGCCGCCCACTCTGAGAACCTGGCCATGGCGGTCATCGTCTCCAAGGTAGGGAGACCCCCCCCCCCTAACTTTCCTCCAGCCCCTTTCACTTTGAAGATCTAAACCGTGAAAATGGGGTGAAAATGTCATTTAGCCGTGAAAAGAAAATTCACCGTGTTTTCACCCCTATTTCATGGCACACAGTCACTTTCACGGTGTTTTCACCAGTGGTCTCCAAGGCCGCATTCCTGGTGGTAAATGGTTAGAGGCAATTTAGAAGTAGCTTGGAGTGACAGTTACAAGGACACCATACAGTACCTCTGTGGGGGCTGGTGGTCCCTACTGGTAATTGATTTAGCCATCCCCCAAGGCTTGAGCTTGCCACCCTAGATATTCACGTTTTTGTCATGGTCTCTTTAGTGACCTGAAGATGTCCTTATCAGGTCAGAGAGGCGATTATTTTCACGGTGAATTTCACTGTAAAATGCACCATGAAATCACAGTGACTTTTTAGTTTCACGGCGAAATTACA
Organism: Luidia sarsii; assembly: GCA_949987565.1. Lineage (NCBI taxonomy): Eukaryota > Metazoa > Echinodermata > Asteroidea > Paxillosida > Luidiidae > Luidia > Luidia sarsii. Next base: position 6,667,295 of record OX465109.1, read on the forward strand.
TTTTCACCCCTTTTTCACGGTTTAGATGTTCATAGTACTTATAGCCACTGTCATCTGCTTAGAGGCCCAACACAACATTGGGAAGATCGGGAAAACATCAATGTCCACAGATTTCCCTCTAATAGTTTGTAGATGTTCATGGTAGAATCCTCATGTTGAAATCTTACGGTCTGGGATGCTGTACACACTGTACCTATCGAGAAATCTTCCCTTAAACATCGACAAATAGTTTTTTACCTTTTTCTACTTTCTCAGATCACCATTTGAGCTAAAACCTTCGCAGGATTGCTTTTTTGGGATGTTTAATGGTTTAACACACAAACTGTGGCAATCTTTTGACCTTTACCAATGTTGTATTGGGCCTTTAAGCGGCTCTATGAAATTGACTCGCTTGTACACAGCTGTAACGTGTGCTTTGATTTCCCCCTCCTCCTACTCCCCCTTTCTTCCTGCTAGGGCGTGACTCAGCTGGCCATCACCTTAGTGGAGGAGCCCCAGGATCACATCCAGGCCGCTGCTGCCTGGGCCTTGGGGCAGATTGGACGCCACACCCCTGAGCACGCCAAGGCCGTCGCTGTGGCCAACGTCCTGCCGCGACTCCTCCAATGCTACCTCCGGGCTGATGCCTCCGAGGATCTGCAGACCAAGGTAGGCAGCCCTTCCTCCCAAATGCCATCAAAGTTCCCTGTGTCCTGTTCCCAGTAATCAGTTTTTTTTCTTTCTTTGTTTGCACATGATGTGTACACAGTCATTGGTCAGTTGAAAAAGAAAGTTTTTTCAAAGTTTTCTTTGCCAATTTTTCAATTTGTTCAGTTGTTTTACTTGAGATGAAAAAGCTGCATCTGCTCTGTGTGATCCCCAAATTGCTGTAGCCAGGTTTACAGCAATTAGTTGTTTGCATCTGAATGAAAACCGGGGCGTGATCCTCGGAGATGTGTGGCAGTTAATGGTTGAATTGCGTCTGACTGGCGCCCCATCCCCAGCAAAGACTAGTTGACTTTTTGGGAAGGGTGCCATCTAAGGGCTGGATGTTGAGATGGTAAGAGCTCTGGTACGCAAAACCAGAGTTCTCTGGTTCAAGTCCCGGTCCAGTCAAATTATTTTTGCAATTTTTTTTTTCAATTTGTTCAAAACCAGAGATAAATAAAAACACACTGTTGCAAACTACTCACTGACTAAAATAACCTGCAATGAAAAAAATCTCCAAAGTTAGAGGGCCTGCATGATGTTTCGATCCTAGCAGGACCTTTGTCTTTGAGAGAGGTCCTGCTAGGATCGAAATGTCAGGCCCTCTAACTTTTGAAAACCAGAGGTCTAAATCAAAAACCTGAGGTCTTGGGGTTTTTTTTATTTTTATTTTTTTAAACAAATTTCTGATTTTTCACCATACGGATGGATTCCACCCTGATAGATTCCTCTGACAACCCTCCACCTCGACTACTCTCTTTCCCGATTTTCCCCGTCGACAGGCCAAGAAGGCCCTGAAGAACATACTGCAGAAGTGCGTCCACCTCCCGGCCCTGGAGCCCCTGCTCCACGATGCCCCCGCCAACATCCTCAAGCACGTGGTGGGCCAGTTCAGCAAGGTGTTGCCCCACGACGCGGCCGCCCGCCGCCTCTTCGTGACCAGCGGCGGCCTGAAGAAGGTGCAGGAGATCAAGGCCGAGCCGGGCAGCGCCCTGCACGAGTACATCAACACCATCAACAACTGCTTCCCCGAGGAGATTGTCCGGTGAGTCCCAATCAGCAAATTCCAAATCAAAGTCCCAATTCCTCTGCTCCTTTTTTTAAAATGCAGATTCGCCCCAAAACAAGGCTAAAAAGCCACTCAAAGTTTTAAAAGGCCTTCCTGAGTCCCTCTCTATCTTCTTCTTCACCCCCCCCAAAAAGCCTGGAGATAGGAATTAACATTCCTTTTAAAAAGGTCCTTACAGCACTGGACGAGCAGTTTGGCAGTTGTGCTTCACTATCGTCACTTATGCCACAGATTATGTGTCTGAAAATTGGACTAGACTGGGAGTTTCAATTGAAACATTTGGCTTAAAGTACCAGCGTTCTAACCATCAGAGCTTTCCAGCCCTTAGGTGGCAATTTCTCCGAAGAGTCAATAATCTTTGCCAGTGTGGGGCGTCAGTCAGAAGCTTATAACCATTAACTGCTGTATATCTCCCGGGATAAGATGCAAGCAACAGTTCATTGTAAACCTGGCTGCAGCAGTTTGGGCATCACATAATGTGAATGCAGCCTGGTTTATAAATCCACTCATTGAATGTGCTACTAGTGGTCCCTGTGAGCTTCTACTTATCGTGGTTTCTCGCATTTTTTTCCCCAGGTACTACTCCCCTGGTTACTCAGATGCCCTCCTGGACAGAGTGGAGCAGTACCAACCAGTGGCTTAAACGCAGCGTGCCTACACATTATAGCGGTGCACCAAATCAGCAGTCCCAGCACATAGTAGCAAGGTTCCATAGCAGGCTGGTGGATAGGTTTAGAGACTTCATGATCTGACAGCCGTCTGGCTTTTGAGTGGCTGAGTGTATCCTTGAAAGGAAGTCCACCTCTAAGCTTCACTAATGTTGCTACAAAGCCAGACTGGATACATTAATAAGTCACGTAGCATATACAGTGGAACGTCGCTATAATGAACGTTGATATACCAAACATTCGGCTATGATGAACATGCCCTTTGGCTCCCGGTTTTACGTCCGTGGTTATGTGGCCGCAACTCCTATAGCAAATGACTGCTATAGCAAACAATTTTCATGGATCCCGGGGTGTTCGTTATAGCGACGTTCCACTGTAGTCCTATGCAGCCTTGCACCAAATAATTGAGGGTGGTATTACATAACACTATTCATGGGGGGGGGGTATCTAAGATGAAATTCATTGGGATGAAAAAGTTAGAGATTTGTGTAAGAGATTTGTAAGAACATGTTCTCTTTCAGTTTTGTTTCAGTCTCGTACATTTTTTTTAGCAAAATCAAACAATGGGTGCTGATTTGCCTACTCTATGTCAAACGACATTGCATTTCTAAATGTTGTTTAATAGTCAGAGATTAAGACCGCTCTTGGGTAATTTTCTTCAGGACTTCTCACGTTATGCTCATCCAGAACGTCTACAGTTGTGAATCGAACTTTTGAAACCCCTGATCTCAGTTGCTCTGTGTCGAACCAAGTACAGTGCTCACTCCCACTGAGAAGACCATTGTAGAAAATATTGTGCATTTGTTGAATTGAGTACAGTATGTGTAGAAATGGTTTCGAATTGGTTAGGTATTAGAATTTTATTGTATTAGACACATCGGATGTACAGTTGTACATAACACTTCATACAATTCTGTGTATTAAAAAAAGCCTTGTTTTGGCTAATTTATATATGTAGCACAATGAATTGCTCTTGAAATACAGTTTGTTTAACCAATTGGTGCCTGTTGAAGTCTGGTAAAGTTAAAATTCTTCAACTGTTCCATTCAGCCATCCATCCATCCGGCCAGTCAGCCAGCAGAAAATGAAATCATTTGACTTGAAAGGGGAGACAGCCTTCATCTTTGAAATGTTCTGCTCAAAATGATTTTCCTGGAAATCTGGATGTTTTGTACATAGTTAACGTTTACTTCATTGGAAATTTGATTTTTGTAAAAGACTGATAAAGTGAAACTAAGTGATCTTCCCTTATACCGTTTTGTTGTTATTGTTAAACATTTTAATACAGTCTCTCTGTGCTGAAAGAATTTGAATAAAAACCAATGTTTCTACTTATACAATAACTATTGTGAAATTTAGTTTCTTCATTGCTGAGGTGTCCATTACCATTAATTTTAATGTGTCATTGTTTCCTCGATCTTTCTGCCAACGAGAAAATAAAATTGTTGAATCAATGAACGAATGAATCAAATAAATGCAAATGAATAAGTTTAATTTGATTCCAATGAATGGGTTTAATTCCAATTAATGTGTTTAATTTAATTGCAATTAATGGGTTTAATTTATTTGCAATGAATGGGTTTATTTTAATTGCAATTAATGGTTTATTTCAATTACAATGGTTCAATTTAATTGCAATAAATGGGTTTAATTTAATTGCAATTAATGGGTTTAATTTAATTGCAATTAATGAATGACAGACATAATGATGCATTCTCATAATATGTACTTTTCATTAATGTTTTTATTCCATAAATATTTCTAACATTCTCTTTTGTTTAATACAATTCACTCAACTTTGTGCTTAATAAAAATGTAAACAAATCAATGAAAAACTAATAGAAAACTTTTGAACAAATTGAAAAAAAATGGCTGAGAAAGCTTTGACTGGACTGGGACTTGAACCCGACACCTCTGGCTTTGCATACCAGAGGTCTTGGCTACAAATCCCCATCCTGTCAAAGTTTTCTTTGCCAATTTTTTAATTTTTCAAATAAAAATGTGATAACGTACTTTTGTTGAAGGAAATTCTTAGAAATTGGGGGACTTTGAAAAGGTGACAACAACAAAAATAATTCAGTTTTTGATAATTTTTGTTTTTCTCAGTACAAAGCGGTCTCTTCAGATAGCCCAGCGTACTGTGTACAGTCTCGAAAGCACATGCACTGTTTTCTGCATTTGCGCACAACCATTGTGAACTATTTTAAGGAAAAATGGCAATTAAGCTCTGTCTCCCAGGTGTGTTGCTAAAGACTCGCTATACCCGGGAAAGGCGAAAAACAGATCAAAAACCCCTTGGGGAAAAAAGACCTGAAAATTCCTTTCCGACCCTCTGTCAAAGAGCGATCAAGCATTTGCTCCAGGTAAGCAGGACTGCATTGTTTAAGTTATTAGTTATAGAAAAGACAAATCATTTTGAAGAATTTTAATTGATGATGTAAAGAAGCCAGTAATATGTTTTCAGCTTGGCGTACCTCCAAAAGTTCTACTGATTAAATTTGGCATTGAAAATTATAAGGCCAATTAATGATGATTGCCCTTTGTTCATATTCAAAAAGCCCAAGATGCAAGTCAATTTTTTTTGAGCAGATGGAAATAAGTTTGGGGGTTGTATCTACTTTGCATACTCAAAGGCTTCGGGCTTCTGGTCGAGATTCCAGGCTTGGCAAGAAGCCAAAGTCCTTGCGATTGGGGCCACTTCACAGTACCAGGGGGCTTTTTGCTGTAGCAGAATAAAATGAAAATCATACAAAATTCTTAGAATGCTTGAAATTACAGATTTCTTTTCAAGACAGCTTCTGACTTTCAACTCTAGACAAACTCCTGCATCTTTTCTCGAGAAATTAATTTCACTCATCAGATAGTTTCTTGTCTTAAATGAAAATTTTTTTTTTGGTTTCCATATTGAATGCAATTTCAATCTCCACTGCCATCATAAAAATCACCGGATTTATATTGAGGCATAACATGTGTTATCTTGGTCATTGTGTCATTTTCATTTCTTTTTAAATCAGCAATAAATGAGATCCAAAGTAAAGAGTTGATTCAAGAGTGTTGCAAACTGCTCACTGACTGGGTTATGCAAACTTAAAAAGTTTAAATGTTTCGATCCTAGCAGGACCTCTCTTCAAGGTTTTGAGAAAGGCCCACTTAGGATCAAAATGTCAGGCCCTCGTCATTCCTCAGATTTGTTTTTGGGTCATTAAAGCCCCTGCACAACATTGGTGAGATCAAAAAACAGAAATGTTCACAGATTTTCATGAAACTTATACATTTTGAAGATGGTTATGGTAGAAACCCCCCTCTGAAATATTTCTGCCTAAAATGTTGTATTTTGGAGAAAATAGTAAAGAAATAGTTTAAGTCTCGGGAACAGTACGGCATTGAATGCTGCATTTTTGCTAAAACAAATGAAGCAGTTTTCACAATTTTCTCAAGACTCGGTTGGTGGATTGAGCTGAAATTTTCACAGGTGTGCTATTTCATGCATATGTTGGACCAGACAATGTATGGATGCTATTCTTTGACCTCGACCAATGTTGTGTAGGACTTTAAGTCAGTGACAAGTTAACACATTTTTTTTGTCTTTGTATTTTACTTCAAGCTAAATTGTGCAAGACATTTTGATCCTCGCTGTCCCTTCCTCAAAGGATAAATCACATTCTGTCTTTGAGACTTTGCTCTGGACAAAATGTCAGGCTTAGAAGACAGATATGAAGAATAAAGATCCTAGAATGTCATGACATTACTACACACCTTTTAGAGTCCCAACTGGTTGGTAAGCAGGGGAGACAGCCTTCATCTCCTCATCACTGTTGCATGGTAGGGGGTTCGTCCAATGAAGTGTTAGCAGGACTGCATTGTATGGTTAAAGAAAAAACAATCATTCTGAAGACTTCTTAAGTGATGCATTCTTAACGAGAATGATGGAGTAAGCATTCTTATTAGATGCTATAAGAAGCTAGTAATATTTTCTCAGCTTGGCATAGCTCCAAATGTTGGGTGAAAATTTGCATTGAAAATGATGAGGGCATTTAATGATTGCCCTTTGTTCATTTTCAACAAGCCTGACATGCAAGTCAATTTTATTTGAGCGGACTGAAATGAAAGTTTGGGGCAGTATCTGGATATACGTCTAGGAGAATGTAATTCAATTAGTATTTGCCCTGCTCGACACTCTGCTATTTTGCTGCAAGTCAAATTTTGCATGAGGTGCATGACGTTCCGATCCTTGTTGCATCTTCCTTGAAGGATAAATCTCATTTTGCCTTTGAGACACATCTTACTAGGATCGAAATGCCAGGCTTAAGACAGATATGAAGAATAAAGTTCCTAGAATGTCGTGACATGATTACTACACACCTTTTAGAGTCCCAACTGGTTGGTAAGCAGGGGAAACAGCCTTCATCTTCTCATCACTGTTGCATGGTCAGGGGGTTCACATCTTCTCATCACTGTTGCATGGTCAGGGGGTTCGTCCAATGAGATGTTATTAGGACTGCATTGTATGGTTAAAGAAAAGAACAATCATTCTGAAGACTTCTTAAGTGATGCATTCTTAACGAGAATGATGGAGTAAGCATTCTTATTGGATGCTATAAGAAGCTATATTTTCTCAGCTTGGCATAGCTCCAAACGTTGGGTGAAAATTTGCATTGAAAATTGCCCTTTGTTCATTGTCAACAAGCCTAACATGCAAGTAAATTTTATTTGAGCGGACTGAAATGAAAGTTTGGGGCTGTGTCTGGATATAATGTGATGTTTGCGTCGAGGAGAATGTAATTCAATGAGTATTTGCCCTGCTCAACACTCTGCTATTTTGCTGCAAGTCAAATTTTGCATGAAGTGCATGACTTCCGATCCTTGTTGCTCTTCCTTGAAGGATAAATCTCATTTTGCCTTTGAGACATATATTTCTAGGATCGAAATGCCAGGCTCTTAAGACAGATATGAAGAATGAAGATCCTAGAATGTCATGACATTACTAAACACCTTTTAGAGTCCAAATTGGTTTGTAGGCAGGGAAGACAGCCTTCATCTCCTCATCACTGTTGCATGGTAGGGGGTTCGTCCAATGAGGTGTTAGCAGGACTGCATTGTATGGTAAAAGAAAAAAACAATCATTTTGAAGACTTCTTAAGTGATGCATTCTTAACGAGAATGATGGAGTAAGCATTCTTATTTGATGCTATAAGAAGCTAGTAATATTTTCTCAGCTTGGCATAGCTCCAAATGTTGGGTGAAAATTGGCATTGAAAGTTATGAGGGTATGTATTTCATGAGGATTGCTCTTTGTTCATTTTCAACAAGTCCAAGATGCAAGTCAGTTTTATAGGAGCAGACAGAAATAAAAGTTTGGGGCAGTATCTGGATATAACGTGATGTTTGCGTCGAGGAGAATGTAATTCAATGGGTATTTGCCCTGCTCAACACTCTGCTATTTTGCTGCAAGTCAAATTTTGCATGAGGTGCATGACTTCCGATCCTTGTTGCTCTTCCTTGAAGGATAAATCTCATTTTGCCTTTGAGACATATCTTACTAGGATCGAAATGCCAGGCTTAAGACAGATATGAAGAATAAAGTTCCTAGAATGTCGTGACATGATTACTACACACCTTTTAGAGTCCCAACTGGTTGGTAAGCAGGGGAGACAGCCTTCATCTTCTCATCACTGTTGCATGGTCAGGGGGTTCGTCCAATGAGATGTTATTAGGACTGCATTGTATGGTTAAAGAAAAGAACAATCATTCTGAAGACTTCTTAAGTGATGCATTCTTAACGAGAATGATGGAGTAAGCATTCTTATTTGATGCTATAAGAAGCTAGTAATATTTTCTCAGCTTGGCATAGCTCCAAACGTTGGGTGAAAATTGGCATTGAAAATTATGAGGGTATGTATTTCATGAGGATTGCTCTTAGTTCATTTTCAACAAGTCCAAGATGCAAGTCAGTTTTATAGGAGCAGACAGAAATAAAAGTTTGGGGCAGTATCTGGATATAACGTGATGTTTGCGTCAAGGAGAATGTAATTCAATGAGGGTTTGCCCTGCTCGACATAATAAGCCATCATAACAAGTCACATTTGGCATGAGGTGCATGATGTTCTGATCCTTGCTGTAACCTCCTTGAAGGATAAATCTCATTTTGCCTTTGTGACTTGTCTTGAATTGCTAGGGTCGAATTCCAGGCACAAAGACAGATATGAAGAAGAAAGTCCCTAGAATGTCTCTTCGGAAATTACTACATACCTTCTAGAGGCCCAGTGAAGAATCCTTTCTCCATGTGAAGGTTTATCTGAAGTATTGACAACTGGAACAATCTCAGTTCAGTTGGTTGGTGGAGGTAGGGGAGTTACCATCATCCTTCATCATCTTCAAAGATCCCATTGGATTGGGCAGGGCAGACGACCTTCATCCTCTCATCATCGTTGCATGGTGGGGGGTCCGGCCAATGAGAGGTTCTTCAAGGAGATGTGTATCATGTAATGCCAGGGGGAATGTGGGAGGACAGGAGTCACAGGACACCCTTACAGCCCAGGGGGACCAGATTGTGTGAAGCTCAGATCACTTTGGTTTGGATTTCGGTTGTTGCACTCGTGATACACACCGTCTTGAAAACCTTTGATCTGCAGGATGCACAAAGGAAGACAGAAAAGAAAAACCTGGCCTCTGCCTGGGCTGATGTTAGTGGTTCACATAAAATGTTTGTCACCATGAAATCAACAATATATACAGTATTTACTATCGAGAAGATTGACAAGAGGATGATATATTTGTGGATGATGGGCAATATCAAATGCAACTGGTTAAAAACTTTGCAAATGAAGCAAGATATAATTGCATCGATAATCATGATTGATGTGCGTCTTACACTCAATATGAACACAAAAGTACACTATATCTGATATAAGATAGTGATATGGTTATCATGACAACCTGCTGGTCATTGGAAAAGAAAAACAAGTTGGGCGATAAATGCAATTTTTTGATAAAGCATTGTCACAATAAATAGGTTACTATGACAACCTGCTGGTCATTGGAAAGAAAAAATGAGTTGGGCGATAATTGAAATTGTTTGATAAAGCATTGTCACAATATATAGGTTACTATGACAACCTGCTGGTCATTGGAAAGAAAAAATGAGATGGGCGATAAATGCAATTTTTTGATAAAAGCATTGTTACAATAAATAGGTTACTATGACAACCTGCTGGTCATTGGAAAGGAAAATGAGTCGGGCGAAAAATGCAATGTTTGATAAAGCAATGTTACAATAAATAGGTTACCATGACAACCTGCTGTTTATTGGAAAGGAAAAATAAGTCGGGCGATAAATGCAATTATTTTATGAAGTGATGTCACAATAAATAGGTTACCATGACAACCTGCTGGTCATTGGAAAGAATAGAATAAGTTGGGCGATAAATGCAATTATTTGATAAATTATTTGGTGGTCATGGGGAAAGAAAAACAATGACAACAAAAATATTTGAGAGGTAATAAGTCATAGATTTTGTCACCCATAAAACATTGAAGGCAAATCATAACTTTGTTCTCCCAATTCCCCATTTACCATGGGGCAGGGAGACTAGTAATTATGTTACTATGACCAAAAAACAACAAATAAGTATCTAGGCCTACTGATATCAAGATTGATAAGAGGGTTATGTCATTGTGGATGACATCTTTTCAATACATATAAACATGATGGTTACTATGACAAAATGATTGTCATGGGGAGAAAAACGGTTTCAAATGCAATTCATTAAAAACTCTGAAAACAAAGCAAGATATAATTTCATCAATAATCATGATTGATGTGCATCTTACACTCAACATGAATACAAAACTATATCTGATATAAGATAGTGATATGGTTACCATGACAACCTACTGGTCATTGGAAAAGAAAAAAAAGTTGGGCGATAAATGCAATTTTTGATAAAGCATTGTCACAATAAATAGGTTACTATGACAACCTGCTGGTCATTGGAAAGAAAAAATGAGTTGGGCGATAATTGAAATTGTTTGATAAAGCATTGTCACAATATATAGGTTACTATGACAACCTGCTGGTCATTGGAAAGAAAAAATGAGATGGGCGATAAATGCATTTTTTTGATAAAAGCATTGTTACAATAAATAGGTTACTATATGACAACCTGCTGGTCATTGGAAAGGAAAATGAGTCGGGCGAAAAATGCAATTGTTTGATAAAGCAATGTTACAATAAATAGGTTACCATGACAACCTGCTGTTTATTGGAAAGGAAAAATAAGTCGGGCGATAAATGCAATTATTTTATGAAGTGATGTCACAATAAATAGGTTACCATGACAACCTGCTGGTCATTGGAAAGAATAGAATAAGTTGGGCGATAAATGCAATTATTTGATAAATTATTTGGTGGTCATGGGGAAAGAAAAACAATGACAACAAAAATATTTGAGAGGTAATAAGTCATAGATTTTGTCACCCATAAAACATTGAAGGCAAATCATAACTTTGTTCTCCCAATTCCCCATTTACCATGGGGCAGGGAGACTAGTAATTATGTTACTATGACCAAAAAACAGCAAAAAAGTATCTAGGCCTACTGATATCAAGAAGATTGATAAAAGGGTTATGTCATTGTGGATGACATCTTTTCAATACATATAAACATGATGGTTACTATGACAAAATGATTGTCATGGGGAGAAAAACGGTTTCAAATGCAATTCATTAAAAACTCTGAAAATAAAGCAAGATATAATTTCATCAATAATCATGATTGATGTGCATCTTACACTCAACATGAATACAAAACTATATCTGATATAAGATAGTGATATGGTTACCATGACAACCTGCTGGTCATTGGAAAGGAAAAATGAGTTGGGAGATGAATGCATTTATTTGATAAAGCATTGTCACAATAAATAGGTTACTATGACAACCTGATGGATATTGGAAAGAAAATAATAACTTGGGCGATAAATGCAATTATTTGATAAAGCATGCCACAATAAATAGGTTTTCATGACAACCTGCTGGTTATTGGTAAGGAAAAATGAGTTGGACGATAAATGCAATTATTTGATAAAGCAATGTTACAATGAATAGTTTATTATGACAATCTGCTGGTCATTGGAAAGGAAGAAAAATAACTTGGGCGATAAATGCAATTATTTGATTTAGCAATGCCACAGTAAATAGGTTACTATGACAACCTGGTGGTCATTGAAAAGAATAGAATCAGTTGGGCGATAAATACAATTGTTTGATAAAGCATTGTCACAATATATAGGTTACTATGACAACCTGCTGGTCATTGGAAAGGAAAAATGAGTTGGGCGATAAATGCAATTTTTTGATAAAGCATTGTTACAATAAATAGGTTACAATGACAATCTGCTGGTCATTGGAAAGGAAAAAAATAACTTGGGAGATAAATGCAATTATTTGATTAAGCAATGCCACAGTAAATAGGTTACTATGGCAACCTGCTGGTCATTGAAAAGAATAGAATAAGTTGGACGATAAATGCAATTATTTGATTAAGCAATGCCACAGTAAATAGGTTACTGTGACAACCTGCTGGTCATTGAAAAGAATAGAATAAGTTGGGCGATAAATACAATTGTTTGATAAAGCATTGTCACAATATATAGGTTACCATGACAACCTGCTGGTCATTGGAAAGGAAAAACGAGTTGGGCGATAAATGCAATTTTTTGATAAAGCATTGTTACAATATATAGGTTACTATGACAACCTGCTGGTCATTGGAAAGGAAAAATAACTTGGGCGATAAATGCAACTATTTGATAAAGCAATGCCACAGTAAATAGGTTACTATGACAACCTGCTGTTTATTGGAAAGGAAAAATAAGTCGGGCGATAAATGCAATTATTTTATGATGTGATGTCACAATAAATAGGTTACCATGACAACCTGCTGGTCATTGGAAAGAATAGAATAAGTTGGGCGATAAATGCAATTATTTGATAAATTATTTGGTGGTCATGGGGAAAGAAAAACAATGACAACAAAAATATTTGAGAGGTAATAAGTCATAGATTTTGTCACCCATAAAACAGTGAAGGCAAATCATAACTTTGTTCTCCCAATTCCCCATTTACCATGGGGCAGGGAGACTAGTAATTATGTTACTATGACCAAAAAACAGCAAATAAGTATCTAGGCCTACTGATATCAAGAAGATTGATAAGAAGGTTATGTCATTGTGGATGACATCTTTTTAATACATATAAACATGATGGTTACTATGACAACATGATGGTCATGGGGAGAAAAACAGTTTCAAATGCAATTCATTAAAAACTCTGAAAATAAAGCAAGATATAATTTCATCAATAATCATGATTGATGTGCATCTTACACTCAACATGAATACAAAACTATATCTGATATAAGATAGTGATACGGTTACCATGACAACCTGCTGGTCATTGGAAAGGAAAAATGGGTTGGGAGATAAATGCATTTATTTGATAAAGCATTGTCACAATAAATAGGTTACTATGACAAACTGATGGATATTGGAAAGAAAATAATTACTTGGGCGATAAATGCAATTTTTTGATAAAGCATTGGCACAATAAATAGGTTATCATGACAACCTGCTGGTTATTGGTAAGGAAAAATGAGATGGACGATAAATGCAATTATTTGATTTAGCAATGCCACAGTAAATAGGTTACTATGACAACCTGCTGGTCATTGAAAAGAATAGAATCAGTTGGGAGATAAATACAATTGTTTGATAAAGCATTGTCACAATATATAGGTTACTATGACAACCTGCTGGTCATTGGAAAGGAAAAATGAGTTGGGCGATAAATGCAATTTTTTGATAAAGCATTGTCACAATAAATAGGTTACTATGACAACCTGCTGGTCATTGGAAAGAAAAAATGAGTTGGGCGATAATTGAAATTGTTTGATAAAGCATTGTCACAATATATAGGTTACAATGACAATCTGCTGGTCATTGGAAAGGAAAAAAATAACTTGGGCGATAAATGCAATTATTTGATTAAGCAATGCCACAGTAAATAGGTTACTATGACAACCTGCTGGTCATTGAAAAGAATAGAATAAGTTGGGCGATAAATACAATTTGTTGTTAAAGCATTGTCACAATATATAGGTTACTATGACAACCTGCTGGTCATTGGAAAGGAAAAATGAGTTGGGCGATAAATGGAATTTTTGGATAAAGCATTGTGACAATAAATAGGTTACTATGACAATCTGCTGGTCATTGGAATGAAAAAAAGTTGGGCAATAAATGCAATTTTTTGATAAAGCATTTTTACAACAAATAGGTTTCTATGACAACCTGCTGGTCATTAGAAATGAAGGGGTTGTTCATCGCGGTGGTGTAGACAATTAAAAAGGTGATCAAAGTCACGCGATGTGTCGTTGCTAGAAGCGACGTTTCGGTTGCTAACTGCTAACCTTCATCAGGCAACTGGTCACTGCTGGTCATTGGAAAGAAAAAATAAGTTGGGCGATAAATGCAATTTTTGATAAAGCACTGTCACAATTAATAGGTTACTATGACAACCTGCTGGTCATTGGAAAAAAAAAAGTTGGGTGATAAATGCATTTTTTTGATAAAGCAATGCCACAGTAAATAGGTTACTATGACAACCTGCTGGTCATTGGAAAGAAAAATAAGTTGGGCGATAAATGCAATCATTTGATCAATTATTTGGTGGTGATGGGGAAAGAAAAACAATGAAAAAATAAAATATTTGCGAGGTAATAAGTCATAGATTTTGTCACCCATAAAACAGTGAAGGCAAATCATAACTTTGTTCTCCCAATTCCCCATTTACCAAGGGACAGGGAGACTAGTAATTATGTTACTATGACCAAAAAACAGCAAATAAGTATCTAGGCCTACTGATATCAAGAAGATTGATAAATTGATAAATGCAATTATTTGATAAATTATTTTGTGGTCATGGGGAAAGAAAAACAATGACAAAATAAAATATTTGAGAGGTAATAAGTCATAGATTTTGTCACCCATAAAACAGTAAAGGCAAATCATTACTTTGTTCTCCCAATTCCCCATTTACCAAGGGACAGGGAGACTAGTAATTATGTTACTATGACCAAAAAACAACAAATAAGTATCTAGGCCTACTGATATCAAGAAGATTGATAAAAGGGTTATGTCATTGTGGATGACATCTTTTCAATACATGATAAGTATCTTTGCCTACTGATATCAAGACGATTTAAAGAGGGTTATGTCATGGATGATGAGAGATATAAACAAATCATCTTAAATATAAACAATATGGTTACTACGGCCAACCTGCTGGTCATTGGAAAGAAAAAAGTTGGGCGATAAATGCAATTCTTTCATAAAGCAACCTAATGAATAGGTTACTATGACAATTTGTTGGTCATGGGGAAAGAAAACAATGAAAAAATGCAATATTTGAATTAAAAAAAAATTGCCATAGAAGCAAGATAAAAATGCATCCACGATCATTAGACTGATATAATATATCATATACATTATGTATATATATGTGAGGTTTTACTCAATAATGTCAACCCAAAGTAATTCCGAAACTTACTAAATAGGGACATGGTTAATTTGACAAACTGCTGGTCATGAGGGAAGAACACAAAATAAGTAGAGTGGTTCACTCTACATTTTCAGAGCATAAACACGTTTAGACTTGTTTCAATAAAGAGGACGTAGTATTTTACATGTAGGTCAACCAATTCGAGGACAACATGAAACATAAAACATAAAATCTTAAACATAAAATCTGATCTAAAAAGTATTACAGCTATGGACTTAATGCAGAGTTCATATGCAATGTGGAAAAAAAACAACCCAAGAAGTTATTGAGGGTTTTGAAGTGTTCATTCTGGCGGTTCTTTCGAAAAAAGAAGATCCCTTTGTCAGGAAATTCGGGTTTCACTCTGTGTTTAATGTCACCCTACAACTATCTAACTTTTTCATCTACAGACATCCCATTCGGGTTTCACTGTGTTTACTAATGTCACCCTACAACTGTCTAACACTGTCAGTACACAGACAGCCCATTCGGGTTTCACTCTGTGTTTACTAATGTCACCCTCCAACTGTCTAACTTTATCATCCACAGACAGCCCATTCGGCTTTCACTCTGTGTTTACTATGTCACCCTACAACTGTCAAACTTTCTCATCCACAGACAGCCCATTCGGGTTTCACTGTGTTTACTAATGTCACCCTACAACTGTCTAACACTGTCAGTACACAGACAGCCCATTCGGGTTTCACTCTGTGTTTACTAATGTCACCCTACAACTGTCTAACTTTCTCATCCACAGACAGCCCATTCGGGATTCACTCTGTGTTTACTAATGTCACCCTATGACTGTCTAACTTTCTCACCCACAGACAGCCCATTCGGGTTTCACTCTGTGTCTACTAATGTCACCCAACTGTTTAACACTGTCAGTACACAGACAGCCCATTCGGGTTTCACTGTGTTTACTAATGTCACCCTACAACAGTTTAACTTCCTCATCCACAGACAGCCCATTCGGATTTCACTCTGTGTTTAATATACTAATGTCACCCTATGACTGTCTAACTTTCTCATCCAGACAGCCCATTCGGGTTTCACTCTGTGTTTACTAATGTCACCCTACAACTGTTTAACTTACTCATCCACAGACAGCCCATTCGGGTTTCACTCTGTGTTTACTAATGTCACCCTACAACTGTCTAACACTGTCATCCACAGACAGCCCATTCGGGTTTCACTGTGTTTACTAATGTCACCCTACAACTGTCTAACGTTGTCATCCACAGACAGCCCATTCGGGTTTCACTGTGTTAACTAATGTCACCCTACAACTGTCTAACACTGTCAGTACAAAGACAGCCCATTCGGGTTTCACTCTGTGTTGACTAATGTCACCCTATGACTGTCTAACTTTCTCATCCACAGACAGCCCATTCGGGTTTCACTCTGTGTTTACTAATGTCACCCTACAACTGTTTAACTTTCTCATCCACAGACAGCCCATTCGGGATTCACTCTGTGTTTACTAATGTCACTCTTAAACTGTCTACGGTAATTTTCTCATCCACAGACAGCCCATTCGGGTTTCACTCTGTGTTTACTAATGCCACCCTACAACTGTCTAACTTTCTCATCCACAGACAGCCCATTCGGGATTCACTCTGTGTTTACTAATGTCACCCTACAACTGTCTAACACTGTCAGTACACAGACAGCCCATTCGGGTTTCACTCTGTTTACTAATGTCACCCTACAACTGTCTAACACTGTCATCCACAGACAGCCCATTCGGGTTTCACTGTGTTTACTAATGTCACCCTACAACTGTCTAACGTTGTCATCCACAGACAGCCCATTCGGGTTTCACTGTGTTAACTAATGTCACCCTACAACTGTCTAACACTGTCAGTACAAAGACAGCCCATTCGGGTTTCACTCTGTGTTGACTAATGTCACCCTATGACTGTCTAACTTTCCCATCCACAGACAGCCCATTCGGGTTTCACTCTGTGTTTACTAATGTCACCCTACAACTGTTTAACTTTCTCATCCACAGACAGCCCATTCGGGATTCACTCTGTGTTTACTAATGTCACTCTTAAACTGTCTACGGTAATTTTCTCATCCACAGACAGCCCATTCGGGTTTCACTGTGTTAACTAACGTCACCCTATGACTGTCTAACTTTCTCATCCACAGACAGCCCATTCACTCTGTGTTTACTAATGTCACTCTTAAACTGTCTAATTTTCTCATCCACAGACAGCCCATTCGGGTTTCACTCTGTGTTTACTAATGCCACCCTACAACTGTCTAACTTACTCATCCACAGACAGCCCATTCGGGTTTCACTCTGTGTTTACTAATGTCACCCTACAACTGTCTAACTTACTCATCCACAGACAGCCCATTCGGGTTTCACTGTGTTTACTAATGTCACCCTACAACTGTCTAACACTGTCAGTACACAGACAGCCCATTCGGGTTTCACTCTGTGTTAACTAATGTCACCCTATGACTGTCTAACTTTCTCACCCACAGACAGCCCATTCAGGTTTCACTCTGTGTCTATATACTAATGTCACCCTACAATTACTGTCTAACTTTCTCATCCACAGACAGCCCATTCGGGATTCACTCTGTGTTTACTAATTTACTAATGTCACCCTGCAACTGTCTAATTTTCTCATCCACAGACAGCCCATTCGGGTTTCACTCTGTGTTTACTAATGTCACCCCACAACTGTTTAACTTTCTCATCCACAGACAGCCCATTCGGGTTTCACTCTGTGTTTACTAATGTCACCCTACAACTGTTTAACTTTCTCATCCACAGACAGCCCATTCGGGTTTCACTCTGTGTTTACTAATGTCACCCTACAACTGTTTAACTTCCTCATCCACATACAGCCCTGTCAGTACACAGACAGCCCATTCGGGTTTCACTCTGTGTTTACTAATGTCACCCCACAACTGTTTAACTTTCTCATCCACAGACAGCCCATTCGGGTTTCACTCTGTGTTAATGTCACCCTACAACTGTTTAACTTTCTCATCCACAGACAGCCCATTCGGGTTTCACTCTGTGTTTACTAATGTCACTCTAACACTGTCTAATTTTCTCATCCACAGACAGCCCATTCGGGTTTCACTCTGTGTTTACTAATGCCACCCTACAACTGTCTAACTTTCTCATCCACAGACAGCCCATTCGGGATTCACTCTGTGTTTACTAATGTCACCCTACAACTGTCTAACACTGTCATCCACAGACAGCCCATTCGGGTTTCACTGTGTTTACTAATGTCACCCTACAACTGTCTAACACTGTCAGTACACAGACAGCCCATTCGGGTTTCACTCTGTGTTTACTAATGCCACCCTACAACTGTCTAATTTTCTCATCCACAGACAGCCCATTCGGGATTCACTCTGTGTTTACTAATATCACCCTACAACTGTCTAACACTGTCAGTACACAGACAGCCCATTCGGGTTTCACTGTGTGTTAATGTCACCCTACAACTGTTTAACTTCCTCATCCACAGACAGCCCATTCGGGATTCACTCTGTGTTAATGTCACCCTACAACTGTTTAACTTCCTCATCCACAGACAGCCCATTCGGGTTTCACTCTGTGTTTACTAATGTCACCCTATGACTGTCTAACTTCCTCATCCACAGACAGCCCATTCGGGATTCACTCTGTGTTAATGTCACCCTACAACTGTTTAACTTCCTCATCCACAGACAGCCCATTCGGGTTTCACTCTGTGTTTACTAATGTCACCCTATGACTGTCTAACTTTCTCATCCACAGACAGCCCATTCGGGTTTCACTCTGTGTTTACTAATGTCACCCTACAACTGTCTAACACTGTCAGTACACAGACAGCCCATTCGGGTTTCACTCTGTGTATGTCACCCTACAACTGTTTAACTTTCTCATCCACAGACAGCCCATTCGGGTTTCACTCTGTGTTTACTAATGTCACCCTACAACTGTCTAATTTTCTCATCCACAGACAGCCCATTCAGGTTTCACTGTGTGTTTACTAATATCACCCTACAACTGTCTAACACTGTCAGTACACAGACAGCCCATTCGGGTTTCACTCTGTGTTTACTAATGCCACCCTACAACTGTCTAATTTTCTCATCCACAGACAGCCCATTCGGGATTCACTCTGTGTTTACTAATATCACCCAACAACTGTCTAACACTGTCAGTACACAGACAGCCCATTCGGGTTTCACTCTGTGTTAATATCACCCTACAACTGTTTAACTTCCTCATCCACAGACAGCCCATTCGGGTTTCACTCTGTGTTTACTAATGTCACCCTACAGCTACAATTGTTTAACTTCTTCATCCACAGACAGCCCATTCGGGTTTCACTCTGTGTTTACTAATGTCACCCTATGACTGTCTAACTTTCTCATCCACAGACAGCCCATTCGGGTTTCACTCTGTGTTTACTAATGTCACCCTACAACTGTTTAACTTTATCATCCACAGACAGCCCATTCAGGTTTCACTCTGTGTTTACTAATGCCACCCTACAACTGTCTAATTTTCTCATCCACAGACAGCCCATTCGGGTTTCACTGTTTGTTTACTAATATCACCCTACAACTGTCTAACACTGTCAGTACACAGACAGCCCATTCGGGTTTCACTCTGTGTTTACTAATGCCACCCTACAACTGTCTAATTTTCTCATCCACAGACAGCCCATTCGGGATTCACTCTGTGTTTACTAATATCACCCTACAACTGTCTAACACTGTCAGTACACAGACAGCCCATTCGGGTTTCACTCTGTGTTAATGTCACCCTACAACTGTTTAACTTCCTCATCCACAGACAGCCCATTCGGGTTTTACTCTGTGTTTACTAATGTCACCCTATGACTGTCTAACTTTCTCATCCACAGACAGCCCATTCGGGTTTCACTCTGTGTTTACTAATGTCACCCTACAACTGTTTAACTTTCTCATCCACAGACAGCCCATTCGGGTTTCACTCTGTGTTTACTAATGTCACCCTACAGCTACAATTGTCTAACTTTCTCATCCACAGACAGCCCATTCGGGTTTCACTCTGTGTTTACTAATGTCACCCTACAACTGTCTAACTTTCTCATCCACAGACAGCCCATTCGGGTTTCACTCTGTGTTTACTAATGTCACCCTACAACTGTCTAACACTGTCAGTACACAGACAGCCCATTCGGGTTTCACTCTGTGTATGTCACCCTACAACTGTTTAACTTTCTCATCCACAGACAGCCCATTCGGGATTCACTCTGTGTTTACTAATGTCACTCTAAAACTGTCAAATTTTCTCATCCACAGACAGCCCATTCGGGTTTCACTCTGTGTTTACTAATGTCACCCTACAACTGTTTAACTTTCTTATCCACATACAGCCCATTCGGGATTCACTCTGTATTTACTAATGTCACCCTACAACTGTTTAACTTTCTCATCCACAGACAGCCCATTCGGGTTTCACTCTGTTTACTAATGTCACCCTACAACTGTCTAATTTTGTCATCCACATACAGCCCATTCGGGATTCACTCTGTGTTTACTAATATCACCCTACACTAACACTGTCAGTACACAGACAGCCCATTTGGGTTTCACTCTGTGTTTACTAATGTCACCCTACAACTGTTTAACTTACTCATCCACAGACAGCCCATTCGGGTTTCACTCTGTGTTTACTAATGTGACCCTATGACTGTCTAACTTTCTCATCCACAGACAACCCATTCAGGATTCACTCTGTGTTTACTAATGTCACCCTACAACTGTTTAACTTACTCATCCACAGACAGCCCATTCGGGTTTCACTCTGTGTTTACTAATGTGACCCTATGACTGTCTAACTTTCTCATCCACAGACAACCCATTCAGGATTCACTCTGTGTTTACTAATGTCACCCTACAACTGTTTAACTTACTCATCCACAGACAGCCCATTCGGGTTTCACTCTGTGTTTACTAATGTGACCCTATGACTGTCTAACTTTCTCATCCACAGACAACCCATTCGGGTATCACTCTGTGTTTAATAATGTTACCCTACTGGCTACAACTGTCAAACACTGTCAGTACACAGACAGCCCATTCGGGTTTCACTCTGTGTTGACTCCAAAACTGTCTAACTTCATCCTCTGGTCATTAAAATGCATTACATCCCCAGTGAAAAAGTCAATGTCTGCGATTTGATGTTTTACTCTTTAATCTTCACCCAGGCCTGGCCCAGGAAAGCCATTGAGCCTTTGAGGTCTGAGGAGACCGACAGAACCCTCACTGAGGTCAAAAAGTCAAGACCTGGGGGCGGGCGTCTATGCCCGTGGGGGGTGGGGGGGGCTAGAAAGCGAACAAAGGGCCGGAAAAGGCCACCTTATGTGTCGGCGACAAATCAGTACATTAGGCGCGCACCGCATGCGATTGGAAGCGGGCCAGGTGTACGGATCTCGTGCGGCTATTGTTCCCCCTTGGACAAGTTAGTGCCTGCTTGGGGCTACCTTATTAATATTCATAACCACCCCTCTCAATTCGACCAATGACATTGCGTTGCGATGGGAACCAACATTTCGAGGGGGGGGCAAGATGTTATATGCATAATTCATGATTTCATTGCGAAGTTCTTCTGCCAGATGTGTTCTGAACAGTATCATGACCAATGTAAACATCACTCAGTCTCGATACGATAGATAATTGTTTTTTCTGGCCGCGAATATGAACGTAAAATTTAAAGCGGCGCACTTTTCAGTTTCACACACAAGAACTAAGGAAATTCACTATTAAGGAGAGTTCACCGGGTTAACTCAACAATCATAATCTCAACATCATGAAAGTTGAACCCTTTTTGGTGTCAAATTGTCGGCGTGCGTCGGAGGCAGCAAATGTCCTTTTTTGGCGATAAAATAAACGATTTCACTCACCTCGGGCCCTGCCCGTGAGGGGGGGGGGCATCCGAACGTTTTAAGAAAACTGAAGACTTACTAGACGATCTTGAATCCAACCGAACAAAAGTTCATAGGAACATACCAGACGCTTGTAGAAAATTGTAGCACGGTTCGTTCAAGGCGGCTCTAAAGTTTTAGTCATTAGGATTCCAAAGTTCTAGTCATTATAGCGACTCTAAAGTTCTAGTCATTAACGACTCTAAAGTTCAAGTCATTAGCGACTCTAAAGTTCGAGTCACTGGTGTGGTCGTCCGCTTGTCCGTTGGAATTGCCTGGACTCTGTCTGGCTGTCCGTGGAGGCAGTCATCCTGTTGTCCGCTCAGGTGGTTGGCAGATTGTCCGCGGGGCACTTGAGTGTCCCTGGGCTCGGGGGCCCGGGGGCCCGGGGGCCCGGGAGCCCAGGAGCCCGCGTCCGCGCGGCGAGGCGAGGCGACCCGGCCTAGCCCGGCCTGGTCAAGCCTGCCCCGGCGCGCGCGGACGGCCGCGGTGGAGTGAATCCCGGAGACGATGCCGAGCCCCTCGGAGAAAGGTGGAG
Organism: Luidia sarsii; assembly: GCA_949987565.1. Lineage (NCBI taxonomy): Eukaryota > Metazoa > Echinodermata > Asteroidea > Paxillosida > Luidiidae > Luidia > Luidia sarsii. The sequence goes on from OX465109.1 coordinate 6,689,795, forward strand.
AAAACCGCAGCGAGTTCCGCTGCCTTCAGAATCCGCTCCGAAGATTGTCCGAGGATAATCAGCCTCAAAGTGGTGGAGGAATTTCGACAATTCCATCGGGTCCAAACTGATGAAGAGTGTCCAATCCAATCCGTCGCTGTTCAGAGTGAATGCAGGAGCACGCTCGGAGGGTGTCGGCTCAAGGAGATTTTTCCCCTTTTTTCTTCGACGAAAAGTCCCGAAAGCGGAGTCTATTGATGCAGTGCCGGACGAGGAACAGTTCTGACGGGAAGCGCCTCGCCGCAGACCGTAAAAATGTGAGAAATTCCGCTCACAAAAGTTGAAAAACTTCAGACCGAATTTTGCCCGTGACGAAGTTCGCCCGGGGCACGATCGTAAAAGGCGGAAAGGCAAAGTGAAATGTGGCACGCGCAGACAACAAGCATGGGCGGAGGGTCTCATCAGTTCATATACATTAATCAATGGGGTCACGTGACCATGAAATATTAATCCGCGTCCTCTTTTTCCCGATCCTTTCAAAATTACAAGTCAAAACAATTGATTTTAATGCAGTGTCATCGTTACTTTATGTTTATTGTTCAGAAAATCGCCAAAAGATGATTTTCTGAAGATTGAGTTTGACGGACAGGTCTGAAGATGCAGAGGTCTACTTTTTAACCCCCAGCCCCCCACGAGGCAGAAGCCACGAGGCGAGGGAATTAACGGCGCGCGCGATACCGCCTGGTCTGAGATGTACAATGCACATTGACACATCTCTGGATCAGGTCCAAGCCCACTCCTCCGACCACCCCCCCCCCCCTCGCCCCCTGGTCGCAGCTTGTTTCTTCTTCAGTAGATTTTTTTTTTCTCTTGGATACTGTCCAAGTTTCTCATCAATACACATTATGCATGGGGGGTGTGAGTCCGAAGCCCGACCTGCTCTATCCAGTATCCCCTGGCTAGAGGTTTCTATAGACTGGCGTGTAACTATAAGACATTGGGAATGAATTTAGACAGGGCATCAGCGTATTACTGTGCAGTGTTAGGAAGTTTATCATGGCCCTTTTCCAAAGCACGGCCGGCTTAGGCTCAGGCTTTGTCTCCATTTCTTTCATCGATTTTTAAGTGCAAGGGTTGAAAATGGAAGACATTCGGCTTTGTTTTGAAAGTTATACTGCGTTTTGAAAAAGAATGCAAAGTTTCGACTTCAACAAAAGAACTCCAACCTGTTTTTCAGCTTTTGATTAACAGAGACGAAGCCTGAGCCGAAGCCTAAGCCGGAGTTTGGAAAAAGGGCCCAGGTTCTTATTTCATTTCACTCATTATTTCTCAGGTGGTCAATTGACACAAGCACAAAATCCAAAAGTAAAGAAACAGTAGAAACAGAAGCATGAACACAACCAAACAGTTTGATAACACACCTGACGGATTGCCTAAAAGCGAACTAAATCACTGTTGACAGGCTCTCCTAAAATGGAGGATTTTCAAGGATTCTCAGCCTTGAAATTACTGGTAACCTATGTTGTCGCGATCCTCTGCCGAGTATCAATATTCATCAGGTATGATGTCACTGCACAACGATCCGGATACGACCGATCTGTATCGGCACCACTGACTATAAGTGTCGCGACACTGTGAAGAGAAGGCGCGCGTCTCAGCTCAGCAGAGAAAAACTGGCTGCAATGTCTACGCGTCACTGTGAAGAGTCGGCGCGCGTCTCAGCAGAGAATAACTGGCTGCAATGTCTACGGGGTGTAAGTTATAAGTTGTGTCGCGACACTGTGAAGAGCCGACGCGCGTCTCAGCAGAGAATAACTGGCTGCAATGTCTATACGCGACACTGTCAAGAGCCGGCGCGCGTCTCAGCGGAGAATAACTGGCTGCAATGTCTATACGCAACACTGTGAAGAGACGGCGCGCGTCTCAGCAGAGAATAACTAGCTGCAATGTCGATCTATACGCGACACTGTGAAGAGACGGCGCGCGTCTCAGCAGAGAATAACTAGCTGCAATGTCGATCTATACGCGACACTGTGAAGAGACGGCGCGCGTCTCAGCAGAGAATAACTGGCTGCAATGTCTACGGGGTAGTTTTTATACATGACCCATTGAGTAGTCATCCATTGCTCAGAAATACTGCTACAGAAATAATTATGGATGTTATCAATGAAGTGTGTTGAATCCCATGGTTGAATCATGGTTGAATTTCATATCATGTGAGATTGCATTGCTGTTGATGTACTCCATTCAGTGAGCTCACTTGCATGTCTTGGAACTTACAATCCATGTACAGTACTTCCTCTCTTACGTAATGGGATAGCCCCAAACCCTACATATGGGAACTATTAAGACCACTAGCTGACGGAAGCCAAACATTACCTCAGGGGACTTTCTTATCTGATTGTTTACGGCGGGCACAGTGTGGTGTCTACAGTGTGTCCTCATAAGGCTATTGATGCCAGCATCATTAGGATCCTACTCATCCTAGCAAGCGCCACAATACACCCCTTCAATTTAATTGCAATGAATGGGTTTAATTTGATCAAGGAGGTAGGAATGATTTGATTACAATGAATGGGTTTAATATATATAATTGCAATTAATGGGTTAAATTTAACTGTAATGAATGAGTGTTGAGAAAGGTCCAGCTGTACGTACATTATACCGCTCGAGCTACGATCGAAACACGAGGACCTCTAACCTTTGAGATTAATTTATGAATGGTAGGATTGATAGGTGTTCAACCTGAGCTATGAACCGAGGGTACGTAGTAATAATAATACAACAGTGGATATTTTCTTCCAGTCAAACTGATTTTGAATGATAGCATATTCAATGTGCGTTCACAAAGTAGCCGGCGTTCAACTTTGGAATCGAACGCACTCTGAAGCTAACCGAACCGTAAGCAGCGAGTGTGGGCGCCATCAAGCGATCATTATTGGTCAGGTGACATGTCACCTGACACAAATTAATAGTTTTGTATACATTTTGTATGTACTGTAGTTGTACATGATTGTACATGTACATGTACTGACTACACAGTACTGTACAGCACATTTTACACTGTGGATCGGAGGCACTGCATGCCCGGCGTCGCGATGGATCGGCTGTGTAAGATCGCAGCGTTTGTTTTATTGCTTCAGCTGACTAGTATTAATCAGGTAGCTATTTTATTTACATTGCCATGTATATTGCAAACAATTATTTAGTCAAACAAATGAAGGAATAACGAAAATTACTTAGTAAGATCTCTACTTATTCCTCCATGGTAGGAACAAGGTTTGCTAACTTAATTACTAAAGTAACAGTTTGCAAATTTTTGTATATCACTTAATAAGTTAATACTAGTATTACTATTTACTAGTACTAATAGTAATATTATTATTACTAAATACTAGATAACATGTACGCAGTATAGACCCGTATACACAGGTCAGATCCTTGGTACACTGTGCTGCCACTGCCAGTTCCACACTGAGTGTCAGTGTCACACTCACAGTCACTGCACTAGTGTTACTCGGACTAACTGATTTTGATATACATGTAGTCAAATTTCTGACAATCGCAGAATCTGCAGTGACGGTGTAAATAGTTGTTGGCAAGATATTATTTCACTAGGTGGCTACATTGTTAATTGTATTGAAATGAAATCAAATCAATATCCATAATACCACATCATGTATTTCTAGACAATACTCAAATCTCTCTCATAATAATAATACTTAAGTCTTCATTGGATTGCCTGGCACAACCACTTTTTGTTTTGCAGTTTTCCCCAAAGTCATGATTTTGTGACACATTCTGATGTGTGTCCTTCCGATTACCATTGTTTTTTCCACAGCACCTTGCATCTGCGGGGCGTTCATTCACCATCGACTACAAGCGCAATGCCTTCGTCAAAGATGGCCAGCCATTCCGCTACATCTCTGGCAGTATGCATTACAGCCGAGTGCCCGCCTTCTACTGGCAAGACAGACTCACCAAGATGTACATGGCTGGACTAGATGCCGTACAAACGTAAGCATCTCCATCAATAAACCTTGTCAATAGAAATGAAGGGGTTGTTCATCGTGGTGGTGTAGACAAGTAGAAAGGGTGATCAAAGTCACGCGATGTGTCGTTGCCCGTGGCGATGTTCGGTTGCTAACTGCTAACCTTTATCAGGCACCCGGGACAGCGGCATTGACATCCCCGGTTTCTGGCTCCCCACCATCGGACGCCACGACCGCCAACCCACCACGGGCAGGGCCGCTAGTGGACGCCAGAACCGTGCGCCAAACCGCACGATCACTACTACGACGCGAACAGGCATACAGGAACTGGCGAAGCGGACATAAACGGACGCCACAGCACGCATTCTTCAGTTGCCTGATGAAGGTTAGCAGTTAGCAATCGAAACATCGCCACCGGCAACGACACACCGCGTGACTTTGATCACCCTTTCTACTTATCAAACCTTTTCAACGTTCGCAAAGCATCATGGGCATAGATGACAAACTCACCGTATTTTTATCGCACAACTCTTTGGCAAATCACGTAACTTTGTGAATTTTTAAAAAAAGATTCTCCAAAACCCAGATGGTGTTCAGAAATGAAACTCACAAAGAGTTTTCGTCTAGCAACAAAATGATTAAAAAAAAATAATTTTGTCGGAACATTGGGTGGGTAGTTTTGGAGAAATCATTGGAAATTCCCTTAGTGACTGGATGGTAAACTTGCCACGCGCATGCAGCTACGTAGCGATTAAAGTTGTGCGATAGAAATACGGGAAGTTTGTCATCTATACCCATTATGCTTTGCGAACGTCAAAAAGGTTTATTGATAGTTGTGGTGACCGTAACCCTCTTCCTCCCTCAGGTCTCCAACCGTCAGGAGAATGAGGGTTACGGTCAACGCATCTATGCGATTGAGACCCGCCATTATTTCTTACCATTTGTCTGTGGAATTTAAATGCATCATTTCATATTTTGTCCCAGAAAAAAATGTAGGGGCCTAATGCTGCAAAGGAAAGAAATCTTGATGGCAGAAATATGCACATTCAGTCATGGTTTGGTTTCAGTAGAGTCAAGGTTAGATCAGATTTGAAATTGAAGGCTTGCATGAATTCACTACATTCATGGCATTGGTGGAAGTCCAAAGTTGAAGGTTTGTAGTGACACCATCTAGCACATCTCTTGTGAGATGGACTGTGGCTCTGAAAAGCCCAAAGGTAAAGGTTAATTGATGAACAAAAGCTGAGTTACCGGTAGATTCCCGTTCTTTTTGGTGAGCTGTGAAACAGTGCAAGCCTAAGTACGGAAAGGTAGTACATGTAATTGCTATTTCTGTTCCTCTGTCTATCTGGCCCTCCGCATTCAAACGTTAAATTGTGTGGTTTTTAAATTCAGAATATTTTTTTTATCAGTGCCTCTTATTTTTTGGGAACATGATAAAATTCATCTCTACAACCTCGAATTGGAGTTTATACTCCTAAAAATGATTATTCTAATCACAAGACAAGGTACTGATGCATGAACCAACTTTTGTGTATTTTCAGTTTAAGATAAAATGTTGATTGGCTGTTGTGATTCCCTCGCATTCTAAATCTTTTCGACGTTCGCAAAGCAGTATGGGTATAGATGACAAACTTTTTATCGCACAGCTCTGTGAAAGCACTGTTTTCGTTTTTGTGTGTGTGTGTGTCCATTGTGCTACACAGGTACGTTCCCTGGAATTTCCATGAGCCAAAGCAAGGAACGTTTAATTTTGACGGTGGTGCCGATTTGGAGGCTTTCCTGAAGATGGCCGACAAGACGGGACTGCTTGTGATTCTAAGGGCCGGACCGTATATCTGTGGAGAGTGGGAGATGGTAAGTACCTTAAAGGTCCTATACAACATCGGTAAAAGTCAAAAGATTGCCACAGTTTGTGTATTAAACCATTAAAACATTCCAAAAAGGGAATCCTGCGAAGGGTTTAGCTCAAATGGTAATCTGAGAAAGTAGAAAAAGGCAAAAAACTGTCACGGTTTTCACACCGTTCTGTAGTGTAAGAAATAGTTTAATACTCAGGAGTAATAAACTATTTGTTGATGTTTGAGTGAAGGTTTCTCGAGAAGTACAGCATCCCTGACAGTAATATTTCAACATTCAGAGGATTCTTTCATAATCATCTACAAACTGTGAAAATTAGAAGAAAAATGGGTACATGGATGTTTTCCGATCATCCCAATGTTGTATTGGGCCCTAAAACCTACTCACTCTTGACGACCCACTTACTGACTAGTGATTCACCAGATTTTAGGGTTTTGGTGGATTTATTTAGTCCCCTCTTTTGTGTTTAACAGTATAATTACTTAAGGTGATATACAAAAATGTTGCAAACTGCTTACTGACTAAAATTACCAAAATGTAAATCTTAAAATTTAGTGGGCCTGACGTTTCGATCCTAGCAGGACCTTTCTCAAAGGCAGAGTGACAAGGACGAAACAGATACATGTACACGAAGGAAGGGGAGATAGAGTGAATAGGACAAGGATGAGAAACAAAGGACAAAGAGTGAAGCTGGTAGGGAGAGATCAAAGGGAAGGGCAAGGAGTAGGGTAGGGATTAGTGAGAAGAGGGGGAAAGATCAGTTTAATTACTTCAGTGCGTTTGGATGTTCACTGTCAGAGGGGCAGGGGACCTTTGAGAAAGATCCTGTTATGATCGAAACGTTGACATTTGCAAGTGGGTCATTTAAAAGGATAACAGAACTTTGGTCCAGGTCAAAGAATAGCATCCATATGTTGTCTGATCCAACATATGCATGAAATAGCACACCTGTGAACATTCCAGCTCAGCCCGCCAACCGAGTCTCGAGAAAATAGTGAAAACCGCTTCATTTGTTTCACGAAAATGCAGCATTCAATGTATTGTTCCAAAAAATAATTTAGCTTTCGGGGTGAGACGTAAACTATTTCTTTACTGTTTTCTTCAAAGAAACAGCATTTTAGACAAATATTTCAGTGCGAAGTTTCTACTATAACCATCTTCAAACTGTATAAGTTTCATGTAAATCTGTGAGCATTTCTTTTTTCGATCTTACCAATGTTGTGTAGGGGCTTTAAGTCAGTAAGCAGTTTGCAGTTTGCAACATTTTTGCACATTATACTGTTACTAATCATTCGCTAAGAGATGTTAATTGATTTGTTTGGCTTTTCTTGTTTTCTTCTCTTGTGTCTTAGGGCGGTCTACCCTCGTGGCTTCTTACACACAAGGGAATCCAGCTCAGAACCTCAGACCCAGGTACATGTATGTGATGGGCATTTACAACCCAACCCTGATAACCCTGAAGTTCAACCCTGAAGTTCAATATCTTCAGTGAGCCTTTTGCCCTAACAAGGATGCTCTCGTCATTGCATGTACAGTTCTTTGCCTGACTCCAAGTAGTAGTACAGTAGCAGTAGAAAATCCCAAATTGTAAAGCTGGTTTTGACCCCGTCGACGGGGATGGCCAGATTCACCTCACTATCAAAGTGAGGATTTAGCGGAGCAAGATTTTAAATAGCCGGCTGCCCTTCCTGGTGCCATCTACAGTTCATGGTTGAATTGCTTCTGACTGGTGCCCCCACCCCGGCGAAGACTAGGTGACAATTTGGGAAGGCCACCATCTAAGGGCTGGATCACTCAGATGGAAGAGTGCTGGTACGTTCATACAGAGGTTTCAGGTTGAAGTCCCGGTCCAGTCAAAGTTTTCTTTGTCATTTTTTTTCAAAATGAGGACTTATGTTCTTCAGATTCTAAGAAGCCTAATTCATAACATCTCAGAGACAGAAGGTGAGTTATTTGATGGCTCACGATGTAAGCTAACTGGTATGAATAAGATATGTCTTTTGCATCATTCACAAACTTCAATAACTTCCTCTGGATTAATAATGGAGATATTGCTTTACTCCGAACAAAAATTTATACTCGATTGTTCCTATGACATGTACATGTATGATGCAGTTTCTTGGTTTTTCTTCTCTAATTCATGATTTTTTGTTTCATTCTTGCTGCTGGATAGTTTACCTGAAGTACGTTGACCTCTGGATGGGGCAGTTGCTACCCAAGATCAAGCCATACCTGTATGCAAATGGTGGGCCAATTATTACTGTGCAGGTACGTTAGAAGCAGTGAGTGAATTGTAATTCTCAACAATCTCAAAACCAAACGTCTCGAGTTCATGACCCGATCCAGTCAAAGTTTTCTTTGCCAATTTTTCACAATTCTTGTCAAAGTTCACTGTCAGTTTTTTTTTTTAAATTTTTTTTTTATTTTGGAATTTCCTTAGTTCTGGTTTGCAATCAATCTTGTGTTAATTTTAGAACTGACGTTTGTTATCCCTGTACCGTTAATCCCGTACCTCCGATACCAGATTGAGAATGAGTACGGCAGCTATTACGCCTGCGACCACCTGTACATTCGCCACCTCCTCCACCTGTTCCAATCTCACCTGGGCACTGACGTGGTGTACTTCTCCACGGACGGTCCCGGTGACAAGTTCCTCAAGTGCGGCACTCTGCAGGGAATATACACCACGGTCGACTTTGGACCTGGTGAGTATAGGCAATAACCTTCAAGACTCATTGACGTCATTTTGTTGTCATTTTTGTCATTCTACCTTTGGGATAAGTCCTGCTTGGATCAAAACCTCGAGGCTTTTCTGCATTTGGGGGATGTGAATTTGGCCATACAGCACCAAACTTAGACCCCTCTCAAATTTCTAAAGAAAAAAAGCCCCCTCCAAAAAATTTACCAGAGGGGGACTTGAACCTGAGACCTTTTGTATTAACATACCAGCACCTGGTGCTCTGGTATGTTAAATCAGATGTGTATAGTTTCAAGCCCCTTCCCGTCAAATTTGCTTTGCTATATGAACAATTTGTTTATGAACAATTTCCCTGGCAGCTTTCATTTCTGTATTTGTCTCTCCGTGAAAACTGTGACATTTTTGTTCCCCTGTTGTTTCACCTTTATCACTAAAAGCCTGGGCCCAATTTCACAGAGCCGCTTGAGCGTGAAATGTTTTCCTTCTGTTAACAGGATTGAAAACCACCTTGAGAAATGATGTCCATCGAGTTTGACTTGTATTCCACTCTTCTTTATTTAGCATGAAGAAAAGTGAAAGTTTGTGTTGGCATTGAGGTGATACTTTGAGTCATGTCTTGTGTTTTATGCTTACCGTAAGCAAATTTTGATGCTTAATGAGCTCCATGAAATTGAACCTTGGTAAAGTCACAAGTTGGACTTCCATGTAAATGTTGTTTCTGCTGTTCTGTTGATTTGAGTACTGCATTGTCGCCCTCTTGTGGTCTTTTGGTCTTGACGGATGAGTGTGAAATTTTGTTTGGTGGCTTGTATTCCCTCAGGGATTAACCCAGTGCCGATGTTCAAGGAGCAGAGTAAATTCCAGCCGAATGGACCTTTGGTGAGTTTTGAAAGTCACAGCCACAGGAGTTAAGCCAGGCCAATGTTATCTTAGGCCAGGGATGGATTTCACAAAGCCTTACAATGTATCGTAACCTGTGATAAGCCGTATGGTGTCTGTGCATCGCTCATCAATTTGTTATTGGTCGTAAGTAATGATGGGTTTCGTAAAATCAATGACTGGACATTTAACAGATCTAGCCCATGACTAACCAGGCCCAATTTCTGACATGTTCGACAGGTCCGCTCCTGTCAGAATTTTCAGTTTTCGACTCATAATCAGTTTTCCCAGATTTCTCTGAAAATTACTCTTCAGGTTTCTGAGAGCCCTCTGACATGGATCAGACTTTCAGTAGACCAGTTGAAGTCATTTTTGGCCCCTTCAAAAAAACTAGATTTTTGGCCCAATTCCTGACATGTTCGACAGGTCCGCTCCTGTCAGAATTTTCAGTTTTTGACCCATAATCAGTTTTCCCAGATTTCTCTAAAAAAATGACTCCTCAAGTATCTGAGAGCCCTCTGACATGGATCAGACTTTTGGTAGCCCACTTGAAGTCATTTTTAGCCCCCTCAAAAAAACTAGATTTTTGTCCCAATTTCTGACATGTTGGACAGGTCCGCTCCTGTCAGAATTTTCAGTATTTGACCCAAAATCAGTTTTCCCAGATTTCTCTGAAAATGACTCCTCAGGTATCTGAGAGCCCTCTGACATGGATCAGACTTTCAGTAGACCAGTTGAAGTCATTTTTGGCCCCCCTCAAATAAAATTAGATTTTTGGCCCAATATCTGACATGATCGACAGGTCCGCTCCTGTCAGAATTGTTTGTTTTCATGTACATGTACCTGTACTGTATTGTTGTGCTGGTCAGGACTGTGGTAGGGACACCAGTCAGAAGCGTTCAACCATCACCTGCCATACATGCCCAGGGATCATTGCACCTTCTCTGAATTTTCGTTCAGACACAAGCAACAATTAGTGGTTGCAAGCCAGCTTGCAGAAGTTTACTGATGATATGATTCTGTTGTTCAAAGGTGAATTCAGAATTTTACACCGGCTGGCTGGATCACTGGGGACACCCACATGCCAATGTAACCATCGCACAAGTTACCAAATACCTGGACGAAATCTTGCAACTTGGAGCAAGTGTAAACATGTAAGTACATGACTTGCCCGAAGAACCCCTTCTGATGAATGAATGCTTGATATTTGCAGATGCTGTTTATGTATGATATGATTCAATTCACAAAAGATTAGAATGTTCAGATCCTACAAGAACAGGCAGAAATCTGTCTTTGAAAAAGGCCCTTTCAGATTTGGAAAAATCAGGCCCTCTCAATTTTCAAGTTTTCCACATGATACAGTTTTGCTTTTTTTGGGGGGGGGCTGCTGACATTCCAGGTACATGTTTGAGGGGGGCACCAACTTTGCCTATTGGAACGGCGCAAATGGAAAAAATGACCTATACTTGCCGCAGCCGACAAGCTATGACTACGATTCTCCTCTGACTGAAGCTGGGGACCCCAGTGCCAAGTACCTAGCCGTACGGACAGTGATTGGCAAGGTGAGTATACGGCGTGGATGCGTGGAACTAGACTCTGTTCCGGTGTGCAGTACCTTTGAGAAGTGCCTGCTAAATTTTCAATATCAGGAAATCTGAAAAATGCTAAGATTTGTTTCACTTTTGGTCATTTAAATACAACATTGTGAAGATCGGAAAACATCAATATCCACAGGTTTCCTTCTAATTTACACAGTTTGTAGATGGTCATGATCGAATCTTCATGTTAAAAATCTTACGGTCTGGGATACTGTACCTTTCTCGAAATTTTAACTCAAACACTGAGAAATGCTTTTTTATGTATCTAGTAAGATAAAAACTCAATTTTTTATGCGATTCGTTGAATGCAGCCCTCACACACAAGCCAACAACAGTTTCGATTTTACATTGTAAACCCCACGGAATTACATGTTCACAACTTCACACATATGTGTACATTTATACCCAGGTCTCTGGTAGTTACGACTAAGACTACACAAATCAGTCGTCCATAGTCAGTTGATAACCAATAAATGCGCTATTTAAAAATCCAACTAAATCTGTCCATCTCTCACTGATTAGTGCAAAAAACGAGACTTTTTGGGGCCTTTTCTCCTTTCTAAGATTATCATTTGAGCTGAAAATTTCACTGTGTTGCTTTGGGAGTTTGGTTAATGGTTTAACATACAAACTGTGCTAATCTTTTGACCTTTACCAATACGTTGTATTGGGCCTTCTCAGTCAGCAAACAGATGACAGCATTGTTGTATTGCTTTCGGAATTTGCATCAGTACAAGAAGCTGCCACCTGGAGAAGTACCGGCGGCAACGCCCAAATTTGCTTACGGCAAAACGAACATGAGTCACCTGATGACTGTGTATGAGGCATTGGAGATGATCTCGCCCAACGGGCCCATCCACAGCACCTACCCCATCAGCATGGAGGACATGCAGCAGGTATGTGGTTGCACTGCATCGGAGCAGCTTTTTTTGTATGATGAACATTGCCACTCACCCGGCTTCTTCTGCTTCTCGAGGCCTTTCTCTCAATAAAACTTGTCCAGACAAAAACTTGACACAGGCGACCCCATTAGGTGTGAGTGTAGCATGGTCAGCCTTGGTGCTATTTGTCAGCCTTGGCTGGCAGTCTACATGTACCACCAATAGGAATGGAGGCTTACCGGTATGTCTTGCTTCAGACTAGTCACCCCCTCCCAGTTCTATTTGTCAGCCTTGGCTGGCAGTCTACCACCAATAGGGGATGGAGGCTTATGTCTTGCTTCAGACTAGTTACCCCTCCCAGTTCTATTTGTCAGCCTTGGCTGGCAGTCTACCACCAATAGGAATGGAGGCTTATGTCTTGCTTCAGACTAGTTACCCCTCCCAGTTCCATTTGTCAGCCTTGGTTGGCAGTCTACCACCAATAGGAATGGAGGCTTATGTCTTGCTTCAGACTAGTTACCCCTCCCAGTTCTATTGGTCAGTCTTGGTTGGCAGTCTACATCTACATCTACCACCAATAGGAATGGAGGCTTATGTCTTTTAAGACTAGTTACCCCTCCCAGTTCTATTTATCACCCTTGGCCACCTGTCTAGCACCAATAGCAAACGAGTCTCATGACTTGCTTCACAGTATTCAGCTTTTCTAGATACATTCTCTCAACACCAGGGCAGCCATCTTGAGATATCTGTAGTAAGTTTTACCATTTACTTCCATTCATGTTTTGTAGAATTTTGGCTTCATGCTGTACCGTACCAAACTGGCTGCCAACTACAGCAAACCAACGGTCCTCAACGTCACCGGAATTCACGATCGTGGATTTGTTCTCATCAATCAGGTACAAATGCAACCATTTATCACCCATGCATCCAGCTTTTTGTTTTGAATTCGAACCGTATTTTTTTGCTAGAGGGCCTACTGTGCTGATCCTAGCGGGAAAGAAATCAAACCCTAACCACTTTGCACCAGGCTACTCTTTGGTGCCAGTGACCACCACATGTTTTTTGTGTGAAATATTGGCCATTTTTAAAGCTCGCTAAGCAATCGGGTACAATAAATAGCTTTGAAATGAATATGTAAGAGTTCACTATGTGTACAAGTGAGTCAACCGTGGCACAATCGGATGCCTGTGTGGCTTTTGTCATGCTACATACTGTTTTGTGGTAGGTTCAAAAGAATTTTTGTTTCAAACTTGGACAATAGTGGTGACTGGATTCGGAGGGCCTCGTGCATAGCAACATCACCAGTGCTCCAAATTTGAAGGGGCCCAAAGCGAAGTGTTTACTCCAAATCTCAAGCCATTAAACATTTTTGTGGGTTTTTCATTAATCTCACATTGCAGCTTGCATTCATTTATGTGATTAAAAAAATAATGCAAATTTCTTGCTGACTACGAACAAACCTGTATAAATATTGAATGCCTAATCAAGTAAACCAGAGCTCATGCTTAAAAGCCCCAAATCAAGTCCAATTTTCTTTCCTATTTTGCCAAATTCTTGAAAAGTCTCCAGTCAGTTTTTCCTCCCGTTGGTTGTTTGAAAAATTAAAAAAGAAGTAAATACAAAAAAATCATGTTGCAAACTGCTCACTGAATAAAAGTGACCTGCAATACATAAATCTCGAAAGAGGGCAGTACGCCTCGATCCTAGCTGGACCTTTCTCATTATTCAAAGAGACTTAGATGGTTGAAGGATCAACTCGTTTGGCTTCCCTTTCATCAAAAGCCATGGGCCCTGTTTTGAGATCACTTCCAGTCACTGGTATGGTAATGTCCTTTTGTTCTCTTTTTCTCTCAACCTTAAGGTTCCTGTCGGTATTCTGAAGCGAAATCTCCAGGTTGCCATCAACATAACGGGAGAGGCAAACTCCACTCTGGACATTCTTGTGGAGAACATGGGCCGGATAAACTATGGCAACTACATCAATGACTCCAAGGTGTGTGTTTAGAGGTTTAAGAACCCTTCTTTCTTTTTTTTAAATGTCAAAGAAAATTTTGCCTGGACTGGGACTTGAACCCAAGACCTCTGGTTTTGCGTACCAGCGCTATCCAGAGCTATCCAGCCCTTAGTTGTTGGCCTCCCAAATTGTCAACTAGTCTTTAGCGAGATAGGGGCGCCAGTCAGAAGCAATTCAATGTGTACCAGTGCCGGTACACAAAATCAGAGGTCTCAGGTTCCAGCCCCAGTCCATTCAAAGTTTTCTTTGTAATTTTTTGGTAAATTGCATAAATTGTGTAAGTTCCTTGTCTGGCTCTGAGAAAGGTCCCATCACAATGATTTGCAGTTTTTTCATCACCACCTCTGACTGTCTGAATGATTTACCATCACTGCTCCAATTTCAGGGCATCGTCAGTAACGTGACCCTGGGCGGTGTGGTCCTGACAACCTGGCAGATCTTCTCCACGGACCTAGAGAGGGCGCTGTCTCCGACCGCCAGGGCAGCGGGGCCGCGGGCGGTGCCGGTCGCCTCGGCGAAGTGGGAGGACCTGCCCGCGGGGCCTCAGCAGGTGCCCTCCTTCTATGCGGGCACCTTGCCTGCCAAGGACGGGCCTCCTCAGGACACCTTCCTCAAGATGACCGGCTGGTCCAAGGTAAGACCTCACTGGAGAATTGTTTAGTACAGTGGAACGTCGCTGTAACGATCTTGCTCCTTTTAAAAGGAATGCCGTTTCTAGCAAGACCTTTCTCACTCTGCCTTTGAGAAAGGTCCTGCTAGGATCGAAACGTCAGGGCCTCTAACTTTTGAGATTGATGTATTGTAGGTCATTTTAATCAGTGAGTGAGCAGTTTGCAACAGTTTTTTAATTTACTTCTCAGCCTCTCTCTGTAATTCCCTTCCTGGTTCATGTTTTCCCCCAGCCTCCGATCTTGCCCTAAAAGTAATGTCAGTCGCTATCTTGAGTCCTCCGGAGTCCCTCTCTATCTCCTTCTGTCCTTAGCCCTTGACCTTGAGTGGATTTATAGCCTTGTTTTGGGCGAATTTGCATAAAATAAAAAAATATTTTTTTTTTGTTTTCTTTTCTTTTTTTTCTTCTCTAGGGTCAGGCTTTCCTGAATGGCTTCAATCTGGGACGCTACTGGCCCGCCGAGGGACCCCAGCTGACACTCTACGTGCCCGCCTCCGTCCTGAAGACTACCACCAACACCCTGGTGCTGTTTGAGACGGAGCACTCGCCTTGCCTGAAAGCCAGTCTCCCTGCGCCCTGCACGGTGGAGTTTGTGGACCAGCCGGTGCTCAACTCCACCATTCCCTCCCTCGAGGATCGGAACCTACCGTCGCCGCCTTCCCTCGACGACTGTGTACCATTCCTTGCAGGACATGGGTTATGCCGAGCTGGTCAAAGTGTAAATGGCGTCCACTGAATTAAGAACCACCAGGGTTTTCCTGAAGCATTTACTCTGTCTCAGGTGCCAGCTTTGTGGACCATTAAGTATGTATATGATTTTAAAGCCCCTACTCAACATTGGTAAGATCGAAAAACAGTTAATGTTCACAGATTTGCATGAAACTTATACAGTTTGAAGATACTTATAGTAGAAACCTCTAAAATGCTGTTTTTGGAGAAAAGAGTAAAGAAATAATTTACGTCGCACCCCATAGATCTAAACAATTTTTCGCAACAATTTTTTGAATGCTGCATTTTCGCAGAAACAAATGAAGCGTTTTTTTTCCAGTATTTTCTCGAGACTCGGATGGCGAATTGAGCTGAAATTTTTACAGGTGTGCTATTTCATGCATATGTTGGATCAGACAACGTATGGAAGTTATTCTTTGACCTCGACCAATGTTGTGTTATCCCCTGAAATGAATTGAAAAAATGGCAAAGAATACTTTGAATTGAAAACGCTGCATCCACTTTGTGTGATCTCCGAGCTGCCGTAACCAGGTTTACAACTATTGGTTGTTTGCATCTGAATGAAAGCAGGGGTGTGATCCCTGGAGATATACGGCAGTTAATGGTTTGAATTGCTTCTGGCCGGCGCCCCCACCCCTGCAAAGACTAGTTGACTATTTGGGAAGGCCACCTAATAAGGGCTGGATAGCTCAGATGGAAGAGCTCTGGTACATTAATCCAGAGGTCTCGGTGTGTTCTAGTCCCCGTCCAGTCAACAATTTCTTTGCCAATTGTTTAATTTGTTCGGAGGTTCCCAGTCAGTTTTTCTTTTGTTCATTTTACTATGATTGTAAATGAATCATTTGTTGTAATGATTAGATGAATCAAATTGATGATTTGATTCTGCCTTTGAAAAAGGTCTTGCTCAGATTGTACAAATAACATTGATGGTTTTGTTCTGTAAGTTTGTGTGGTTCAGAGAACAACCGAGGAAGTCGAGTCCTTGCCGTGCAGTGGCACCATGTGCGTTATGTCTTTCTAGAAGCAGTCTCCTGATGACAGGCAGTGCACACACTGCCCAAAAAATTGAGTTACAGTCTCCTCTCAGAGTCACTCTGAATCCCAACAGAGTGTATGGACACTGTGTCATCACAAACATTCCAAGTGGAAACATGCTAAAGTGAACTTCCCCCCTCCTGCAATCAGGCGGCGCTAGACACGATTTAGTTCTGCAATGCCTGATCATGCACTGACAATCCCTGCTGCAAGGACACACTCTCTTGATAGAAGTTTTATCCACGTGGCTGTTAGAATTTGAAATAGTCTCCCTCACCATTTCGTTGGTGCAATAATCCTATTCGGGTCTTCAAGCCTTCAAAGGCTGAGTACATACATTTCTCCTTTGATACATAATAAACCATATTTGTTATCCTTTATTTTGCCATCAGTATTTATAATTGATCTGGTGTGATGCTGTTGTCATAAATTCTGAAGGACTATTGTTCATTTTCTATACCAACAAAATGTGGTTTGAGGTGACACCATGTAACACATCTCTTTTGAGAAGGAGTCGAGTCGGAACATTGTACGTATACCGGTATTTGATTTGATTTGAAAGTTGGAAACCTAAGAATTGCCATTGTTTATATAAATGGAAAGACTGTTCTGAACACCAAAAAAATTTCTTTCTTTCCAAGGGCTTTTGCGGGCTATGACTATTTCCAATGAAATATTCAAGGAATAAAAGCAGACGTTTATAAATATAGTATATTTGCATCAGTGAGCATGTAGTTCAATGAGGCTTTGCCCCAGTACTTGACAAGCAATGTATGAAGGGCTGAATTGCATTTCTACGTATGCTAATCATCTATAATTGAAAGTTTGAATATTGGAAAATTTCCAGCAGAAAAAAAATGCCTGGGAAATACCTTTGTAGTTTTTGAAAGATCTGTTAACTGGGGTCAGCAATCTAATATTGTGATTTTCATATAGCCAAGAATTGTTTGATGTCTAAAATTCTTTATCAGATATTTCCTTTGAGAATATTTCTGCAGGATTTGACCAAGGCAATGGTGTTATCTTATGACAGAGAATATTGGCAACCTAGACTGTTTCACTTCATGAGTTAAAGCAGTTTTGTTTCTTAATGTCCAACCTTAAGTTGATTCAAGATCTTTTTTAAGGAATAAAAAATACTTTTGATACGTTTCGTTCCTGGCAGGACCTTTTTCAACGGCCTTTAAGAAAAAGGACTCGCGGCCAATTCCATAGAGCGCCAAAGCATCCAAATTTGCCCAAGCACGAAAAGTCAAGATTCATTGGATCACCTTGCCAAACCCGAACTTCATTTTTGTTTCTTGCCAAAGTAAAGAAGAGCGGAATATGAGTCAAAAGCAACTGGCATCACATGACGGTGCGGTTTGTAATCCTGTTTACACAAGGGAGACTTTTTATGCTTCGCGGATTTCCATGCTTATAAGCGGCTCTATGAAATTGGGACCTGCCAGGAATTGAGACGTTCGGACCTTTGTTCTTTTTAAGATTTACCTTTGGGTCATTTTACTCAGTAAGCAGTTAGAAATATATTTTTGCATTTTACTCTGAATGAATGTTCCGATAGAGAATCACGCTTACTCTTGTACAATTTTATACTTGTAGGTCGATATACTGCACATGCATTTGTGTATACATTTATGCACATGTATTTGCACATGCATGTACTGTATGGTAGGCCAATTTAAAAATGTTTACATGTATGCATGTATATATGCCAGTCTCATTAAACATGCAATGCATTGAAGTGCATTGATTAAGCATGCATTTCGATTGATATTTGAATTAGCACTACCCTTCGGACATCTCGCTGACCTATGAGAGAGCGTTCGCCATATCTCTTTATTTGCATATCGTCTGCTTTCTATCTTTCTCTCTCCACAATTCGTGAAAAGTAGAGCCCCATCTCTTCACTTGAACAAATACGTTTCTTCTTATGTGGAAGACTGGGCAAAGATAATGCAAGATTTCGACAACTATACTTTTAACTTTATTAGAAACGCAAATTATTAGACCCACTCTTGCAGAAAAATAACGTTTATTGAAACGCGGATTAATACAAGCCGGCTTGAAGTAAGTCGACGTGAAGTTTGTATGGATGCATAATTATTACAGGGCTCTCGTCTTCGCCTCATAACTGCGAATCTAATGACGCAGCTCATTTTTACTTCACATATTTTGCTTGACTTGTGAACGTGTTGCTTACAGCAATTTTTCGACATTTAGTGCCGCTTCTTGGAAACCTCCCTGTGCGCGTTGCCACTGAGACTGAAGAGAAACTATGTTCAGAATTCAGAGAAACAGGAGCACTCAGAAATTCGGCTGAAAGTCCTGAATGTATCCGCCTGGGCTTAGTTGCGTTTTGTCGAATTCGCAAGAGCGACCATTCCAATTAATGCACGCGCTTCATCATGGTCCGGCCCGTAAAACTGAATTTGGAACGGAGGAAGGACGACTTCTTCAACGGCCGATGGAGCATCGAGGGAATGCTGGACTGCCCACTCATCACTCGAGGACAACCTCAAGACTCATCTGGACTATTCATCTGTAGCAACCAAACAGGACCCAATTTCATACTTTGCGCAAGCACAAAATGTCATGATTTACAAGATCACTTTGCAGTGGAATACAAGTCAGAAGCAGCTGACATCACTTCGCTATGTGCTTTATAATTCTGTTTAGACGGGAAAGACATTTCACCGTCTTAGCAGATTTTCAAATTGGGAAGATCGGAAAACATTTTATTTACACATTTTGTAGATGGTCATGATAGATTCCTCAGGTTGAAATCTTATGGTCTGGGATGATGTACTTCTCGGGAAATCTTCACTCAAACATCGACATAGTTTATTACTCGCGAGTAATAAACTATTTCTACAGAACGGTGCGAAAACCGTGACGGTTTTTTGCCTTTTTCTACTTTCTCAGATTATCGTTTGAGCTAAAACCTTCGCATGATTTTTTTTTTTTGGAATTTTAATGGTTTTACACAAAAACTGTGGCGATCTTTTGACTGTTACCAATGTTGCATGAGGCTCTATAAGATTGGGCCTTATCCCCACTCCCGCAAACCTACCACAAAATAGCGGCATGCTTCACAATACATCTTTACACACAGATGAAAAGACTGAATCGTCACTTTTTTTCTGCCATAAATCGGCGGACCACGACTTTTATTCCTCAGATGAAGGTCATATATATACTATAGAATCAAAGAAAAACGTTAGGCCACCACCTACAATATTTTGCATTTTACCACAGATCCAACGGGTTGGTAAGCAGAAGACAAAGTGATATACAAAAATGTTGCAAACTGCTTACTTACTAAAATTACCAAAATGCAAATCTCAACATTTAGTGGGCCTGACGTTTCGATCATAGCAGGACCTTTCTCAAAGGCAGAGAAAGGTCCTGCTAGGATCGAAACGTCAGGCCCACTAAATTTTGAGGGTTACATTTTTTTTCTTAAGATTTGCATTTTTGTAATCATCTTGGCCTACTGTGAGTCAGTAAGCATCAAATGGTTGTAAGCCTTCGCGTGTATTTTTTTTTATTCTCAGATAAAAATAAAATAAAAACCAGTTATCTATGGGTGTAATTTTCTCCGCAGGAGTCGCATTTCATCAAGTTGGCCACAATGGGCGCCACGCTTCGATCCTCCACGGTCGAGGTCAGGTCCAAGACGCCTCGGGGGTCCCGCCTGGCGCCGCCCCGGCTCCGAAGCCGTCTGGCGCCCCAGTAGTGGTTCAGCCGGAGCTGCCAGGCGGGAAGAAGCCGGCTCTCCCCGTACCTGAGTGCGTTGCGGTGCACCCCGGCCCACCGGACGGCGTCGGTCCGGTACAGGGACTTGCTGAGGCCGTTGGGCGGCGTCCTCGTCCGGCGACGGATCCTGTCGATCATCAGCAGAGGGTGTCGATCCACCGAGCCGAGAGGCTCCTTCCCGAGGAAGAGGAAGTTCTGCAGCCCCAGTTCCGAGACTCGCTCGGCTTGCGGAGTCCGGGCCTCGAACCGCCTGAGGTACCGGGCCAGGAAGCCGGGCTCCTGGTCCGTCGGGGAGAAGGGATACTCGTCCATGTCCACCGCCAACTGCCAGGAGGTCTCTCGACCCCACCGGTTCAGGCAGTCCCGGTAAGCGGCGGCTTGTGTCCCCTCCAGGGAGAAGGGCACGGCGCGGTGGTGCCAGTCCGTGTAAGTCAGGTACCCGCTCTCCACGAACTTCCGCATCGCCTCGGACTGGGACTCGTTCCTGAAGGCGTAGGCGTCGTAGAGGTACACGTGCTCCACGCCGGCGAAGCTGAGGTAGCGCAGCCACTGGACCAGCTCTTCGGTCCCGAGACCGGCAGGGTCCTTCCATGGGTACACCCGGACCGAGATGACAGCTGTCACGAAGTGGCTCCGCTCCCTCGTGATGATGCCTCCCGCCCCAACCGCGTAATCTTTGTCCGCGGGCCCTCGGTGCCGCGAGGACTTCGGCGTGCCGTAACACCAGCGCGGACACGGGCCACGGTACGCCGACCGGGTCCCTGCGCTGATGGACTCGTCGTCCTCTCCAGAGTCAGGCATCCAACGCCACAAGGTCACCAGGACGACGGAGGATAAAACCAGGAGAGTGACACACCGCCTGAGCCCACCTCGTCTCCTACCGCAAGACCGTAGACCCATGTTGGACACAATATTGAATGCTTCCGGCTGTACATGTACAAATAACCCACGAATTACACGACATCAGCGGCCATAGATGAGAGCAAGCGGGTAATAGCTCGATAGGTACCATCATCTTCTTACATCACTAGCAATTAAATCATGCTTTATAACCATGATATAACTCTACATATTATTAGCCACCGCAATTAATATAAACTTAAGCTGGTCGATTTAATTATCAGGGAACCTGCAGATCCTTGCAGAACTGGACCTATATCTAACAGGGCACAGTCTCACTCCGAGGGGCCGTATCGCCAATCTTATTTAAAGCTATTTAAAGCGAGTTCAGTTCATCGATCGCTTATGTATACCATGGAGACTATACCGCCATGTGTATACGTCTATATACTGTATGTGTACACAGGGCAAACTGTTGTGCATATACATAGGTCAGGTATGGAATAAGTCCCATGGCATGGTCCCATGATCAATGCGTAAGTGCAAAGTCCAAGTACACTCACATTGTTTAACGCACACGTACGCCACAGTAATGTTGATCGGGAACAGTAACACTTTAAAGATATAAAATGAGATTTGAATGTTTTAAAGATATTACGGACGAACCAGACATGTTTAGGCCCAGAAAATTGTTATGGTGCATATATAATACCGTCACCGTTTACCGGGAACTGGACCGTTTTCGAAATGAAGGCTAACTATATATAGGCTCGGGCTTTGGCTTTATACAGATATAATAATATCACAGGCATCTAAATTTGTTTTAGCCCCATCCCAGTTTCTTTGGGAATATGTACACTGTACCTATCAAGCCAACAAACCTTCAAATTCGGAAACAAACCGCATCCTGGTTTTTCAGGTTTTGTCCATGGTCAGACCAGACGGACACGAAGCCTGAGCCCGAGCCTAAGCCTTCATTTCGAAAACCGTCTATAGTATAATCTAGACCAAAGAAATACATAGCCATATCATGCGCATGCCTGCTCATAATTATAGCATGTGGTCCCCCTACGCGCAGGCTTCATAATTGTAACTTTCTGGAAATTCTCGAATTGCTCGATTGTTGTTATTATTTCCTCGATTTATCACAGTAAAGCAACGTACACGGCTCATTCGCCCTATGGGCCATTAGTACACAAACATACAACAGGTGGGGGATGCGCTTTATCTGTTGTTCAAGTTCAGTCATCCTCACACCATCTATACGTCGAATATTACCGGGCCGGTTTAAAAAACCAACCCGTGTATTTCGAGGACGCGTTGCCCGCGTAACAGCGGTCCTGATTGGTCGGGGCGCCGAGGCCACGACCAATCAGAAGTCCTGTCTGGGAAATTTAACGTGCAGGAGTTGTATTGTACACAAGTTGTATACAAAAGCTGACTGACTGCGGGGTCGGCTTGCGGCAGCTGTTCGCAACTTGGCAAAGACTTGGCCCGAAATTTAGTCCCAAATGTCGTTTTAATGTATTCTTGAACTCTATATATTTTTTTCGAAAAGGAACACAGTGAGTGGGGAACCATGCCGACATCAGGAGAAGCACGAATTCGACCAACGTCAACCTACAACCTAAGGTGAGCAGCCTAATATTTTTGTCCATTAAAAATCATGGAGGAGGTGACTTGTCCCTACTGCCCAATTTCCGGACGAATGTTATTGACTTACGAAGTTTCGGCCTGAGGCTAAGCATAATAGTACTTGCCATATACTTAGTTAGTTGGTTCATGAAGGTTGGTAATTATGACTTAACTTAGTTATAGTACTTGATGTTATTTGCAAAACTATAGGCTGTATAGCAGTGTACTTCAGACTAAGTAAGCACCAAGTGTCACGATAAACGGATAAGCCTGAGGTGATTTGAAATGAAAGTAAAGAAAAGAATCACAAATTTTAACTTGAACTTCAACTTGTCTTGACAAAACGTTTGGTAACGACGTCGCTGTACCCATGGAGGATCTTCTTTTCTTATTCCTCCATTAGCCGTAGGCCTTCATAATCATTAATTAAACCGTACTCTAACTTCTAAGTTGTAACTGTTCTGTAGTGTAGGCCCCTTACTTGCGATGACCGTAAGTTACGTAACCCTTATTCTCCCTCACCTCAGGTCTGCGACTCCTGGGCAGTTGGAGGATGAAGGTTACGGTCTCTAGTAGTACTAGTAAAGTAGTAGTAGTAGTACTCTACCTCTAGTCTACTTTAATTTGTTTAATTTTGATATTTTCATCTGACATCGACATCGTTCGAAGACAAAATATCTAAATAAGTGCCGGCGTATGAAGTACGAGGGCTAGACTAAACTAAAGTACCCCGGTAGTAACTCAGTAACTGACACTGTAGCTAATGAGTAATGGATGCAAAATTTTTCCTGTCCTTTTATTTACATTTCTTTGTACGTTGATCCATGTGACATCACTGACAGGTCTCGTCCTCTGCCCAAAAGCAAACCACCCAACGGCCGTTCCATCACTACCAGGTCTGTCTCAAGGAAAAACAAGGAGAATGTGCCACTATCTACCACAGAAAATGTGAAGAAAAGGTAACATCTATTTCTCTATCAATCATAACATAACATAATTTTTAATATTTTAGCGTAAAAGCAGGGGTATTTGACCGTTTAAAAGCCAGAGGTCTCGAGTTATACAAGTCCCGATTCAGGCAAAGTTTTTTTGTCAATTTTTCAGTTTGTTCAAAACTTCCCAGTCAGTTTCTCCTTTATTTGAAAAAGAAAGTTAGTTCAATAACTTCAATCTAGGCTTGGGCGGTTTTGCAAGAATAACCCCCCCCAAAACCCCCCCCCCCCGGAAAAAAACCCTCCGCCCAAGCCTAGTTCAATCCTGTGAATGCGTATTTACGTATACAGCCCAACACGGAATGGGTATTCATGTGTATTCTTGATTGCTTCACTCTCTGACCCTCACAGTCAGATACCAGTGGCAGTCAGGACAACCCCGACAGCCAAAGGCCACCCGTCGAGGCAGGACACCAGACCCGGCAATGGCAGCGGCGGTGGCGGCGGCAGTGGACACGAGGCCAAGACCAGGGTGCGGACCGTGCCGGACTTTGCCAAGCTCCACAAGTCCTGGCAGTCCTCCTTCAACAAGGTGAGCGTGATGGGACGAGTGAGTGGGCTCTGCCTTGCCCTTGGCACATGCAGTTTGCAAACACCACTCATCGCCACTCAGGCACATTTGAAACTGCACGTGTCAGTGCTACTCATTAATCTTTCAGGGAATGTTGCTTACATTGTCATATCATTGTCATTACAAGGTCATATCTTTACGTATTTTGTTTCTGGTACGTTGTAGAAGTTTGGTTTAGTGTTATGAAATAAAGGCCCTTTCAAGAGCTTTCAAATGGTGTAAGATTTATTTCTGTAGGTGCTTTCTTTTTTTAGAAAGAGCTGTCCAAACATAGCTGGTCATGTTAATTAGTCAAAATTCTCTAAAACTACTTGAACAATTTCAAGATTTTGGTTCAGGTGGTTTCTTAATGAGTCCAATTAGCACACACAATTTTGTTCCAATCTGTGACGGTCAGGTCCCAAAGGCGTGTTGAATTGACACGGAATGACCCTAATGCCTTATCGTGTAAATCGGACCTGTTGTCAATTTTTCATACAGCTGCTTGGAAATGAAACTGCAAAAAGTATTTTCCTTTGTGGAAAATTCACCAGAATTACCAAAGCACTTCAAGTGATGGTTTCACTTTTAGGCATATCTGGGCATTGGCTCAGCATATATATTACAAGTGAATCTTTGGTTGGCAACCTTGAATTTGATTGCGTGAGGCTTTCCACGCACGGTTGTTGATTTAGAATCTGTATGAAATCAGCGTTAATTTTTATCGACTTTGCTGTCAGTGGCTGCGTCATTCTGACTTGATTCAACCTATTGGAGTAATTTATTTTCCAATCCTCTGTTTCTTTTTCTGAAGGGAAAAGCCTGCAGCAAGAAGCAGTGCACACAGGTATGTACCATTGTACCTACAAGTCAATTTGTGAGAACATCTTAATTCATTGGCTGTGGTATGAAAATGATATACAGGTTATACTTCTATTGAACCAAAAAGTGTCCCACTAGGGTTGAAATGTCAGTTTTTTAGAGTAAAGGCCAGTTTTGTCATTTTGGCTGTTGGCAACATTTTTGAATGACTTTAGAAGTCTGCCTTTGAGAAAGGTCCTGCTAGGATCGAAACGTCAGGCCCACTAAATTTTAAGACTTTAGAAGTCGTCGGGAATGCAGCATACTCTCAATGAGGGTTTGCCCTGCTCGACGTGATCAGCAAGTGCCCAGCGCTTTGCCCGAATGCCCGATGCCTGGTGATTTGCCCAATGCCTGTTGGTTGTGATTTGTCGCCAAATTTGAAGGTCTGTTGGCTTGTACAGAGTATTTGCCAAGAAACTGGGAGCCAAACGCTTGTTTCTAGATGCCTGTGACATTATAACGGGTAAGAGAGATGTGACCTAAGCCCGAGACCAAGCATTCATTTTGTAAACGGCCAAAGTTTCAAACTTTCAGACGGAGTTTGAATGTCGCAATTTTTGGGGGGTTCGTTGCAGGTTCGGGCATTTGACCTGACCAAGCCCGGCACAGTCTTCAACCCGCGGTATTACGACGGGAGCCAGGCCGGTTCCCCGACGGGCAGCGACCCGACCGAGGGAGACGACGGGTTTGAGACGGACGATGACGCCCTGCAGACCATCCTCAGGGACGATCCCAGCGTCCAGCCAGCCTCCCACCAACAAGGCCGACTCACGCTGGCGGGAAGTGGTGAGTGTCATCAGCGCTGCCTTTGTATGTTAAACCGTGAAGTAGGCAAGCGGCCCTCCTGACAGATCTCAGGAACCACCCAAGGCCATTTTTATTTTTATTTGAAGGTTTTCATGGTGAGTATCCTGGATGCCCACCAAGGCTGGTCTAGTTGTACATCATTTATCCAAACAACGCGATCAGTCGTCTGCTCACTGTGGTCGAGTCTACTTCTCAGGTGACCGAAATGGATCTTTATGGATCCCAGCGGCCCATTTCACGATACTTCAAATGTTGCTGCCTTATCGAAATACTGCTGAAAAGGGTCATTGTGGCGCAAGACTTATGCAACACTTGTATGTTGCATAACATACAAATGTTGCATAATTCTTGCGCCACAATGACCCTTTTAAGCAGTATTTCGATAAGGCAGCAACATTTGAAGTTTCGTGAAATCTTGAAATTGACTGCAGTGCTTGAAAATTAACGCAACTTATGCCTTTAACTAGAGAAACAGAAGTCTCTGCGGTCAGGTCAATTAATCAGATTGACCTTTTTGTAACTAGGTCATGTAGGTAGCAGTAAAGATAATAACTACCGGTAAATCAAATTCTAGCTATCTCTCCTCAACTAGGCCAACTTGCAAAGTCAAGACCAGTTAACTAGTTTGCATTTTTTGGGGGGCCTGATATATGATCGCCAAACATTTTGGGTTTACCCACACAACAGGAAACGTTCGGTCCGTCATGCCATCCAAGCCAACCCGCCAGACCCTCGCCGCTCTGCCCAGCGCGTACCAGGGCCGTGCAAACAACTCTGCCAACGCAGCGATTGGTAGGGACGGACCCCCTGTCGGCAGGACGATCAGGCAGGGCCCGCTGGAAGCACTCGCACAACCTCTCGAGCTGCAACAATCGAGGAGCGGCCCCAAGACTCGACAGCCCTCACTGGCTGACCAGCAGAAAGGTATATATTTAAAAGCTGCTCTATTTTTTTTCATCAGGGGAGATTGAACAGAACGTCTCAAGTGCCATTGTCCTCCACACTTCTCTCTTTGATCTTTCCCCCTCCCCTGCCCTACTCCAAGCACTTGCCTTTGATCTCACCCTGCTACATGTATATCCTTTATTTGTCATCCGTGTCCTATTTGCTCTCTACCCCCCTTCCTTCTAGTACATGTATCTATTTTGTCCTTGTCACTCTGCCTTTGAGAAAACGTCCTGCTGGGATCGAAACGTCAGGCCCGCTAAATATTGACATTTGCATTTTGGTTATCAGTAAGCAGTTTGCAACAATTGTAAGTTCCATTGTTGATTGAAGAGAAGTTCGGTTTTACCAATGTGTTCATGAATAAAGGGACTGTAACAAAGTGTAAGTGTAACACTCTGTTGATAGACAAAAACTGACAGGTTCTCAGCTTAGATTCAGAAGGTTTGCATGCCGGGAAGATCCTGCACGCTCCATTAGCCGCACTGGGTGGGAAAGATTCTCCACGCCCCAGCGCTTTCATCAGGCATATATGCACCGATAATAGTTGGAATCCAGCAGTCTCCTGACGACGGGCAGAGTACACACTGCCCAAAACCTTGAGTTACCGGCTCTTCTCAGAGCCACACTCCTTCTCGAAAGAGAAGTGCTACATGGTGTCACCGCAAACATCCCACTTGGATGCTAGGATCGAAACGTCAGGCCCACTAAATTTTAAGAAGATAATTTTCTAAAATTTTCTCTCCTTTTTTTTGCCTCAAGGCTTTGACGTTAACTTTGAGCCAGATGCTGGCGCACTCGCAAGTATCATGAACAACAAGGGGGCGCACTTGCCCCGACAAGCCCCACCAGTAAGGCAGACTATCGGTGTGGCCACTGGACTGGCAAGTGGTCGTGGCAACGCTCTCTCAAGCAGACCCTCTATGGTATGTACAAGGGCCATTGGCATTGCAAAAAAAAAAGCCAGTTTCCGGAAATGATCTGTTTTTTTTCTTAGATTTCCGGAAATGGCGATTTTTTTTTCTTCGGATTTCCAGAAATGCCGTGATTGATTAAAGAAGAATGAAACCCAGAGAAAATAGTTGGCTTATCTCTTTGGTTGATAAAACCAACCTACAATTACCCATGTGCAACTCACCTACGAGTTTCATAAAGAGGGGAAAATGATGGAATTCGGTGGTCGAATTCGCGTTTCCTGTACCCGCCATGTTTTCGAAATTCCCGGCAGGTCACTGCGGGGGGTATGATATAATGACGGGCAACCCCCGCATGGGCCCGGACGTATCCCTACAACATGTGTGTACACAACACATGTACAGGGGTGTATACTGCGTGCAGTTTATATACACTCGCGAGTGTACTGCCAGGCTTTTGGTTGTAACAATGCCAGCGGGAAAAAAGCTAGGGAAATCTGTCCATGCAGTTCCTAACAAGGCCAAGAGACCTGACTTGTTTGGGAAGTGGGCTGCGGCCATACAAGTAGAAAAATTTCTCTATGTCGGCTACAAATATAGTCGAAATGACGTGATTTGTAGCGATCACTTCACGTAGGAGGAGTTGGGATCGAGGTTGACTTGCGGGCTAAACTCACCGGCTCGAAGCCGAGAAATATACTGAAAGAACATGCCGTTCCTTCAGTATTTTCACATGGACCAGCGGTGGCATCACGTTCATCGACAGCTTCACGAATTGCCGCATTGGAATCCAGAAAGCTGAGTTAATTTTGATGTTTTTCCTGTATGATACGATCGACTTTTGATGTATGTTTTCGTTTCGGTCCTGGCGTGATTTTTCTCACATGCACGTTCTGCCTAGTCTTTCTCGCAGACCGCTTATCTGTAACTCATGGAGGGTAAACTCCATGGATATACATGTATTGTACCAATTACCATGGAGGAAGAAGGGGGGATATACGTACCGTGCCGTATTTTTATTTGTGCTGCAACAAGAACATGGAGCTAGGCCTAATTTACACGTTATCGGAACGTGACTCCAGTCGCCCACACTGTTTATTCCCTGGTCGCTGACCGCAACTCCTGTCACCCAGCGCTATTGTGTGCATGACCCCTGACCCCCACTAAACTCCACACAGCTTCGCTAACGTGTACAAATTCCTCCATGGTACAACTGAAATCTCTCCAAAACATCGACCATCTCTTGAATCATTTCTCGTATTTTCCTATTAAAATTACGCGAGCTGAAACAAAAGCCGGACACAGTGGGCTCCCAGTCATAGTTGTCGGACCTTTATTAAACTCAGCCCCTGGTGTATAAGTTATTTTAGGCCTACTTGTTCAGCTGTTATAACAGGTCGCCATTCGGCGAAGATCAAGAAAACAGAGAACCAAAATTGCGCAGCGTTTATTTTGTTACAGATACCAACGTAATGTACACGTGTACAGTAGTACATTACAAGTAGGACACAACGTGTACATTGTACACGTGTACAGTACAGTAGTAGTGTGTACATGTACTGTACATTACATGTAGTACACAACGTGTACATTGTACGTGCACTGTACATGTACATGTACATGTACAGTCCGTGCAACGTATGCAATCAGGAAGCCGTGAAAGTGTTTGTAGATCAAGACTATACGCAATCCACAAGAATAATTCAAATAATGACCAAAGCGAAAAACAATAAATCTGCAAAGGATTATAAGATTATTTTCTCACACATTGAGGTATAATTCTTTTTAAAATGTCGATTAATATTTGTAGTTTAAATTAAAATGATTGAACAAGCCTAACTGACCAATCAGACAGGGTCGTCTCCGCCGTGATGTCATACCCCCGCAGTGACCTTCCGGAAATTTCGAAAGCATGGCGGGTTGAGGGAACGCGAATTCGACCACCGAATTCCATGATTTTTCCCTCTTTATGAAACTCGTAGGTGAGTTGCACATGGGTAATTGTAGGTTGGTTTTATCAACCAAAGAGATAAGCCAACTATTTTCTCTGGGTTTCATTCTTCTTTAATTGATTTTTTTTTACAATTTTTTTTATTATTATTATTATTATTAATTTTTCAAACTGGTATCTCAAATTGCTTAATTTTATCTGTTGAAACCCTAAAAACTGAAGGTCGCCTGCACCCCTGTTGTGAATCTCTCAGTTGTGTAAGCACTCACTCACAGTCGCACAATTTATTGGCCTTCAGTGATTTTCAGGAAATGACTTTGTCGGATTTCCGGAAATGGCGTGATTTTTTGGGGGATTTCAAGCTTTCTGAACACACTTGCAATTCTATACCTACCTGCAATTCTACATACACCAGCAATTTCTGTTTGCTCTCGCCTTTAAAGCCCCTACACAACATTGCTAAGATAAAAAAAACACATGTTCACAGATTTACATGTTTCTGAAATATTTCTGCCTAAAATGCTGTATTTTTTGAGAAAAGAGTAAAGAAATTGTTTACGTCTCACCCCCTACCGGTACATCTAAACGATTTTTCGGAACAATATGTTGAATGCTGCATTTTCGCGAAACAAATGAAGCAGTTTTCACTATTTTCTCGAGACTCGGTTGGCTGATTGAGCTGAAATTTTCACAGGTGTGCTATTTCATGCATACTTTATGTTGGATCAGAAAAAGTATTGATGCTATTCTTTGACTTCAACCAATGTTGTGTTATCCCTTTTAACAGGGTCTCCACAGAACCTCAATCTATCTCCCAAAGCCGCCCAAATCGGACTACGACCAGGTCTTTCTGAAGTTTGCCAACCACGTCCTGTCTCGGCTGAGCCTGGCCGGGAACGCCTTGCCCTCTGGTCAGACCCAGGCCACCCAGCGGCCGGCCACCAATCAGCCCGTCAACCCAGGCCTGACCAAGGCCACGTGTAAGTATCTTACGCTCTCACAAAGTTGGAAGGTCGGGGAGAAACAAAGCACCTCGGTGGTCAAGTGGTTAAGACGTGGGTTTTTGACGAGTCGTGGGTTTGAATCTCGCCCAAACTGCCTTAAAAAAAATTTCATCAGGCATCGGGCAAAGCACCGGTCATTGAGTGTTTATCGTGTCGATCAGTGCAAACCCTCATTGAATTGGTTCTTTTTCATCAGCTTCAATTGAGCGGCAGGAGAATTTCCATGGAGTTTATCGAATGGAATCTTTCGGGCCAGTCTAGATTCAACCGCAGGGGTGATTCGGGAAGGTAGTGTGCAGTGGTGCAGCTGGGAGATCACTGTCTTTACTCTGAGATCACTGTCTTTACTCTGAGATCACTGTCTTTACTCTGAGATCACTGTCTTTACTCTGAGATCACTGTCTTTACTCTGAGATCACTGTCTTTACTCTGAGATCACTGTCTTTACTCTGAGGTCACTGTCTTTACTCTGAGATCACTGTCTTTACTCTGAGGTCACTGTCTTTACTCTGAGATCACTGTCTTTACTCTGAGATCACTGTCTTTACTCTGAGATCACTGTCTTTACTCTGAGATCACTGTCTTTACTCTGAGATCACTGTCTTTACTCTGAGATCACTGTCTTTACTCTGAGATCACTGTCTTTACTCTGAGATCACTGTCTTTACTCTGAGGTCACTGTCTTTACTCTGAGATCACTGTCTTTACTCTGAGATCACTGTCTTTACTCTGAGATCACTGTCTTTACTCTGAGATCACTGTCTTTACTCTGAGATCACTGTCTTTACTCTGAGATCACTGTCTTTACTCTGAGATCACTGTCTTTACTCTGAGATCACTGTCTTTACTCTGAGATCACTGTCTTTACTCTGAGATCACTGTCTTTACTCTGAGATCACTGTCTTTACTCTGAGATCACTGTCTTTACTCTGAGATCACTGTCTTTATTCTGAGATCACTGTCTTTACTCTGAGATCACTGTCTTTACTCTGAGATCACTGTCTTTACTCTGAGATCACTGTCTTTACTCTGAGATCACTGTCTTTACTCTGAGATCACTGTCTTTACTCTGAGATCACTGTCTTTACTCTGAGATCACTGTCTTTATTCTGAGATCACTGTCTTTACTCTGAGATCACTGTCTTTACTCTGAGATCACTGTCTTTACTCTGAGATCACTGTCTTTACTCTGAGATCACTGTCTTTACTCTGAGATCACTGTCTTTACTCTGAGATCACTGTCTTTACTCTGAGATCACTGTCTTTACTCTGAGATCACTGTCTTTACTCTGAGATCACTGTCTTTACTCTGAGATCACTGTCTTTACTCTGAGATCACTGTCTTTACTCTGAGATCACTGTCTTTACTCTGAGATCACTGTCTTTACTCTGAGATCACTGTCTTTACTCTGAGGTCACTGTCTTTACTCTGAGATCACTGTCTTTACTCTGAGATCACTGTCTTTACTCTGAGATCACTGTCTTTACTCTGAGGTCACTGTCTTTACTCTGAGATCACTGTCTTTACTCTGAGATCACTGTCTTTACTCTGAGATCACTGTCTTTACTCTGAGATCACTGTCTTTACTCTGAGATCACTGTCTTTACTCTGAGATCACTGTCTTTACTTTGAGATCACTGTCTTTACTCTGAGATCACTGTCTTTACTCTGAGATCACTGTCTTTACTCTGAGATCACTGTCTTTACTCTGAGATCACTGTCTTTACTCTGAGATCACTGTCTTTATTCTGAGATCACTGTCTTTACTCTGAGATCACTGTCTTTACTCTGAGATCACTGTCTTTACTCTGAGATCACTGTCTTTACTCTGAGATCACTGTCTTTACTCTGAGATCACTGTCTTTACTCTGAGATCACTGTCTTTACTCTGAGATCACTGTCTTTACTCTGAGATCACTGTCTTTACTCTGAGATCACTGTCTTTACTCTGAGATCACTGTCTTTACTCTGAGATCACTGTCTTTACTCTGAGATCACTGTCTTTACTCTGAGATCACTGTCTTTACTCTGAGATCACTGTCTTTACTCTGAGATCACTGTCTTTACTCTGAGATCACTGTCTTTACTCTGAGATCACTGTCTTTACTCTGAGATCACTGTCTTTACTCTGAGATCACTGTCTTTATTCTGAGATCACTGTCTTTACTCTGAGATCACTGTCTTTACTCTGAGATCACTGTCTTTACTCTGAGATCACTGTCTTTACTCTGAGATCACTGTCTTTACTCTGAGATCACTGTCTTTACTCTGAGATCACTGTCTTTACTCTGAGATCACTGTCTTTATTCTGAGATCACTGTCTTTACTCTGAGATCACTGTCTTTACTCTGAGATCACTGTCTTTACTCTGAGATCACTGTCTTTACTCTGAGATCACTGTCTTTACTCTGAGATCACTGTCTTTACTCTGAGATCACTGTCTTTACTCTGAGATCACTGTCTTTACTCTGAGATCACTGTCTTTACTCTGAGATCACTGTCTTTACTCTGAGATCACTGTCTTTACTCTGAGATCACTGTCTTTACTCTGAGATCACTGTCTTTACTCTGAGATCACTGTCTTTACTCTGAGATCACTGTCTTTACTCTGAGGTCACTGTCTTTACTCTGAGATCACTGTCTTTACTCTGAGATCACTGTCTTTACTCTGAGATCACTGTCTTTACTCTGAGATCACTGTCTTTACTCTGAGATCACTGTCTTTACTCTGAGATCACTGTCTTTACTCTGAGATCACTGTCTTTACTCTGAGATCACTGTCTTTACTCTGAGATCACTGTCTTTACTCTGAGATCACTGTCTTTACTTTGAGATCACTGTCTTTACTCTGAGATCACTGTCTTTACTCTGAGATCACTGTCTTTACTCTGAGATCACTGTCTTTACTCTGAGATCACTGTCTTTACTCTGAGATCACTGTCTTTACTCTGAGATCACTGTCTTTACTCTGAGATCACTGTCTTTATTCTGAGATCACTGTCTTTACTCTGAGATCACTGTCTTTACTCTGAGATCACTGTCTTTACTCTGAGATCACTGTCTTTACTCTGAGATCACTGTCTTTACTCTGAGATCACTGTCTTTACTCTGAGATCACTGTCTTTACTCTGAGATCACTGTCTTTACTCTGAGATCACTGTCTTTACTCTGAGATCACTGTCTTTACTCTGAGATCACTGTCTTTATTCTGAGATCACTGTCTTTACTCTGAGATCACTGTCTTTATTCTGAGATCACTGTCTTTACTCTGAGATCACTGTCTTTACTCTGAGATCACTGTCTTTACTCTGAGATCACTGTCTTTACTCTGAGATCACTGTCTTTACTCTGAGATCACTGTCTTTACTCTGAGATCACTGTCTTTACTCTGAGATCACTGTCTTTACTCTGAGATCACTGTCTTTACTCTGAGATCACTGTCTTTACTCTGAGATCACTGTCTTTACTCTGAGATCACTGTCTTTACTCTGAGATCACTGTCTTTACTCCGTTACGCAGTGGCTTCCATGGTGGGCAGCAGCAGAGCCACCAGTCAGGCTCCTCGCCGGGCCAGGACTCCCGCAGCCTCCTTGGTAAGTCGGCTCTCTGACCCCCGGAGGGATGTCCACATCCTCTTGTGGCCGGATGGTCCGGGCACTCTCTAAGAATACGCTGCCCGAACAAACTGCGCAGACCATCCGCCCACCAGAGGATGTGGACCTCACTTAATGCCCCTACACACCGTTGGTAAAGGTCCTAAAAATGCGTCCATACTTTGTCTAATCCAGCACATGCATGAAATAACAACACACCTGTGAAAGTTTCAGCTCAATTCGTCACCCGTTTCGCGAAAAAATTGTGAAAAACTGGCTCATTTTTTCATCAAACCATATCAGCTCCGAGGATCTTAAAATGCGGCCAGCAGAATTTTCAATAGCGCTACCGTTTGTTCAAACCGGAAAATTGCGCGTAAATCTCAAAATAGTCGTCGGTAATTGCGAATGGACTGTGTTGGATTTATGCAAATGGTGTGTAGTGGCTTTAAGGCTTGTAAATGTTTTTTTTCTTCAAAAAGTCGTTATAAAACGACCTTTGGAAATTCATACAAAAATCCACTTTTCATGAAAATGGCAGCATTTCAAGCGCTGAAAGTTCACACCATGTCTGATACTGGTATTTACTTCCACTCGAGTAAGTTACTTTAACAAAATCCGTCAGGTCGAAATTTGGATTTAGGCAAATGATTTTTGGGGGGCTTTAACTCAATCCAACAAACTCTGAGCTGGTTGCACCGCTTAATGGACATAACATAATCGCTGCTTGCCTCATACGCAAGAAGAAAGAAAGATATAAGAAAGTCCCCAAATCTTTGCGAGATATTGAGTCTGAAATCTCACTTCCCACGTATTGTATCTTCTTCGCTTGGATGCGCAGGCACGGAGAGCTGTGAACCCGCAGCTGCCGACTTCACTGAGGGAACACGATGCGTCCGCCTCCCCAGCGCTCAGAGTCCCCACCTCTGCCATGAAGAAGGGCCACACGAGCGAGGTCTGTAGAGAAGGCCAACTACAACGGACCTGAGTTTAAACTGGCCGTCTATTTTTTGAACTGCTGCATTTTGCAGTGGGCTGCTTGTCATTCCTTTGCTCCTTTTCCCTTCCTTCGTGTACATGTATCTGTTTCGTCCCTTGTCACTCTGCCTTTGAGAAAGGTCCTGCTAGGATCGAAACGTCAGGTCCACTCAATTTTTAGATTTGCATTTTGGTAATTTTAGTCAGTAAGCAGTTTGCAACATTTTTGTATATCACTTTGAATTGAATAGAGTTTATTATCCTGAAATTCGATTAAAAAAAAAATCCATGGCATGCATGCTGAATGAACACAAAGAGACATAGTTTAACAAGCAATTTTAAAAAAGTTTTTGAAAATTTGGACTGGACCAGTCCAAATTTTCTAGGCCAGTTGTTCCTAGTTAGATTTTCCTTCATTTGTTTATTTTCAAAAGTTAAAGAATTAGAATTATAAATCAACTAATGATGAAAGAAAATAGAAACACGATGCAGAAATTTCAAAATTAGTAAAGCAAGTGATAATGGTATGAAGAGAGGAAAAATCATTTGATTGCAAGCTAACCCTTTATCGCTTGTAATAGTTCTCAACTTGTACGCTCTTCCAATACCCGTGCACGTTACAGGCAAGACGAGTCTTGAATCCACAGCACCAGGCTTTGTTGAGGGGACAGGATTCATCCGCCTCGCCAGCGTTGAGACTCCCGCCCTCCGCTTTGAAGAAAGCCAGTGTGGTCAGGGTGCGTACCTTGCTACCTGACTCACTAACCACCCTCTCCCCCCTCTCCTCCTCCTCCTTGCTGAATGTGTACCCATTCTGACAGAGCTGCCAACCATGCTTGCATTGCATTGTGGGGATGTGATTGTGTGTCAGGTTTGTGACACCTGAGGAGAATTGACATATTCACAAGATCATAGCTGCCAACCATGCTTGCATTGCATTGTGGGGATGTGATTGTGTGTCAGGTTTGTGACACCTGAGGAGAATTGACATATTCACAAGATCATAGCTGCCAACCATGCTTGCATGGCATTGTGGGGATGTGATTGTGTGTCAGGTTTGTGACACCTGAGGAGAATTGACACATTCACAAGATCATAGCTGCCAACCATGCGTGCTTGGCATTGTGGGGATGTGATTGTGTGTCAGGTTTGTGACACCTGAGGAGAATTGACACATTCACAAGATCATAGCTGCCAACCATGCTTGCTTGGCATTGTGGGGATGTGATTGTGTGTCAGGTTTGTGACACCTGAGGAGAATTGACACATTCAGAAGATCATAGCTGCCAACCATGCTTGCATGGCATTGTGGGGATGTGATTGTGTGTCAGGTTTGTGACACCTGAGGAGAATTGACACATTCACAAGATCATAGCTGCCAACCATGCTTGCTTGGCATTGTGGGGATGTGATTGTGTGTCAGGTTTGTGACACCTGAGGAGAATTGACACATTCACAAGATCATAGCTGCCAACCATGCTTGCTTGGCATTGTGGTGATGTGATTGTGTGTCAGGTTTGTGACACCTGAGGAGAATTGACACATTCACAAGATCATAGCTGCCAACCATGCTTGCTTGGCATTGTGGGGATGTGATTGTGTGTCAGGTTTGTGACACCTGAGGAGAATTGACACATTCACAAGATCATAGCTGCCAACCATGCTTGCATGGCATTGTGGGGATGTGATTGTGTGTCAGGTTTGTGACACCTGAGGAGAATTGAAACATTCACAAGATCATAGCTGCCAACCATGCTTGCTTGGCATTGTGGGGATGTGCTTGTGTGTCAGGTTTGTGACACCTGAGGAGAATTTAAACATTCACAAGATGATAGCTGCCAACCATGCTTGCGTGGCATTGTGGGGATGTGATTGTGTGTCAGGTTTGTGACACCTGAGGAGAATTGACACATTCACAAGAACATAGCTGCCAACCATTCCTATTTTTGAGGAATCATTCCTCTTTTTTGGTAAAAATGTAACACTTTTTACAAGCGCTTGACAACAGATTCTGATTTTTGGCTTGGAAATACACAAGTATTCCTAGATGTAGTTTGCTCTGTGATTCCTCTTCTTTAGCAGAAGTATTCCCAATTTCCATCAAGATAGGTTGGCAGCCATGCATTCATTTATCTCTTGCTGTTTACCCATAAACTCTCTCATGATTCAAGTGCTTTGAGTCTCAGCAACAGCTGACAGCTGTCTGTAGTTAACTCTGTGGTTTTGCTGTTGACGTTTCAGGAGGGGAAGGCCCCGTCTGTCCGGTGGGCCGATGTGCTGAGTCCCCCTGGGGAGAGAACGGCCGCCGGACCTGTCAAGGTAACGAAGCAGTGCATCAAGAATCTCCATCGGTTGCACAGACCAGACTTTGGATGACTTGTAACTTTGATTTGGACTCTAGTCTGACTTGACTTACTTCCCATGACTTGTATTTCGGATTGACTCACTGTTCATCGAGCAGGGCAAACCCTCATTGAATTGCATTCTCCTTGATGCAAACATCATGTATGGAGTCAGTATGACAGATGACTCGCACACAGACTCGAACCCAGTGACTTGCACTCTGACTCTGACTCTAACTCAAGGGGAAAAAAGGAGCAAAACTCAAACATGCTTTCACAGACTTGTATTTGGGTAAATTTGTACATCAAATGATTTTTCTCTCTTGATTTTTGTTGTATAATGTGCAAATCAATGTGCCTATCTATTTCCATCAGGTCGGTTTCGGCCCCTGGTGACCATGTTGACAAGTAGCCTCCATGCTGATCTGTCCGTTTTTTTGTCGAATTGTTATAAAATTGTGTTTTGCCTTTTTGCAGGATGAGGTTGTAGCCACGCTCTTTGCCGACGAGGACGGCCTTGTGGCAGAGCCCCAGGCTCTGGACATGATGCTGAACCAGGCGGCTTCCGTAAAGGCTCGACAGAATGAAATCCAAGTACTTGAGGAGCAGGCAGCCAGGCACCGAAATGAACTTGTGGTAAATACAGACAGACAGACAGACAGTCAGAGCTGCTGTAGGCAGGTTTACCAGCAGTTGGTTGTTTGAAAGCAGGGGTGTGATCCCTGGAGATTAATGGATCAATTGCTTCTGATGACTGGCACCCCCACCCAGGCAAATTAGGGAAGGCCACTATCTAATGGCTGGATAGCTCAGATGGAAGAGCAGCTTGTACATTAGTTCAGAGGTCTCGGGTTCAAGTCTTAGTCCAGTCAAAGTTTTCTTTGCCAATTTTTCAATTTGTTCAAAATTTCCCAGTCAGTTTTTCTTGCGTTTGTTTGATTAGAAGCAAAACAAAAGTTGAAGGGCTCTGACCTTTCTATCCTAGCCGGACCTTTCTCAAAGTGGGATCTCTCTGCCCCTGAGACGAAAGAGTTCCCTATTCCGGCAACACCTGGTATCCTGGGCACAAACCTTATTGATTTCGCTATAGTTGGGGAGTTAAATTCTTTGTTCCTGCCCATATCTTGGTCAGCCCCAGGTGATATGTGCTGATGCAGTTTTGAGTTGTGTAGAACCTCGCATGACAACCCTCTGCTAGCTGGCCACACCATCCTGGGCCAGCCAGTTCAAACAACTGTGCATGGAAAAGGTTCCATCCACAGATGTAACCATCTCTTTGCCTCGGTAGCCATTGGTTATATTTACGTTGTTGCTCACTTGGATTGGAGTACGAGGCCTTGTTGCAAATACCTTATTAGTGGTTTCTTGGTATTGCTTTTTTTTCAGGAAATGGACGAGATTGAGATGCAGTTGGAGCGGGAGATTCAGATACTCCAAGAAACTTCCCCCGAGGGAAAGGCCGTTGGTCCTGGCGTCCCAGCAGCCCTGCCTTCTTCCCTGGCCTCAGCGACGCTCCAGGCGGCAGCCAATCCGCCTCCTCTCCTAGCGCCGGGTGGGGACCACATCAGCCACGAGCCCCGGACGATTTTGGAACCGGAAGCTCCAGCGACGAGGGAGGGTGCCGCAAGGTCGCGACACGCCGACGCCTCGACCGTGGGAGCCTTCGCCCACAGCCATGGAAGCCCCTTCCGAAGGAGCCAGGACCTCGGGCATCTGAAGGACGCCTTGATGCAGTCCGCTTCTGTGGCCGGTTCCATTAGAGTGACGCAGACCGCTGATGAGACGGCAGGACACCCCTTTGATGATGTCGGGAGGAATCGTCGGGCGCCGGAGACCAGCTATCCAGCGGACGCCCACGGGGAACCGAGGATGCAATATCTGAACAGTGAGGCACCGCAGATGCAGACTTTGCAACAGGCATCCGAGAATGGAGACAAGGCGCGACGTGTCCAAGCCGTGCCGATCCATCATCCCGGTCATGCGATCCCTGAAGGCTGGGCCTGGCCGACAGACGTCCAAGCGACCGCCAAAACGCCATTCGGACCTCTTGGCCAGGACTCGGACCGTCAGGGTCCTGCCCGTCTCCTGAGAAGTGACGGAGGCCTCTCGGATCAACCTGCGTCCAAACTGCAGTCGAGGGAAGCCCAGCCAGACAGTCTGCAGCATTATCTGCCGTCGCAACATCACAGCCAGGTCTTCAGAGAGAACACACAGTGGGCCTTCACGAGGAATACC
Organism: Luidia sarsii; assembly: GCA_949987565.1. Lineage (NCBI taxonomy): Eukaryota > Metazoa > Echinodermata > Asteroidea > Paxillosida > Luidiidae > Luidia > Luidia sarsii. Next base: position 6,729,540 of record OX465109.1, read on the forward strand.
GGAAGCCAACCTTCAGCTCCGGTCTCTGATCAGCGTCTGCAAGACCGCAGGCCGTCATCCAATCCCGCCAATCCGCTTTATTCAGCGCGTGATATCGGGATTGATCCTCGGACGGACGACTCGACTAGCAGCCTCCACGCCCTGTCGAGAGGCGATCGGTCGAGGAGCGTGCACCCCTCGGAGGCAGTCGCCGTGCCCCTTGCTTCCGGTCTCACCGCCTCCACGCCGGCCCCCATCAGGACCCCGCACGCCCTCCGCTCCCACTCGATGGTCAAGGAGCTGGCCTTGAGAGACTCCCTGGCGCCCCAGAGCCTCGCTGCAACCCGTAACCCCGGACCCGCGATGATGAGGAGTCAAGACGTGCCTCCGATACAGACCCCGCTCGCCATGAGAACCATGTCCATGTGGAGTGCGGTCGATCAGCCCAGGGCTTCTCCGGTGCTGTTTGTTTCGTCCATACCCCGGAGGCCTGCCTCGGCTGCCCGCGCTGATTCCAAACACGTCGCGTCCGCAGATCCTCATCACGTCTTGGCTCTGCGGTCGGACCACGCGGCTGATTCGGTGTCTGCCAACTCCAGCGCGATGGCAGTTCCTTCTCAGGCAAGCACCAATAATGAGACCGCCTCTCGAATAGACTCTGGCCCCGCGCTCCATCCGACTGCAGCAAACTGGGCAGCAGTCAGTCAGGAGGCCCCAGCAGCTTTCCCATCCAAAGATGCAACACCAGAGCCCGTTGGCTTTAGGCCCGCTGACCCCTCGCAGCGAGGGCCCGCTGACCCCTTGCTTCCGGACGAGACGTCCGTCGGCTATGAAGCCGGCGCGAACCAACGGTCCTCCGACCTTGCGCGACCCCTGCCGCGTGGAGGAGGGCATCCGAGGCCTGAAGTTCTCCGGAAGGCCAAAGCTCAGGGGTCACTCTCTCTAGGAGCTGAGCTTCTTGTAAACGGAGGAGCGGCTGCCTTCCTGAAGAGCAAGCTGAAGCCCCTTCTGACGGGTAATTATAGTTTGATGTTCTGTATTCAACTCTTCAGGTCATAATTCCAAATTTGCTTCAATCATAGCTTTTGTAAAGGCATTTCTTTTTGGCAACCGAGTCAAGTAGCAGAGAATACGGTCCCCCAACTACCAGTGAGTTGGTTGACTGTTTAACAATTCTTGCATGGCATTGTGTGGATGTGAATGTGTGTCAGGGTTGTGTCACCTTTTTTTATAAAGATTTATCACTTTTTACCAGCTCTTGACAACAGATTCTGATTTTTGGCTCAGAAATACATGTATTCCTCTGTGATTCCTCTTTCTTTAGCAGCTGAGTATTCCTAAGGAGAAGGGTGATCAAAGTCACGCGATGTATCGTTGCTGGTAGCGACGTTTCGGTAGCTGGAACTGCTAACCTTTATCAGGCCTGAAGTCTCACATCCATGGTCACAGCAAACCTTCCAATTTAGTACTGCTACCACGATAAACCTTCAAGTCTTATCCATCAGACCTGATGAAGGTTAGCAGTTCCAGCAACCGCTACCAGCAACGATACAACGCGTGACTTTGATCACCCATCTCCTTACCCGTACCACCGCGATGAACAAGTAAACAACCCTTTTATTTCTCAGTATTCCCAATTTCCTTTAAGATAGGTCGGCCGCTATGCAAGATGCTTGCTTTGTCCAGCCCTGAATTGTTTAAATACTTGATGTTGTCAATCCCTTGAGGTTAATGCGCCCTGTTTGTTAGAAATGAGTTGCGACTTGCGACACAGTCATGAGATCCGGTCGTTGCTCTGTCTTGGTCCCACCCAGACGCGACGAGTCAGCTCTTTCAGGAGGCGCTCTTGGATGAGGAGTGCGCCCTCTATGCCTGCCGGTTGCCCAGCAAGTTTGGCCACGTGGTGAGGGATCGTCAGTGCCTTGACCCCGTCGCCAAGATTCTAATGGAAGGTGACGACATGGTAAGCATCATTGCTTTTGATGTCACTTGTCATTGATGAAGGGAAGTAGGGCCTAACGTTTTACTCTCCATTCTTGGGTGGTTACAAAAATCATTGCTTGAATCCCAACTAGTGTCACTATCAAGGTCACAAATCATGCCAAGATGTTCCCATCCACCATTATATCTACATGTATGTCAGGGTTTTTTAATTCAGTAATCTGATTGTAGGCTTGTCCCATATTGAATCTTGGAATAATTTCTGGAGCAAAGATGGTAAGTTAAGGTCTCTTGCTTGCCCATATGTAAAAACTGTGTATGTTCAGACTAAAATTTGTTTGCCCAAACAAGCAAGATCAAGGCTTCTCCTGGCCGCATTCTTTAGGCTCTGATTTGTGATCCAAGCAGAAATTCCCGTCTTCCTTGCTCAGAAGTGAGCCCCAGACCAGGAACCTTGAGGTCGTGTCGGACCAAAACAGGCCCTCTAGCCAGGAGTATCTGGAGCATTAGTGGCCAGTGTTGATCAGTGTTGACGTGAGGATCAGATCAGGCTGTTGCTCTTCCGCGTTAATAACGTCTAGATCCAATCTTACCTCCTTCCTCCCTGCCTGGCACCTCCGAATGGTTCCTGGCAGCATTTTGTGCCCATCCAGAGCAAGGGCAGGGTCTTTGTGGCTCCCGTCGACTCGGCCTTCAGCAGGTACGGCGGCCATTAGGCGGCAGAAGGTCCTGTCTCAGGTTCCGGGGGAAATGGACAGAGCTCTTGGGACTCTTCAAAGCATCTGGCACCGGACCCATTCTGAGGAGTGGGATACCGCACCTCCCAAATGCATCACAGTTGTGACTGTCGGAAGCTCGTTCAGACGAAACAACCAAGCAATACTCAACCGGACAGTAATGATAACAAATGAGCAGAGGGATCTACAAACTTCAAGAATGAATTATAAATTCTGTAATTCGTCAGGAGCCTTGCTGAAGGGCATAGGTGCAAAAGAAGGTCACTTAGGTCATTTCGTTTAATCACTTCATTGTTTTCCATTTTGTAAGGGCTTCAATCCTCTCACATCCTCTCACAGGAATGAAAACAAATGAGCAGAGGGATCTACAAACTTCAAGAATGAATTATAAATTCTGTAATTCCTCGGGAGCCTTGCTGAAGGGCATAAGTGCCAAAAGAAGATCACTTAGGTCATTTTGTTCATTCTCTTCATTATTTTCCATTTTGTAAGGGCTTCAATCCTTTCACATTCTGTGTTCAAATATTACATCATGATGAATGTAAAAAGCTGTAAAACAGCGTCACCAGACGGAATTTGTTCCCAGCAGAAGGGTGTGAGGTGATGTTGATGTCTGAATGCACTTATGCCCGTTTGCAGGGCACCTGACGAATGAGAGGAAATTAGGAATTATTCACATTGGTTTGATTACTATCACGACAAAATGCTTCGAGTTTCAAGCTCACCCAGACGCCTGCAGGCTTTGACATTGTAAGCCTGTGAAAATCAAAGGCAATCTTTGATTTGGATTTCATTTTGAAATTCACAAACTACTTGAAGCCGTTTTTTTCTTCATGAATTTATAACTTGTGCAGATGAGTAGAGTTTGAGAAAAGCTGCAAGGAGAACCGAAACGACTTTCATTGGATTCGTTCTTTCTCTGATTTTATGCTGTAATAGTTGTACGATAGCAATCAGAAGCGCAAATCTATTTTTTCAGTGTTTCATGCATGAAATAGTCCACACTAAGGGACTGCACTATCTGATCATCCAATTGTATTCAAGCCATTCGGATTGCGGTTTTCTTTTTACTTAACTATTGTGTTTACCAGCATTCATTGTGCTGAAAGTCCTGTGATGCTAGATGGTGTAAATAGCGCAATCTCAGTAGTGTAAATTTTGTTTTATAAAAGCGAGCAACAATATGTGATATGACACTTGATATTGATATTTTGGTCAATCTACCCTATCCATTTTTTTTAAAATGCACCAGCCAACCCATGTACAGTACATGTATATCTAAAATGTATGTACATTTCTTTTGTAAATATAATGTAATGTAATTCAAAATATGTTGATTCAAACTTCAAACATGTAAGGTAACTTCAACTTTCATACAACCCCCCCCTCCCCTGCCTCTGTTTCTTGTCCTTTTTCGGTTATACATGTACTTCTTTTCCCCGTATAGTCTTTTAAAAATCCACTTCAATCAAATCACCAATAGCCTTTCTTATATAAAAGCATATGATATCCATAACGTCACAGAGTTACCGGCTCTTTTCAGAGCCACACTCCTTCTCGAAACGTGCTACATGGTGTCACCGCATACCTTCCACTTTACTGACATTCTAATAACATAATCTATTGCCAATCATATGCATGTACAGGTTTCATTTGTAGGGCTCCTAATAAAGCTTCCTATGTGCTCTAATGTACAACGTTGTCTCTGAACGATTTATGGTTGTATTACGTGGGATCCAATGACCTGTTTCAGGGCAAAGGAAATGCTTTTAAAACGGTGGATCTATATCTTATGGAACCGAAGTACTGTATCAGTTTTATTCAGTGTTATTTCTAGGAAACGAAATACATGTACTGGAAAATCTAAACCCAACCTTATCCTTATAATTTCACGAGATTTCGAAATAACTTCGGAGTAGATTTCAAATATGGACCCTTGTGAATCTGTAATTCTAATGTCAGCAGTGTAGGAAGGAACATTTCATAAATGTATAAAAAATTATAGTTCAAAACTTGCAAACTGCTTTCTAAGTAGTATAACCTGAAAGAAACGAAAGGTGAGTTGTATCTAAATACTTTACATTTTCTGGCTTGATATCCAATTACATGTACATGTACATGTGCAGTATTTTGAAAGAAATGGGGTTAGAATATCTGAGCATATAAGGGCCAAAAAACTTGTTCTATATCCAAACTTCCCTTTTTACTATGTTGAAAAACGGAGTTCTAATTTAAACAAAATAATAATTGTGAAATGACAAGAGATTCAAAGCAAAGCACCCATATTATTTGAAATGTATTTCTGATTCCATTTTGCCTCCAAAATCATTTTAATAGTCCACACATATCTCTTGGCTACATCGTTTACTTAAGGTATCGGGTTCAAGTCCCGGTCAAGTAGACATTTTCTCGGTCATTAATTTTTCACAAATTGTTTAAAATTTCTAAGTATAGCATTCCTTTCCTTCGAAATCTTCTTTGAGACTTGAGACTTTCCTCCAAGCTTTGAATGGTCTTATATCCACACCGTTTACAATTAATTATACAACCTCAAACTTTCCAATAATCCTCAACCTTGCAAAGGAAATCGATAAAATTGGCCAAAGGAAACTTTGATTGGCCCGAGACCTCTGCGTTAGCGTACCAGCGCTCTTTCCATCTAAGCTATCCAGCCCATAGATGGCGGCCTCAGTTCCCATCGATAGTCAACTATAGACCCGTCTTCGATGACGTCACGGTTTTGTTTATCGGCCATCTTGGATTACACACATGAGCACGTCACCGCCGTTACTTAGTAAGCTGTGCATACAAACAACTCCACATGCACGGCGGCAAGTTTTGAACTCGTCGTAGTTGTACTACTACTACTACTGCTACTTTTTACTAGTATTATTTACTAGTTGTGCTATGGAGGAATCTCTTTTTATTCCTCAGTGGTTGTACCATGGATTGGAGGTACTTGTTTTGTTGAAAGATGATTAACGTTTGCGCTGTCCTTGGCTGTGGTAGGAGGGGGATCGTGATAAGAAATCTGTTTTATCGTTTACCTGCTGTACTGACAAGAGAAGGTGACGCAACTCGTACACTTTCGCTAAAAAGATGGACGAAATGGTTGTCGCAGGTTAATTGTGCACGGATCTATTTCAGCAATAAAGTCGAGAATGTCGAGAGAACTGTAATAAGCCGACCGTGCAGCATTCGAATTCGCCATGATGACCAACGTAACGTTAAACGAACACAAACGTGCGAGCGAAAGCGTATGTGTGTACTCCAAGATGGCGGATCTCGCTGTTTCTAGTAGCAACGTGACGTCAGTAAGAAGGGTCTATACCGGTAGTCTTTGCCTGGGATAGATTGTTTTGGCATTAATTCATCAACAAATCTAGTACAGTTGTAATTATCCAGTTTCGGCATAATATCAACCTTGTGCACGTGGTGTGGTATTATTTAATCTACATGTAGATTCATCGCCAGGTTTACAACAATTGGTTGTTTGTATCTGAACGAAAACGGGGGCGTGATCCCTGGAGATAAATATATATAGCCTGACCCATGCACACTTTCGTTTTCGATGACTGAAGACCATATGTAATATCTCCTCTTCTCCCCTTAATTCTATTCCACCCACGCCATATAGGCCTACGTGATGAGCCCCAAGAAAATGAAACAAGCGATTCGATTCGGCATCTGAGTTTGCCTCATGGATTTAATAGAAGTCGTGCCGAATGCTATTTACTGGCATTTCCTGTTTGTGTGTTCTCCATGTCTTTTGCCCGTTATCCGTCGTTCCCAGCCCCTCAGCTCGATCTGAATTCGGTTTTCCAAGATTTGTGAGTAAAGCATCTCCTCCCCCCCCCAAAAAAAAAAAAATGCACATGGCTTTTAACCCAAGATCTCTGGCTTAAAGGAGAGTGCAACCCAAAATACGAAGTTTGCTTATCTGAGCTGAGTGGGTCTTTAAAACAACCTATACATTATAACCTATGAGCCACTCACGTACAATTTCCACAAAGAGAGAAAAATCATGGATTATTATACAGCCTCCAGTGGTCGAATGTGCGTTTCTGTAAGTCGCCATTTTTTTAGGTGCAGCCTCAGATTGCGAGGGTGTGACGCTTTTGCGGAGAACTGCAGTGTGAGGTGCCCGGATGTGCGCCCTTCTGCGTGCACTTTGTATACACTGGCGTGCTGAAAGATGGTGCATTGCCAGGCTTGCTATCCAGCCCGTAGATATGCATAGCGGCCTTCCCAAAATTGTTGTCTACTATCTCTGTCGGGATGGGGGCGTCAGTCAGAAACATTGAACCATTAGGGTTGCAGAACACTTACTCGAGCTGCCAACACTGTACAAAAGCACCCACTTTCAAAGCCAATTATCCCACACCCAAAAGTTTCCCAGTTCTTGCAGCTGTATACTGAAAATTGTAGTTTGGACCTTCATCTCTCAGATTCTTTTCATTGTTTGTGCCCTTAGCCGATTAGATTTTTTTGCCAATTACCCCCAGAAAAAAACACCTCCAAAATGTGCAGCCATCCAAGCTGAATTTTCTGCAAGGATAATGATTTTGGGATGGACCCCTCCACTTCTACAGCCAAAATAGGGCCGACATTTAAAGCCAGATATGGTCCAATTACATACCAAATTGAAGAGTGAGCCCCCATGGATGTCTTGATAAGCTCCACTAATTCTGTCTGCAATATATCACTTAATAAGCCTCCAAACACCCCTTATTAAAAAAAAAGTTGTGGGTCCACACTTTATGATAATCGGCTCGGCGGAGCCATCTTTGATCAAATTCGTGTGCTGCACGCTCAACTGCCGTATACCTCCAGGAATCTCTAAGGGATATTGTTTTTCGTCGGAGCTGTCAATCAGGGCTATTTTATTGGTGTGTTCCTTTGCCAATATTATTGTTGCCATCAGCCTCGGAAAACCGTGACCTTTCGATGGATGGGACCTCTCCACCACATCACACATGCGGTTGAGCCGGCCACGGACTTTGACCTATGACCTACCACTGTGTCACCGTCTTCCTCAAGCGGCGTCGACCGTAGTCAATAGACCGTAGTCGTCGACGGCTGTTCAATGATGAACTGCCGTGCCCCTGGCCGATAATAAATTACACCCTATCGAGGAAAAGGCCACAGTACAGACGACTGTTTAATGGTTTTCTTTATGAAACAAGAACATGCGTTTTGAACGACAACTTTTATCCACGCACGAGTTTTACATTGAATTGAAGAGCATGCCTCAGAAATTACCTTTAATAAAATCTTAAATAAGATTTTATTCATTTTTAGCAAATCTCTCTTCCCCCTTCCTTCGTGTACATGTATCTGCTTTGTTCTTGTCACTCTGCCTTTGAGAAAGGTCCTGCTAGGATCGAAACGTTAGGCCTACTAAATTTTGAGATATGCATTTTGGTAATTTTAGTCAGTAAGCAAGTTTGCAACATTTTTGTATATCACTTTAAATCTTGGTCGAGGTCAAAGAATAGCATCCATACGTTGTCTGATCCCACATATGCATGGAATAGCACACCTGTGAACATTTCAGCTCAATCCGCCAACCGAGTCTCGAGAAAATCGTGAAAACCGCTTCATTTGTTTCGCGAATATTCAGCATTAAACGCCGTACTGTTCCGAAAAATAGTTTAGATCTCGGGGAGACGTAAACGATTTATTTTACTCTTTTCTTCCAAAATACAACATTTTGGGCAGAAATATTTCAGTGCGAGGTTTCTACTATAACCATCTTCAAACTGTATAAGTTTCATGTAAATCTGTGAACATTTGTTTTTCGATCTTACCAATGTTGTGTAGGGGCTTTAAAGTAAGCAATTTGAACCTCCACCTTCCTAACCACAAAAACGAGCATCGCTTCGAAGACGTGTCTTTCAGTTCAAGATCCCCCCCATCCCTTTTTCCCGAGCGTCGGGCGGCTCAGCTGGCGGTGCATATTGAGAGCCGAGCCCGTGGACTTGTGGAGCAGGGCCCCGTCAGTTATTCACGATCACCTCCTGCATGTCTGAGCATGGAAGGCAATCGACCTGCACGCATGACTCATCGCTGTGTACATGTACATGTACATGTACAGTATAATAATGAACGCGTGTGTATGGCGTGCGAAATTGACATTTATTCCGGTAATAGAGATATCTCTATTAACAGACGTGCCAAGTTAACATTTTATTACCAGAGAATAGCAATTGAAATATCTCTATTGTTAATATAGATATCTCTATTCTGGTAATAAATGTTAACTTGGCACATCTTTTTTAATGGCGTGCAAAATAAAATTGACATTTATTACCAGAATAGAGATATCTCTGTTAACAGACGTGCCAAGTTAACATTGTATTACCAGAGAATAACAATTGAGATATCTCTATTGTTGATAGAGATATCTCTATTCTGGTAATACATGTTAACTTGGCACATATTTTTATGGCGTGCAAAATAAAATTGACATTTTATTCCGGTAAAGAGATATCTCTATTGTTAATGGAGATATCTCTATTCCTAATAGAGGAATAGGGATCAGGAATAGAGCTATCTCTAGAATATAAAGAATAAAATTAATGTCAGTTTTGCACGCCATACGTGTGGACAGTGTATTATAAGTCGCTGCCCCATGCAGTCTAGCAATGCATAACTCGCCCCGCCGAGGTGCCTCATATAAAACAAAAGCCCACAGCCAATTGGCCCACATTCACCGTCCTGTAAACACGAGCGTGCCGAAGGTGATAAGAGGTGAACCTATCGACCTAAATATGTAATCTCCAGAGAGGTTCTGGTCTTTTCTTTCTATCTGTCTTTTCATCTCCTTTGTACATTAGCAGTCGTTGTATCTTATGGTGCACATCTCTGTACATGGTGGGGACTGAGCCAGATGAGCAGGAAGGGCCTTGCCGTTGGAGCCCATCCATCCATCCGTCTGCGGTCGATTACACCAAACTCATCGTAACTACGATCACTCGCAGGACGATGAGCGATGTGGCACAGATCAGACCATACGGTTTAGCTTACGGTTTAACTTACGATGGTTTGTACGTCCTAAGTTGTGTTGCGATGCATCGTAAGGGTCTGTGAAATCCACCCTGCGGGGCCTCTGGTTTTGCGTGTACCAGCGCTCTTACCACCTGAGCTATCCAGCCCTTAGATGGTGGCCTTCCAAAATAGCCAACTATATAGTCTTGACTATATATGCCTTGACAAAAGGACAGGACAGTTAAAGAAAGACAGACAACAATGAATCCAGGGTTGCCGCTATCGACAAAAAAGAAAAAACAACGACAGTTTGTATAGGAAGGTTTGCGGTGACACCATGTTTAAGGTCTCTTAAAGACGAGGTGTGGTTCTGAAAAGAACCTGAGTCGGGTAACTCGACGTTTCGACCAGTATGCTTTGGCTGTCATCAGGCCGTATGCTCTGGTCGTTCTCCTGATGACGGCCAGGGCATACTGTTCGAAACGTCGAGTTACTACCCAGGTTCTTTTCAGAACCACACCTCTTCTTTAAGAGACTTATACATGGTGTCTCCGCAAACCTTCCTATATTGATTTACCCACCATGCAAAGCCTTAAGTCTTGGGATAGATTATCAAACGTTATCAAACTTCATAAACAAAATGCAATAGGGCTAATTATCTTTTTGCCAACGTACGGCTCTGTGAAATCCACCCCTGGACTTCAAACCGAGACCTCTGGTATTAATTGCGTATACCAGAGCGCTCTAATTACCATCTGATCGAGCTAGCCAGCCATTAGATGGCGGCCTTCCCTTTTTATGGCTCTGTGGAATCCGTCCCCCGTTGTGGGTGGGTAGACGGCTGTGCAGCTCCTCGGTGTCAACATGCTCTTCGGTGTCAACATGCTCCCCTAGCCTCCTAAACAATATTGTCGGACCTTGCGGACCAAGCGCGCTCGCCTGTGCGGCACGGGTACTACCCGACCAAAGTATTGGAGGCCTAGGGAGCATGTTGACATTTAAGAGTGTGTTGACACCGATCGAGGAGCTGCACAGGCGGATCTATGGTGAAATGATGGGTGGATGGATGGATGGATAGAATGGAAGCAATTGGCACACACTGCGTGAATGCGCCCCTGCGACATTAAGGGCCCTTTTCCAAAACCCGGCTATAGGCTCCGGCTTCTAGCGTCGTCGTCGTCTCATGTGCTTTCGTCCACGTTAAAGGTACAATACATGGAAGCGGGAGACCTTTGGCTTCGTTGTAGAATGCTAGACTGCATTTGTAAAAAAAATATCTTCAAATAAGCTCCAACCTAACAAAGAATCGTGACCTGTGATTTCAGCTTTTGGATAAATATAGGAAGGTTTGCGGTGACACCATGTATCAGGTCTCTTAAAGGAAGAGGTTTGGTTCTGAAAAGAACCTGAGGGTAACTCGACGTTTCGACCAGTATGCTCTGGCCGTCATCAGGAGAATGTCTTGGGATCGGTGGTGAGACTTATGAGACTTAAGGCAAAGCCTTAAGTCTCATTTAGCTTTTGGATAACGGATACGAAGCCGGAGCCGAAGCCTAAGCCGGGTTTTGGAAAAAGGGCCCATGGATGGGATCACGCCAACCTCAGTTCTCTATCAGCAGCTATAGGTTGGATATGCGGCTTGGTCATCCGTCCCTACGCCATGCCTCTGCTCAGGAAGTCGTCGGGTCCGCCTTACGTGGAACCAACCTCCAACAATCAGGACACGATCTGGCAACTTCCCCTGTTTTGATCGAGGTCAAATGACAACCGGACAATTTCCGTTGTCACATGGAAAGAACTGTGCATGCATAGGCTATATGCCAAGGCAATTGGCAGTCGGTGGTGGCAACCCGCCCTCCTGTATTGAAACGAAAAGTGGCAACGCCGTACTGGTGTTCAAGGTTTCGGAGAAAAAAATCACCGACATGACGGTATTTCAAACTTAAAAGTGAACTACTTTCACGAGCAGTTCCTCATGACTGAATGCATGAAACAAACCATTAACGCTTGTAGGTCAAGGGCAATGAACTTTTATGTAAACATGAATAGATTGATAATCAATTTTCAAATTAGCAGGTAAAATGAATTACCGAACCAATGAATTTGATGGACCAATGAATCAATGAACTATTACTTGATAAATCTCCTGATTGATATCGATTTATCGCTGGTAGAACGAAGCAATAACTCGAAATTTTAGACGATTAACCACTGACATTTTATGCCTTTATAAATCAATTATCGATAATGATTCATCTCGGAGTCACTCCATGGATAAGTGGATGAATGGAAAAGATGGACGATCGGAAGAGTGGAGTGAATGGGTGGATGAGCGGATGAATAAGTGGGTTAACGAATCCATGAGTGACTAAATGCTCACCCAACCAAACGATCAACCAAACGATCAATCAACCAATCAGTCAGTCAGTCAGTCAGTCAGTCCGTCAGTCAGTCAGTCAGTCAGTCAGTCAGTCAGTCAGTCAGTCAGTCAGTCAGTCAGTCCGTCCGTCCGTCCGTCAACTAGCCAGCCAGCCAGCCTGATGGCCGGCCAGCCAGCCAGCCAGCCAGTCAGCAAGCCAGCCGGCCGGCCAGCCAGCCAACCAGCCAGCCAGCCAGCCAGCCAGCAAGCCAGCCAGCCAGCCAGCAAGCCAGCCGGCCAACCAGCCAACCAGCCAGCCAGCCAGCCAGCCAGCCAGCAAGCCAGCCAGCCAGCCAGTCAGCCAGCCAGCAAGCCAGCCGGCCGGCCAGCCAGCCAACCAGCCAGCCGGCCGGCCAGCCAACCAGCCAGCCAGCCAGCCAGCCAGCCAGCCAGCCAGCCAACCAGCTAGCCAGCCGGCCGGCCAGCCAACCCATCCATCCATCCATCCATCCATCCATCCATCCATCCATCCATCCACCCATTCATCCATACATCCCCCATCCATCCATCAATCAATCAATCCACAGACGGATCGACGAGTCAACTGCCAATCCCCGACTGTCATTTGAACCGTACTTTGTCCCACAAGCGGTCTCCAGAGGGAAGCGGCAAATGAGGTATAGGCCTATTCCGATTGACCAACGAAGCTTTTGCAACATGGCTGAGTCGCCTGATTAGTGGTGGACACACTCGAAGATAATTATTATTATTTTTGAACTATCCCGATATAAAAATATGCTTCCGGAGTATACAATAGACCTTTTATTTCGAGCGCATTGTGACTGCGAGTGTCTTCTCTTTTCCTTTTAAAAGAAACCTCGGCTTTATTTGAAGTGGAAGCGTCGAGGGGAATCCTGATCATGTGTAATTATCCTCTACATTAGCGGCACATGGCCCGCGATTCCATTTCAATACTGCTTCGTCATCAGTTTGCACGTGGCAATATTCTGTGTAGGACTACTAATGTGAGGTACACGTGTACGCCAAATGCAAAATTGGCGCGGTACTTCGTGTCATTAATTTTCAAGTATGTGTTACGTATATGCTCCGATGAAATAGCCCTCATGAACCCCAAAAGTATACGGTATAACCAAATCAGGCGGCCACCGATATTGGGTATTACTAATAATTGTCCTAAGGTGATATACAAAAATGTTGCAAACTGCTTACTGACTAAAATTACCAAAATGTAAATCTTAAAATTTAGTGGGCCTGACGTTTCGATCCTAGCAGGACCTTTGAGAAAGGTCCTGCTAGGATCGAAACGTCAGGCCCACTAAATTTTAAGATAATAATTGTCCTGTGTAAATATGCAGCATGTGGGTATTTGTCTTGGCTAAATGACGAGAAGCAAGGGAAGATAATAATTATCATCAAACACTTAGGGTTCCATGTCATACAGCTAATGCTTTGCAGTGCTGACTCCGACTTGGACCTGTTGACCCGGACTTATACTGACTCGGACTCGGAGCTACTGACTCGGACTCGGAGCTACTGACTCGGACTCGGACCTACCAACTCAGACTCGGACCTACTGACTCAGACTCGGACCTACTGACTCGGACCTACTGACTCAGGCTCGGACCTACTGACTCGGACTCGGACCTACTGACTCAGACTCGGACCTATACCGACTCAGACTTGGACCTACTGGCTCAGACTCGGACCTACTGACTCAGACCCGCCGCCTAGCTACCGACTCAGACTCGGACCTATTGACTCGGACCCGGACCTACCAACTCAGACTCGGATCTACCGACTCAGACTCGGACCTATTGACTCGGACTCGGACCTACCAACTCAGACTCGGATCTACCGACTCAGACCCGGACCTATTGACTCGGACTCGGACCTACCAACTTAGACTCGGACCTACCGACTCAGACTCGGACCTACCGACTCAGACTCGGACCTATTGACTCGGACTCGGACCTTCTGACTCGGACTCGGATCTACTGACTCACCCATCGACGCCGACTCGACTTATAACTCGTCAAAAATCATACCTCCCCCAAAAATAACTGCCTTGCGACATCCGACAATGCTAAGAATGTTTTGGTATCACGATACATAGATCGATCAACATGATCACAACGGTTTAGGCATACATGCCAATTATGTTTGGTGTACCATTTGACACAAACTAGCTGACAAAAAATTGGGAAACGTGTTACAGTGAAGTCTATAAAGGTGACTTTCGTTTCAGATCCGGACTCCACCTCAATGACTCACGTCTCGGACTACGACTCGAAAGATGCAACTCGGACTAGGAGTCAGACTCGATTCGTTGTGTGTCGGCAAGTCTGGCGGTTAGTCGTGCCGATGTTTTCGCACAATATCAATCCGATAGCGTTGTATCAATCCGATAGCCTTGTATCAATCCGATAGCCTTGTATCAATCCGATAGCTTTGTATCAATCCGATAACCTTTTATCAATCCGATAACCTTGTATCAATTTGATAGCCTTGTATTAATCCGATAGCCTGGTATTAATCCGATAGCCTTGTATCAATCCGATAGCCTTGTATCAATCCGATAGCCTTGTATCAATCCGATAGCCTTGTATCAATCCGATAGCCTTGTATCAATCCGATAGCCTTGTATCAATCCGATAGCCTTGTATCAATCCGATAGCTTTGTATCAATCTGATAGCCTTGTATCAATCCGATAGCCTTGTATCAATCAGATAGCCTTGTGTCAATCCGATAGCCTTGTATCAATTCGATAGCCTTGTATCAATCCGATAGCCTTGTATCAATCCGATAGCTTTGTATCAATCCAATAGTTTAATGAAATTGTGTCTGATGTTACTCATCCTCTCAACCCGTGCATTATTCAAAAGTTATCTGGTAGAATGCGTCAACTTACTTGCAAAAAAAAAAAAAGGAGATCCTCTTTCTTACCATGGGGCATTCATATTTTTAATTCATCTTTTTCTAGATGAGCTGGGTGGTTTTTTTTATTCCTTCTTTTACGACTATAATTATCTATTTGTAATGTAATATGATGTATAAATCTAACATAACTTGTATTAATGCTTATTTGCACTTGGTAAATAAAAAGTTTTTTTATGTGTGATTTTTCGTCTTTTACTTCCTGCAACACTGGGAGAGCAAGTTTCGTGTGGAGAAGAAAGATTTTTACACGACAATAAAGTATCTTGAATCTTGAATCTTGTACAGAACAGACCGCACAATGTTCTATGCAAAGGTAAGCGACCTCGGCGAACCAGGAACCTGTACTTGACACCCCGCATGAGGCTGGCGTTGGGAACAGTGTTTACGCCGTCAGGTGTGGGTTTGCAGGAAACAGATCGACCGCGTGAAAGGAGAGATGTTGTTCAGAGAAGAGCCGCTGGGTACGCACTGTGTGGAAGTCCAACGTCACTTCCTGTCGAGGTCACCACACTCGTTTACTTAGCGCCAGTTCAAGCTACTTCTCATCTGCGTTGTTAGTGCATGATGGTTAGTGGAGTGCGGGTAAACGCAACCTGCTTCCATCCTAAATCCATCGAAACAAAATCTTTCAAAGAACATTCTGATGGTTCTGCTGCATCAAGAGTCGTCACTGTGGCCATTTTGGTTTTTCAAAAGCTCCAAAATGCTGCAGCTCGTATTGTTACTTTGTCTCCTGCTGGTAGATCTCATAGGCCTATTACTCCTATATTACGTTCATCGCATTGGGTGCCTGTTGCTGAACGAATTAAGTACAAGATATTGTTGCTGGTTTTTCACTCCCTATCTTGTACTGCGCCTCAATATAACAGCTGTTTGCTAAAGTATTACAAACCCGGTAGATGTCTCAGATCATCGGATACTTATCTGCTTGCAGTCCCACACGTCCATAATTTATGGGGTGAGTGGGCTTTCTCCCATGCTGGTCCTACCCTGTGGAATGTTCTTTCTCAGGAAGTCCGTAGTATGTCCTCCATATCGGATTTCAAATCCTCTCTCAAAACATATTTGTTCGATCATAGTTTTCCTAATTAATAGTATATGTAGTCTTTTTTTTGATTCTGTATAATGTTGTTAAGCGCCTTGAGCGTCTTTGCAGACGGATTCTGGCGCTCTAGAAATGTCCGTTATTATTATTATTATTACAAAGCCCTAATTCCGAATGACTTTAAAAGCTGTTCACGACGGTCGGTATATAGCAAAGCAGTGACAAAGCTCGAACCATTATTTCGCCAGGGTTGTGCCGAGGTATAGTACTCGGCACGACGTGAATGCCCTGGCAGCATTATGGACTCCACACACACCACACCGTTCTTCTCAGAAACCAACCCCTTCCTCTTAAGAGAATATACCACGTGCTCTACACGCAGACGTGTACTGCATCCATCGTGTACAGATTCAAATGTTAGGCCTCGTGAAGCTTATTCTGAACTTCGAGAATGCCCTTCTTAAGGCACTTACACAACATTGGTAAGATCGAAAAACTGAAATGTTCTCAGATTTACATGAAACTTATACAGTTTGAAGATGGTTATAGTAGAAACCTCTAACTGAAACTTTTCTGACTAAAATGTTGTATTTTGCGAGATATGAGTAAAAGAACTAGTTTACGTATCACCGAGATCTAAACTATTTTTCGGAACAGTACGCGTTGAATGCTGCATTTGCGCAAAACAAATGAAGCGGTTTTCACGATTTTCTCGAGACTCGGTTAGCAGATTTGGCTGAAATGTTCACAGGTGTGCTACCAGTATTTCGTGCATTTATGTTGGATCAGTTAACGTATGGATGCTATTATTTGACCTCGACCAATGTTGTGTAGGGGCTTTAAGGGCTTCAAGTAGTAATGATGTTTGTGCAAATTCGTCCCTAAACAAGGCTATAAAGCCACTCAAAGTTAAGGGCTAACGAGAGAAGGAGATAGAGAAGGACACAGGAAAGGGCAAGATCGTAGGCTGGGGGAAAACATGAATCAGGAAGGGAATTCTAGAGAGAGGCTGAACGAGGGAAGAAGCTACCTCTCCGTTCTACACCTTGGGATAGATAGAGTGTGTGGGCGAGATGAGGCAAACAGCCTGGTTGCTCGCTTATAAATGTCCTGACTGGGGGGACCAAGTCGGCAAGAGCAGAGCAACACCTTCCATAGAAATATCGGTAGAATGTTGCAGACTACATTGTGGGGCTTAAACGACCAAAATTATCCAAATTTCAAAATGACATGTGTATAATTAACGAGGCTCCTCAATCGAGAATGTCGTTTCAATTTCCATCAAGAATAAAAAAAAAACAAAGAAAGAAAGCTTTGACTAGACTGGGACTTGAACCCGAGACCTCAGGTTTTGCATACCAGTGTTTTTACCACCTGGGCCAACTCGGTTGGCGGATTGAGCTGAAATGTTCACAGCTGTGCTATTTCATGCATATGTTGGATCAAATAACGTATGGATGCTATTCTTCTTTGACCTCGACCAATATTTTGTTTTGTAAGCCCCTACACAACATTGGTCGAGGTCAAAGAATAACATCCATACGTTGTCTGATCCAACATACGCATGAAATAGCACACCTGTGAACATTTCAGCTTAATCCGCCAACCGAGTCTCGAGAAAATCGAAAAAACCGCTTCATTTGTTTCGCGAAAATGCAGCATTCAACGCCGTATACTGTTCCAAAAAATAGTTTAGATCTCGGTGAGACGTAAACGATTTATTTTACTCTTTTCTCCCAAAATACGGCATTTTAGGCAGAAATATTTAGGCGCGAGGTTTCTACTATAACCATCTTCAAACTGTATAAGTTTCATGTAAATCTGTGAACATTTCTGTTTTACAATCTTACCAATGTTGTGTAGGGGCAAGAAAATCTGCTAATTCTTCCTTATGCAAACAGGATTATAAACCCCACTTCGATGTGATGTCAATCGCTTTTGACTTCGTATATTCCACTCTTCTATACTGAGCATGAAAGTGGTTGTGGATGGCAAGGTGATCTTGTGACTGATGATTTTGTTTGCCGCTTAAGCGGCTCTATGACATTGGGCCCAGGTCATTTCGCGGCCCTGGCTACTCGTCGGAGGATACCTCAAGGACGCTTTCATCGGATGTTATTATGCTGGTACCAAGGTTCCAGGCGATGCGGTTAACGATACAGGTCACCGGACAACCGTTTCCCTCCGTTTCCTGTGACTGGTCATCGGAGCTCTGCGAACCGGCCTGGTACAATGCACTAGCTCCCGGACCAGATAGCTTGTGATTGTGTAGCACTGCGATAAGCCTCCCACTGCAAAGTCATGCGGACGCCGAGAACAATGCTGGCATTTTAAAATGAGGACAGACAGAATTATGTGCCGGCAAAATACAATGGTCACACCCCAAACAAAAAATGGTTGCAGTTGGGCGTCTGCAGAGGGAGAGAGAGAGAGGGGGGGGGGGAGAGGGAGAGAGAGAGGAGAGAGAGGAGAGATATAGATGAGAGAGAGTGACAGAGAGTTGGGGAGAGAGAGAGAGAGAGAGAGAGAGAGAGAGAGAGAGAGAGAGAGGGAGAGAGAGGGAGGGAGAGAGAGGAAGAGAGAGAGAAGAGAGAGGGTAGAGAGGAGAGAGTGAGAGTGAGAGAGAGAGGAAAGAGACACTGGAGAGATAGAGATGAGAGAGTGGGAGGGAGAGGGGGAGAGAGAGGAGAGAGAGGAGAGAGAGTGGGAGAGTGGGAGAGTTGGAGAGAGAAAGTTGGAGAGAGCGGGAGAGTGCGGGGGCGAAAGAGAGAGAGGGGGGAGAGACAGGAGAGACAGGAGAGACAGGAGAGAGACAGAGAGAGAGAGGGAGGGAGAGGAGAGAGAGGGGAGAGGAGAGAGACGGGTGTGAGAGAAACAGGTGGATAAAGACAGTGTCTGAGAGCGAGAAACAGTCAAATAGAGTTGAAGAAAGAGAAAGACTGGACGAGAGAAAGAGGGAGAGAGAGAGAGAAACAGACAGCTCAGAGAAAAGAGAGCAAAACAGAGAGGGAGAGGGACAGACAGGAAGAAAGAGAGATAGGCCTAGAGTGGAAGAAAGGGAGAGAAGACGAGGGAGAGATTAAAGGAGACAGAGACAGCTAGAGGACAAGATATACAGAAGCAGGGCCAGAGATAGAGGCAGAGAGACAAGCAGCCCAGATGGTGTTTATATAGAGAGCGAGGATGGAACATACAGGGGCCTGTGAGAGTGAGGAATCGAGAGAGACAGAGATAGAGAGAAAGGAAAGTATTTCAGACGGGGAGAGAGACGGAGACAGGGAGAAATGACATACAGATGGAGATACAGGTGTATAGAGGATGGCAGCGGTATAGACAGAGGGAAGGTCGGAATTGATTGGTTTTATACAAGACTGCGTGGGTATTATACAAGATTGCACCAAACTCATCGTAACTTACGATCACAAAAAGACGATGACCTATTCATCACAACCAATCCACGATGGATTATCCATCGTAAGTTGAGTAACGATGCGTCTTAGGGTTCTGTGAAATACTGTACACCTCAGGAATACGCCTTTTTACAGTGCTCATTCTGTACCAATAACACGATCAGGAAAAAAACCCCAAACTGATTCACTTTCTCGATCATAATATTCCGTTCGCCCACGGCCCGCCCTCCCACGTGCAGTTAGTATGGGGAATGCGGGTTGGCGATATGGAATATGCAACGGAGCTAACGGACCTATAGAAACTAGTGCTGCATGCAGACATGGACGATGAAATATGGAGCATAATTATGTGATTGTTGGCTTATTGTTTTTGTTTGTCTACCCTTTGTAATTGAAGATCCATTTTTGTATCAGACACGTTACTTATTAGGTTATGTAGAGTCAGAGGCAGAGGCAGAGGCAGACGCGGAGGCTGAGGCGGAGGCGGAGACAGAGACAGAGACAGAAGCAGAGACAGGGACAGGGACAGAGACATAGACAGAAGCAGAATCAGAGACAGGGACAGAGACATAGACAGAAGCAGAGGCAGAGGCAGAGGCAGAAACAGAGACAGACGCGGAGGCTGAGGCGGAGGCGGAGACAGAGACAGAGACAGAGACAGAAGCAGAAGCAGAATCAGAGACAGGGACAGAGACATAGACAGAAGCAGAGGCAGAGGCAGAGGCAGAGACAGAGACAGAGACAGAAGCAGAAGCAGAAGCAGAGACAGGGACAGAGACAGAGACAGAGACGGAGACAGAGGAATAGGCAGAGGCAGAGGCAGAGGCAGAGGCAGAGGCAGAGGCAGAGACAGAGACAGAGGCAGAGGCAGATACAGAGGCAGAGGCAGAGGCAGAGACAGAGACAGAGGCAGAGACAGAGACAGAGGCAGAGGCAGAGGCAGAGGCAGAGGCAGAGGCAGAGACGGAGGCAGGTACAGAGACAGAGGGAGAGGCAGAGGCAGAAGCAGAGGCAGAGACAGAGACAGAAGCAGGGACAGGTACAGAGACAGAGACAGAGACAGAGGCAGAGGCAGAGACAGAGGCAGAGGTAGAGACAGAGTCAGAGACAGAGACAGAGACAGAGACAGAGGCAGAGGCAGAGGAAGAGGCAGAGGCAGAGACAGAGACAGAGGCAGAGACAGAGGCAGAGGCAGAGGCAGAGGCAGAGGCAGAGGCAGAGGCAGAGGCAGAGGCAGAGGCAGAGACAGAAGCAGAGGCAGAGACAGAGGCAGAGACAGAGGCAGAGGCAGAGGCAGAGACAGAGACAGACTGAGACAGAGGCAGAGGCAGAGGCAGAGGCAGAGACAGAGACAGAGGCAGAGGCAGAGACAGAGGCAGAGGCAGAGGCAGAGGCAGAGACAGAGGCAGAGGCAGAGGCAGAGGCATAGGCAGAGACGGAGGTAGAGGCAGAGACGGAGGCAGAGGCAGAGGCAGAGGCAGAGGCAGAGGCAGAGGCAGAGGCAGAGGCAGAGGCAGAGGCAGAGGCAGAGGCAGAGACAGAGGCAGAGGCAGAGGCAGAGACAGAGGCAGAGGCAGAGGCAGAGGCATAGGCAGAGACGGAGGTAGAGGCAGAGACGGAGGCAAAGGCAGAGGCAGAGGCAGAGGCAGAGGCAGAGGCAGAGGCAGAGGCAGAGGCAGAGGCAGAGGCAGAGGCAGAGGCAGAGGCAGAGGCAGAGGCAGAGGCAGAGGCAGAGGCAGAGGCAGAGACAGAGACAGAGACAGAGACAGAGACAGAGACAGAGACAGAGACAGAGACAGAGACAGAGACAGAGACAGAGACAGAGACAGAGACAGAGACAGAGACAGAGACAGGGAAAGGGACTGGGACAGCAGAGGCAGAGGTAGAGACAGACAGAGGCCACAGACTGCATACTGTCCATACTGCTCTCTGACAGAATAATCATAATAAAATACCCGCGTGCCATGTCCCATAGTGGTCGTTCCTGGCCGTTCCATGCATAAACCAATGGCGCACCATGGCGTGCTTGTCTTACGGGTGCCCGTCGGCCGCGGGCAAGCGTCAAGTGCACAGGAGGAGCGGTCCACCACGGAATGCAATTACCAAGCGGGTTTACTGACGACGGCTGTTTCATGTCGAGGAAAAGAAAACAGGCACACAGGGTCCTTGTATGCAAGGGCGCCCGTGATCTCGCAAGGCCTTGTTTTGTGGCCGTCTGGTTAGATTCAAGGGCACGGGTATGAATTCGTCTGAGTAACGGTTTCCTTAATTCAGTGCATGGCGTTTAGACAGCAAGATGGCAGTACTCCAGATCTGAGAGTTCGCGACCAAGACCAGTAACTGCGCAAGATCGACACCATGCAAAATTGACATATTATTACCCAGGACCAAGTTCGTAATGCCCAAGACCGAGACCTCAATGCCCAAGACCGAGACCTCAATGCCCAAGACCGAGACCTGAATGCCCAAGACCGAGACCTCAATGCCCAAGACCGAGACTTCAATGCCCAAGACCGAGACCTCAATGCCCAAGACCGAGACTTCAATGCCCAAACTGAGACCTCAGTGCCCAAGACCGAGACCTCAATGCACAAGACCGAGACCTCAATGCCCAAGACCGAGACATCAATGCCCAAACCGAGACCTCAATGCCCAAGACCGAGACCTCAGTGCCCAAGACCGAGACCTCAATGCCCAAGACCGAGACCTCAATGCCCAAACTGAGACCTCAGTGCCCAAGACCGAGACCTCAATGCACAAGACCGAGACCTCAATGCCCAAGACCGAGACATCAATGCCCAAACCGAGACCTCAATGCCCAAACCGAGACCTCAATGCCCAAGACCGAGACCTCAATGCACAAGACCGAGACTTCAATGCCCAAGACCGAGACCTCAATGCCCAAGACCGAGACCTCAATGCCCAAGACCGAGACCTCAATGCCCAAGACCGAGACCTCAATGCCCAAGACCGAGACCTCAATGCCCAAGACCGAGACCTCAGTGCCCAAGACCGAGACCTCAATGCCCAAGACCGAGACCTCAATGCCCAAGACCGAGACCTCAGTGCCCAAGACCGAGACTTCAATGCCCAAACCGAGACCTCAATGCCCAAACCGAGACCTCAATGCCCAAACCGAGACCTCAATGCCCAAGACCGAGACCTCAATGCCCAAGACCGAGACCTCAATGCCCAAGACCGAGACCTCAATGCCCAAACCGAGACCTCAATGCCCAAACCGAGACCTCAATGCCCAAGACCGAGACCTCAATGCCCAAGACCGAGACCTCAATGCCCAAGACCGAGACCTCAATGCCCAAACCGAGACCTCAATGCCCAAACCGAGACCTCAATGCCCAAGACCAAGACCTTAATGCCCAAGACCGAGACTTCAATGCCCAAACCGAGACCTCAATGCCCAAACCGAGACCTCAATGCCCAAACCGAGACCTCAATGCCCAAGACCGAGACCTCAATGCCCAAGACCGAGACCTCAATGCCCAAGACCGAGACCTCAATGCCCAAGACCGAGACCTCAGTGCCCAAGACCGAGACCTCAATGCCCAAGACCGAGACCTCAATGCCCAAGACCGAGACCTCAGTGCCCAAGACCGAGACCTCAATGCCCAAGACCGAGACCTCAATGCCCAAGACTGAGACCTCAATGCCCAAGACCGAGACCTCAATGCCCAAGACTGAGACCTCAATGCCCAAGACCGAGACCTCAATGCCCAAACCGAGACATCAATGCCCAAGACCGAGACATCAATGCCCAAACCGAGACCTCAATGCCCAAACCGAGACCTCAATGCCCAAATCGAGACCTCAATGCCCAAGACAGAGACCTCAATGCCCAAGACAGAGACCTCAATGCCCAAACCGAGACCTCAATGCCCAAACCGAGACCTCAATGCCCAAGACCGAGACCTCAATGCCCAAACCGAGACCTCAATGCCCAAGACAGAGATCTCAATGCCCAAGACCGAGACCTCAATGCCCAAACCGAGACCTCAATGCCCAAACCGAGACCTCAATGCCCAAGACCGAGACCTCAATGCCCAAACCGAGACCTCAATGCCCAAGACAGAGATCTCAATGCCCAAGACCGAGACCTCAATGCCCAAACCGAGACATCAATGCCCAAGACTGAGACCTCAATGCCCAAGACCGAGACCTCAATGCCCAAACCGAGACCTCAATGCCCAAGACCGAGACCTCAGTGCCCAAGACCGAGACCTCAATGCCCAAGACCGAGACATCAATGCCCAAGACTGAGACCTCAATGCCCAAGACCGAGACCTCAATGCCCAAACCGAGACCTCAATGCCCAAGACCGAGACCTCAATGCCCAAGACTGAGACCTCAATGCCCAAGACCGAGACCTCAATGCCCAAACCGAGACATCAATGCCCAAGACCGAGACATCAATGCCCAAACCGAGACCTCAATGCCCAAACCGAGACCTCAATGCCCAAATCGAGACCTCAATGCCCAAGACAGAGACCTCAATGCCCAAGACAGAGACCTCAATGCCCAAACCGAGACCTCAATGCCCAAACCGAGACCTCAATGCCCAAGACCGAGACCTCAATGCCCAAACCGAGACCTCAATGCCCAAGACAGAGATCTCAATGCCCAAGACCGAGACCTCAATGCCCAAACCGAGACATCAATGCCCAAGACTGAGACCTCAATGCCCAAGACCGAGACCTCAATGCCCAAACCGAGACCTCAATGCCCAAGACAGAGATCTCAATGCCCAAGACCGAGACCTCAATGCCCAAACCGAGACCTCAATGCCCAAGACTGAGACCTCAATGCCCAAGACCGAGACCTCAATGCCCAAACCGAGACATCAATGCCCAAGACCGAGACATCAATGCCCAAACCGAGACCTCAATGCCCAAACCGAGACCTCAATGCCCAAATCGAGACCTCAATGCCCAAGACAGAGATCTCAATGCCCAAGACCGAGACCTCAATGCCCAAGACCGAGACCTTGGTCAACAGGTTTCAATGCAGGAGGTCTGGTCTGAAGTTTTCTAGGAAAGAAGGGTCAGTGATCAATGGAATGGGTCCATGATAATGGAGTCATGCGTAGTAGTCGGCTGAAGTGGGTTGAAGGTTACTAGGTAAGGGAGGGGGGCAAGATAGTTAGGGGTGACTAATACACAACAATAGTAAAAGGATTCATTTCATGTATGACCAGCTGCACGAAAAAAACCTCTCGTGGTGCTTCTGTACCTTCGTGGGGTCCAGTGGCCGTTGTCATCAAACTCATCGTAGCTTGCAATCAAATCGCGAGGCGAAGGGAGATGCACAGATTGAAGGATTATCAGTCTCAAAAATCAGAGGTATCTGCCCCTGAGAAAAAGTCCTGCGATAGGATCGAAACGTCGGGCCGTTTACATGTATTTTGAGTCATTTCTGTCCATCATCAGCACTTGTTTTCACTGGGTCGTAAGTCACTCAAGTCAAATTCGTAAAAGGTAGAATGATTCCGTGCAAAAGTACTGCCACTGGGATCGAAACATCCCCCCTCTGCATTTAGGACACTGTTGCATTTTGTGGTCATTTCTGTATATCATCGGTACTTTGTTTCATTTTTTGAGATTTACATGTTGGTCATTTTGCTCAGTATAGCTGAGCTGAGCAGTTTTGCAAGATTTGTGTATTTGGCGATTTTTTTTTCCGAATCTTAAAAGTTGGAGGGCCTGACGTTTCGATCCTAGCAGGTTTATCTGTCGTGCGTGTGGTTGCGAAGGCTCGTAAGGCTTGGCCATATCCAAGACCCTGGTCCCTTTCCCCAACGCAGAAGGAAAAAAAGGTCTCGCTTTTGGGAAAGGTCTTGCTAGTATAGGCCCAAGACCTCTCTTCTCTCTTCTCTCTTCTCTCTTCTCTCTTCTCTTATCTCTCTTCTCTCTCTCTCTTCTCTCTTCCCTCTTCTCTCTTCTCTCTTCTCTCTTCTCTCTCCTCTCCTCTCTCTTCTCTCTTCTCTCTTACTGTCTTAGCAAGAGTGGTCCTCACATTTATATTACTAGTCTAAGAAGTTAGGGGTGTGGTCTAAAGAAGTAGGCGACCTATAATTATAATACAATACTTAAATGATGGAGGACAGAGGGCTTGGTCAACAGGTTTCAATGCAGGAGGTCTGGTCTGAAGTTTTCTAGGAAAGAAGGGTCAGTGATCAATGGAATGGGTCCAGGATAATTGACTCATGTAGTGGGCTGAAGTGGACTGAAGGTTACTAGGTAAGGGAGGGGGGCACGATAGTTAGGGGTGACTAATGCACAACAAAAGTATAAGGATTCATTCCATGTAGGCCCTATGACCAGCTGCACGAAAAAACCTCTCGTGGTGCTTCTGTACCTTCGTGGGGTCCAGTGGCCGTTGTCATCAAACTCACCGTAGCTTGCAATCAAATCGCGAGGCGAAGGGAGATGCACAGATTGAAGGATTATCAGTCTCAAAAATCAGAGGTATCTGCCCCTGAGAAAAGTCCTGCGATAGGATCGAAACGTCGGGCCGTTTACATTGATGAGATTGTTGTATTTTGAGTAATTTTTGTACATCATCAGCACTTGTTTTCACTGGGTCGTAAGTCACTCAAGTCAAATTCGTAAAAGGCAAAATGATTTCGTGGAAAAGTACTGCCACTGGGATCGAAACATTCCCCCTCTGCATTGGAGGGCATTGCATTTTGGGGTCATTTATGTACATCACCGGTACTTTGTTTCATTTTTTGAGATTTACATGTTGGTCATTTTGCTCAGTATAGCTGAGCTGAGCAGTTTTGCAAGATTTGTGTATTTGGCGATTTTTTTTCTTCCGAATCTTAAAAGTTGAAGGGCCTGACGTTTCGATCCTAGCAGGACCGTTCTCAAAGGCAGAGGGTTATCTTTCGTGCGTATGGTTGCGATGCATCGTAAGGCTTGGCCAAATCCAAGACTCTGGTTCCTTTCCCCAACGCAGAAGGGGGAAAAAGGGTCCCGCTTCTGGGAAAGGTCTTGCTATAGGCCTACTTTGATCGAAATGTCAGCTCATCGACATTTTGGGGGTATGCATTACTATTGGAACATCTCTTGTTGCGTTAAACATCTCTTGTGGTCGTGCATCGCTATAGTAGACAGACTCACCACGAGAAGGTCCAGTCCGGGAAACAGTCGTCGGGTAATCTATAGCCTTCCCCCCTCCATCCCCTGTGCCGGAAGCGGTTGAAGTACGGGCCACAACGCGTGCCGGCTTCATTACACGGAGTGCGCGCGTGCGCAGACGCGGGCCGGGCGGGCGTATAATATTATGCTAACGAGGCGGCGACGTCAGGGCTATAGCTTCCTTGAGATGCTTGATAATTTTTGGTGGGTGCGTGCGCGCGTGCGTGGGACCGCCGCGTTTTCGCAGCAGAGGCCGGCCGGCGCTTGAGCGCAGGAGCATATCGGGGTCTGGCCGTCGAACTGAAAGCAGGGGAGATAACATCCGCAGCGGCCCTCATAGTCATCACATTAGCCGCGGTCGTTCTGCAGCGTGCATTGGGGGATAACTTGCACCGTGCTTGTAACACCGTCACTATGTTCGCAGCCGGAATCTCGACCTAGTTCCCTCCATCCCCCGTCCTCCCTCCCTCCCTCCCTCCCTCCCTACCTCGGAGCCCGCCCGGCTGCCCCGGAGTTACGGTCTATGAGTCGGCCTCGGCGGCCGTCGCCCACCCCACAAAGATAGGTCTGCTCGGCAGAAAGCAGTTCCGCTTCTTCAAGAGCCGAACTGCAGCGGTAGCCAAGGCGGTGGAGGTGGAGGAGGAGGAGGCGGAGAAGGAGAAGAGGACGACGACAACAGGAGTCATGGGGACCGTTCTCTCCATCTCGCCCCGGCCGCACAAAGAGGGAGGCGGCGGCGGCGGCGGCGGCGGCGGTTACGGCGACACCAGCTCGCTCAGCGTCAGCAACCTCAACATGTTGTACAACAGCAAGAACGCCTCGTCGGGCACGGGCAAGGAGAACCTGCTGGCCGACCCGGCCCGGCCCATGCGGAAACACTCGGCCATGTTCATCAGCGCCCTGGGCTGGAAGATGTTCAGCGTGTCGGGCAAGAAGCGCTCGGCCAGCACGGGCGTCTCCACCACCTCCTTCACCAACAACCAGTTCTACACGACGGGCATGGACAAGGCCAACAACAACAACAACGTCCTAAAGCCCAAGAATCAGCTGGGCAACAACCACAACCACCACAACCATCACAACCACCACAACCACCCGGCCAACCAGAACGCCCAGCAGCTCCAGCGGCAGCGCTCCGAGATCAACACGAGCCAGCAGCCGGGCCAGGACGGCAACTCCAGCATCAAGAAGTCCTTCTCCTGCTTCAACCTCAACTCGCACTGCCAGTCCAACGCCAACAACCAGCACAACAACCACCACGGAGGCGGCGGCGGCGGCGGCGGCGGCGGCGGCGGTGTCGGCGGCGGTGTCGTCGGCGGCGGGCAGCTCCAGAGCCAGAACGCCAAGAACAACAACGGCGGCGGCGGCGGCGGCGGCGGGGTCGGGGTGGTGACGTCGGCCTTCGGGCTCCGCAAGTCGTCCAGCGGCCAGCTCAAGCTGCCCTCGGTGCCGCCCAAGAAGGTGGTGCAGTCCTCCACCAGCGAACTCCTCAAGTGTCTGGGCAACTTCCTGAGCCGGCGCTGCCCGCACCTGCGGAGCTTCGACGCCAACGACGCCATCGTCTGGCTGCGCGCCGTGGACCGCTCGCTGCTGGTGCAGGGCTGGCAGGACATCAACTTCCTCAACCCGGCCAACGTGGTCTTCGTCTTCATGCTGGTGCGCGACCTGGTCTCCGTGCAGGACGTGCAGAGCGAGCTGGAGCTGCAGGCCACCGTGCTGACCTGCCTCTACCTGTCCTACAGCTACATGGGCAACGAGATCAGCTACCCGCTCAAGCCCTTCTTGGTGGAGGAGGACAAGGACAGCTTCTGGACGCGCTGCTTGCGCATCATCAACGGCTGCAGCTCCAAGATGCTGCGCATCAACCGGGACTCCAACTACTTCACCGACGTTCTGGGTGAGCTCAAGTCGTACGGCAAGAGCTAAAACGCTCCCCGCCGCTCACGCTGGCGGAGCCCGAACTCAAATAAAAAAAACCACGGCGGCACTCGGCACAACGGTGAGAGATAGCAACTTTGATTCAAGGAAACTACCATTATTTAAAAAAAAAGTATCTTACATACTGACCAATGCGTTTTAGTCCGGTTACGGAAAGACAACAAAAACCGAAACGAGGGGTCCGATCCACCCCTAATAAAGTAGGACTCACCCTTTTAATCTATTATTATCACTGAATCACTCGCGTATTATAACAAAAAGTACTTAACAGAAGATCTAGTGCTAACTACGCAGACCTTTGACCTACTGTCCAGGAATTATTTTTTTACGTGTACAAAAATGATGGTTAAACATCCAGCCCGTATACTGCTGTTGTGTATATGTGTTAGTTGCCACGCAAACACCTCGTTGTGAAAACGCACACCACGGCCCTTTGAAACAAAAAAATTATTAAAACATTAACCGAGGGACAAAACAGAAAATGCAGTGCAGATTTAAAGGCCTGTAGTTGCTTGTTGTGAGCGAAACCGGTCGCTGGCTCGAACAGGAATCACTATTTATAGCAACTGACACTGACATAGTATAGCGGGCCTCCTACAGGCAGGCATTGGCACCATTTAAATACGCAGTGGGCTGGCTGTATTTTATTTTTTGTTTGACAGTGCAGCGTGCACGGCATATCTGCACGTCAGCCATTGCAGGCGACGGTGCATTGCAGGGCACACGAAGAAGATATGCCGCAGTCATCTGCGAGAAGTGAATAATGATAATACTCAAGACCAGACGCATTCCATTGCCGTTTACGAAATGAAGTCTTAGGCTCGGGCTCAGTCTTCGATTGCATTTTTCTCCTACCCGTTATATAATGTCACAGGCATCTATAGAAACAAGCGTTTGGCCCCCAGTTTCTTGGTGGATACTCTAGTACTTATCAAGCCAACAAACCGTCGAATTCGGCGACAAACCACAACCCGGATTTTGCAGGTTTTGTCCGACGGAGACCAAGCCTGAGCCCGAGCCTAATCCATGGATTCTAAAAGGGCCAGAATATAGATCATAACAAAAGAAGCACAAAAGCTACCCGTGTGTCCTGTGCTAGGTATACCCTACCACCCTGCCCTGCATTCGGCACGACTTCCTTTTCCAGACGGGAGAAAAAAGAAAGAAAACAGAGACCCAAAGCTTCAATTTCCGCTCCCACGATTTACACCAGGAAGATCAAACCTGTGAAAATTTTTGCTCTTCGACGTAATGCAATCTGAAATGACATCACTTTCTCCGCGCACTTTCGGCGTGATTTTCATTTTCATTGCAAAACTCGAACGACCTCGGCCAACTGCAAGCATTTTGTCACAACCCTCCACCCCCCCTTCAAATTTCGAAATTTCGACGGCTTCAAAAGCCGCTCGAAGTGTGATCCGCATCTATCCCCGGTTTTCCTTAAAAGTCCGTTGAAGTTGCTCGTGTCATTTTCTCGCCTCGTGATTTCCGAGGGAAAAAAAACACGAAGAAAAGCCATACGCAATTTTATTTCGTTTAAGTTTTTCTTTTTTTTATCTCATCGCACCGGACAAGGTGTGTGCAGCTGTTTGAGTTTTCTGTGTTTTTTTTTCCATTTGATTCCCGCACCGATTATTTTTTTTCCAAGATGGCTGACTACTTCGAGTCTTTCGGCGCCGCTGATTGGCGGACAGGGGTCACGTGCACTCATTATAATGAGGGAGGGAAGGCAAATGCTGATTATGCTGAGTGCTTCTGTCTGCCGCACTGCGTCCGTGCAGTATTACAATACGCACGCCTTCCCGTGTGTGCTCTATCATATACCGGCAGCTATAGAAATACCGCTTCGTCAAGAACCGTGTGTGACATTTATTTTGATATTATAATTATGCTGTAGATGTATACAGGAGGAGGAGAAAGAGCGAGAGTGATGACACTTAATTTATATTGCGGGGAGGCATTGAGAGTTTTTTTTTTTTTATATATTGTGTTCTGGTGCCGTTTTAATAGAGCTGCTTAAGCACTGGAAATAATGCTCTACCACAAAATGTCATGGCTGAGAAATTCCCCACGCAAGGTACAGCTTCATCCATGTTTCAGGCTCAGCAAAGCAAACTGCGTTTAACCCCCAAGGGCAGATTGAAGCCGCATGGCAGTATGCTTTGCGAAGCTGCTGAAAACGAGGAAGAATTTTTCTCGGGGGGACATGCCGAGCAGATTGTGCTTAAGCAGCTCTTTAAAAAAATAAATGGCCTCTTGTTCGTGTGTAGATTTTGAACAGGCCTGTACCTTCTGTCCAGTACTTATACCTCGTCGTTTAGATTTTCAGGATGGAAGGTAGTTGGCGATGTGGGTCTTTTTTAATGAATTTTACTCCATAGCGTATGCTCCACAATGGAGAGATTCACACCGAATTCGTCCACATGCCATTTGGTTTTTTTTTCTTAACGGTAGACAGGATAACATACCTCGATAAACAAAAAAAGAGAAAAAAAAATATGCGGCTTAATTCTAGTCACTCGCTTAAACGTCTTATTCCAGTCTTTTCTGCCGTTGTCGATTCAGTACTGTGTAAGCATAGCCGGTTAGAACATGTTTCTGTTTTTGTTTCAAACTATACTTGCGTCGGAAGCATCTCATCTCGTTCTCCAAGTGAGAATCAATTATGGGTGAAGTGATGGTCAGTTTAATACCTCCACCTCTGAGAAACGGAAAACAACGAAACAAGATGTATTGTAATCAAATCGATGTTAGACGTTTTATGGAGTCGAGATGATAATCTCAATTCATCCAAGAAAACAAGGAATCGTGTACAAAACTCCTATTCTATAGTCTGTGATGTTCTCGGATTAATGTACGGACCGAAGTCCTTCGGTTTTCTCTCAGAACTATACAAGCCTTCCTCACGGGACCGTCGTCATCTCACGCGGCGTTACTAGGCCCTATAACCCTCTCTCGCCTCGGTACCCTCACCGTAAACCCGAAAGCCAAAGAATCGTTCCAAGCATCTCTAAACTGCACCAATGTTCCTTTCACAAATGCGGACGACGTTCAAATCTGGAGCCGATATATCTGTCGGTTGAAATTTCTTGTTTGTTTGTTTGAAGTTTCATTGCGGTTTGAAATTCCACCCACGTACGGATGGCAGCTCCTTTTAGAAATCCTCACGTCTTAAGTCTCGCGATTGAACGGTAAGGTTATGCGCAGCAAGTCGGGTGAAATTCCCCGCTCGAATTTCAGCTCGTCGTTCTCGAAAACAAGGAAATAATTGGAGGATATTTTGTGCACCGAGTCAAATCTGGGAAAAAAAAAACTAATTTAAAAAGTCTCTTCCCGCGCCGCGTAGGCCTACTTCAATCCCTTTCGTACAATTTACCGAGTTGGGAAACAAATCCTTTCATTTTTTTGATGCTTTTTCCCCCTTAATTATAGAGTCGACATGGCCGTGGTGGGTTTCGATGCGTGGGGATTGATGGGATCGGCGGCGCCTCTAATTCCAAAAAAGGGGGGGGGGAACAAATTCGACGGGGGAAAAGTGAAAGCGTTTCTGAGTTGTTGGCGAACTAGCAAACAACATCGTGACACGTCAGCCGAAGCAGAGCCCCCCCCCTTCAAAAAAAAGAGAAAAAAAAACACCCACCAAAATCTCAAGGGTTCTTAAGATGGGACGGGGAAAGGAGCGAGAGGGGATGTAGTCGAGGACTTTGACGTCGGGGGCGAGGTTATAAAAAAAAAAAAAACCCGAAGAAGAAACAAAACATCCCAGCCACTGACGTCATCAGTCCCACGGTCGGGACAAGGAGAGCCGGAGTGTAACACTCTGGCGCAGAGAGTCGATGATTTTACCAAGCTGGTTGCCACCCCCCCCCCAAAAAAAAAAAATAATAAAAAAAAAAAAAAAAAAAATTAACCACTTCTCATTTCCCCCTTATTCGGGTTTGAACGTTTTGCCCTTTAGGCTAATAACATAATCAAGCGATCATTGAGTTATGTTTTCTCACCTTTCTTATTCGTTTTTTTTTATCATTCTTTTATCAACCCTCCCCCGCCACATCTCAAATCGTGAATCTTGCCCTTTTTTTTCTAGCGGGGGGTCGGGGAGAAGGGGTTCGTCAGGCCGATGGGTAATTCGATTACGTCCGCATGCAGTGGCGTAAGTCGAGGAGCCAGAAATTACGCAATAATCCCGTCTCGATACATAATGCTGTACAGGGAAGGGAGTGTTTTTTTTTTTTTTGCAATTTGCTTTCATCAAAGCTCGACTATACATCAAAGGATCGGGGCCGACTACGTCAATGTTCCACGTCGATTTTTTGTTTCTTTTTTGCCCATCGAATTACGGAGAGTAGGGCCTACTTATAATTCGATTTTTTTTTTGCTTTTCTTAGTGGGGTTGTAGGAATTGATTGTCATCGTTCAAATTTGAAAAAAAAAACCACCCAGATATTAAGTCAAAATTGCAAAAATCATGAGCGAGCATTCAGTTATGACTCCTTGCACAAAATGTCTAACTCTGCTTTTTTGTTCTTTCAAGAGAATGATGAGCTTTCTTTAGTCATGGAATTCTTCATTTTTGTGCCCACTTTGCGCCAAGTGTCGCAGACGTATATACGGTCAAATCCAAGCGCTTTCGTCTTGTGAAATGCGAACATAGGCCTATTTCACTGAAGGATATATCGTCAGGCCCTCTAACTTTTGAAAAACAGATCGCCAGTTTATCGGTTTAGACGTCATTATTGTTTCAACCCGGCTGTTGTTTAGTCGGTGAGCACGGTGAGATCCGAGCGCTCGGCAGCCCGTATACGGGTGTGAGGGCTTGATGGTGGCAATTTCGCAATCGGTCCATAGCGGCAGCATCGCCGTCTCTCGCACTGAGTCACGTATTGAATCAACGATGCCCGTCAGCTCCGTGTGTTGTCAGTGACAGCTCATCACCGGCGCACAGACCCGATACCCCCCACACACACACGCAGAGCACAGCGTCACCGAGATTCCGCCCGACCGCCATTGCGAAATTACCGACTTAGAAGAAAAATGATACGACGCGTAGATGAATTTCCCCCCAAAAGGGACTGAGATGCTTTGTGGTAGACTGCAACCGATTCCGTTCTTCCCAGTGTTTTCACCCCCCTCTATAAAACATGTGTGTTGTATACCCCATAAGAAGATGTACGAAAAACAGATGATATTGAAACCACAAAAAAAGAAGAAGTTTGTGTTCTGTATACAAAGGCAAGGTGCTCAGCCAAATGACAATGACTTATACTCCTAGTAAAACAGAATGATGGGGGCTGCTTGCCACACGTGTAGTTTCTATCGCTGCCGGTTTTATAAACGCGGCACGTATTTGTATATAATTGTATAAGGTATCAAATACAAAATTGGTTAAACAGCCTCGTTGTTTACAGTGTCAAACCCAGAGAGAGAGAGATGGGGGAGATTTTTTCGAAATGAACTTCATTGTCTTTCTGTGTGACCAAAGCATCATTATATGGGAGAAACGTGTGAAAATGCACTCCAAACGCATGATATACTTGCCAGTAGTAAGATATAGGACAACCTTGATAAAAAAAAGGTGAAGTAGGCCTATAATTATGCGATTGCAATGCTACGCAGTAATCTGCCATCCAACAATATGGAGAATTTTGGGCGGCCGCTGAATTTGGTTCATGTGGCTAGAACGGTGTCTCTTGAGCCATTAACAGCCGTGGGTATAATGATATGCGTGCATCGGGAGACTGGTCCCCCCTCCTCCTCTGTCACCTTCGCATTAGTTTGGATTATTCATTACTGGGATGGGAGCCAGCGATGCGTGAGTAAGCGCGCGTTCGAGCCGGCCCCTCCGTGCTGATTAGCATAATGGTGCGCGCTCTGGTCTGCGCAGGCGCGTATCTCCTCCGCTATGTATTCATTAGCCGCCTCTCCACCGCGTCCCTATACTGTGGCGACGGTAGAGGAGGAGGAGGAGGAGGAGGAGGAGGAGGAAGAGGAGGAGGAGGGAGACGGTAGCCTGGCACTTGGGGAGGAGGGAGATGGAGAGAGAGAGGCGATGATGAGGCCTAGCCTGGCTCTTGCCTCCTGTCTATAGACCTCTCGTGGGATGAGTCACACTGTGCTCGCATCCACCATCGCTGTACCCGTCCGACCCCTTGTCTACGGGACCGCGCTTGTAATCAAGAAACAGCAAGGCGCAATTGGGACGAATGAAGAAAAAAAAATCCCTAACTGACCTTCTACCACAAAGCATGATTAACACCCAGCTCCTGAGAGCGAAGCAGAAATTTCTATCATGTCTACTTTCTTTTCTGTCTTCCAAGGATGCATCTCAGTAATTGGGGAAACTGGAAAGATGCGAGAAATCTGAAAAGATTAGAAATTGAAAAAAAAAAATGGTGGCTTTGTGAAGGGCTCAGATATGATTCATTCACTCTTTTTATTCATCTTGAAAAATGAAAAAACCCAGACACGCCATGTTTTTTTGATTATTCAGGATGGAGAGGGGAATTGGATGATGAATCTCGCATGAAGACTTGATTGTGTTTCTGTATCTCTCCAGTCCTTGTCACAATTCGCATCGGCGATGCGTAATTTGATCCAAATGTCAGCGTTGTCGCCCGCGCTCTGGGAGCCGCGTTGCTTAGTGATGACTGGGCACGTGACCTACGGGTTGCCATGCCATTAGTCACCATGGAATCTGCAGTTTCTGCTCGCCCCCTTTGAACACCCTAACCCGGTCGCCTACATAGTGACCGCTGAACACGCTTTCTACGAAAAAAAAACCCCGAAAGAAACGAAGTCACCAGATGTATCGAAATAAACTGTACTAAAATATTTTAGAGTACTTTTAGAGGTGTCTTATCGTTCGTGATACTACACGTGTATGAAAACTATCAGTGTAGTATCTTGAATATGATATCATTTGGTGGTATTCTTCAGGTGAAATTCGACTTAGATAAAGTGTCATTTGGCTGAATACCCGGTTTTTAACATAACGTGAACATGATTGTACTTCTGTGTATTAAAAGATTTGTCAGTATGTAAATATATATCAGAAAAAAAAGATCTATCGTCAGTGTTCAAGTATATATATATTATTCGTGTTGTGATGTACATAATATTTGCAAGATATTGTATTTAATTTAATGATTTTTATCATGTCTCCCACCTTGTGCATCACGTCAGGAAGACGGTGCAATGTCGTAGGCTCGTTTGATTTATAATGATTACCATTAAACCTATTGGTCAGAAGAGTCCAATACGCCGTGCACGAGTCTGTTATTTCAAGGAGTGTGTATTATTTGCTGTATAGGCGCGGCAGTTGTCTCAACCCGTCCCTGACCAAAACAAAAAATGTCGCTGGTGACGGGTGTCCCGCTGTAAGATACAGGGGCCCCTGCAAACTGAATCACGGCCTGAGCGGACTTGGGGGCCCTATTTCTAAAACCTAGCTTCGAGATTTGTCTTTCTCTCTTTCTTCCATTATTTGAAAGTGCAATGCATGAATAGGGCAGTTCTTTGGCTTCGTGGGCGTTTCAACCCCGAAGCTTCGACTTCGACAGGGAACTGCAATCTGTGTTTTCCGTTGTTGGATAACAGAGTCGAAGCCGGAGCTGAAGCCTAAGCCGGGTTTTGTGGGGAGAAAAAAAAGGGGCCTTGGTATCACACGCTGACCTATGGAGGCCGCGATGAGTAGCCGCTACCAGACGACTAGCTTCGTCATTGCTTCATCCCATTGATTCGCACGCTTTTTCTAGCCACTATACTGATGGATTACAAACCGTGACGGTGTACTGTTATCGGTTTTTTGTCATCCTCTCCCAACTGTGCCCGTAAGTGCTTCGTGTAAACAATGGGCTTCGTTTGGGCTGAGGAAACCATCACGTGATCTCGTGACTCACCCGAAGGAGAACTGGCTGACTGGTGTTGACATCATGCAGTCGATAAGTGGACAAGGTGACGCAATCATCACCATAATGATTGCAAAGATGCAAACAAGTAGGCAGGTATAATAAACAGATAGCCATATATCCCTATACATCCATCCATCCATCCATCCATCAAACAATCAAACAGTCATTCATGCCTATACATTGTGTGTGTGTACATCCATCCATCCAAACAGTCATTCATCCCTATTCATCAATCCATACATTCATCCATCAAACAATCAAACAGTCATCCATCCATATCTACCCCTCCATCCATCCATCCATCAAACAATGAAACGGTCAATCAACCCAATCTACCCATCCATCCATCCATCCAACCATCAAACAATCAAACAGTCATCCATCCCTACATCCATCCATCACTGGCAATCAAACAGTCATCCATCCTTATCTACCCATCCATCCATCCATCAAACAATCAAACAGTCAAACGGTTGTCCATCCCTATACATCCATCCATCCATCCATCCATCAAACAATCAAACAGTCATTCATCCCAATCCACCTATTCACCCATCCATTAATCAATCAAACCGTGTATAAATTACACCGAACAAATTAGGCTACCAAAAAAACAATGCAAAACCAGATTAAGCCTTCCTTAAAAAAATTTCGTCGTTCGTTACAAGGACTAAAAACAGTCCGCAATACCAGTAATGTTCCTACCCTGTAAAACACTGCCATTGTTCTGAATCGGTTGGATAGAAGGCCGGGCGGAGGAAACGCTCCATCGACGTTCCCTTGGCAACCGGTTCAATCAGGCGGCTATCCCATTTCCTACCAGTGTCAGGCGGAAAAGTCAAAGTGGAGATAAGAGGAGAGGACACCCTATTGTTTTCATCCGGTGACCCTGCGTGTCACCAGGCTGCCGAACATTAACACTATCTGGAGCTCCCATTGAACACCGTATACAAAAAACGTACACTCACTTTCAAAGCCAATTATCCCACACCCAAAAGATTCTCAGTTCTTGTATAGCTGTACTGAAAAGTGTATAGTTTAGACCTTCATCTCTCAGATTCTTTTAAATTTGTTTGCCTTCACCGATGTTTTTTTTTTTGCTAATTACCCCAGAAAAAAAACACTCCCGAAATTTAATTTTTGGTTATCTTAGTCAGTTACCAGTTTGCAACATGTTTGCAGATTACTCTAGTCATTTTCTTTGGGGGAAATGAAATCAAATTGTACCTACTTTAAAGCCCCTACACAACATTGGTGAGATCGAAAAACAGAAATGTTCACAGATTCACATGAAACTTATTCAGTTTGAAGACGGTTATAGTAGAAACCTCGTACTGATATATTTCTGTCTAAAATGATTTTGGAGAAAAGAGTAGGCCTAAAGAAATAATTTACGTCTCACCCCGAGATCTAGATCATTTTTCGGAACAATACGTTGAATGCCGCATTTTCGCGAAAAAATAGCGGTTGTCACGATTTTCTCGAGACTCGAGGTTGGCGGATTAAGCTGAAATTTTCACAGGTATGCTATTTCATGCATTATGTTGGATCAGACAACGTTTGGATAACTATTCTTGGACGTCGACCAATGTTCTGTAAAAATCGAGGTCGTTAGCTCAGCACGTAGCTTTCGTGTACGCTGAACTTTTAGTGAGATTTCTGCCTCGAGAGGCCGTGGATGAAAACTCATCTCGTGCATGAAAACTCATCGTGTGCGGCGACTTGAGCTACGTGCTGAGCAAAAAAACCCATAGCAACTGACCAATGAAAGCACACGCCCTATTCACGTGGCTGCCAAAATCAAACGGGATAGATATTGGTCTCACGGCCTCTTGAGGCAGAAATCTCACCAAAAGTTCAGCGCACACGGTGAGCTACGTGCTGAGCTAACGACCTCGAGAGACTTTTTGCTCAGCAGATAGCTCTCGTGTGGCGCGTCCTATAGTACCGTCCACCGTCACCCGTTGCGTAACGGACCACGTAAACGAAATACCGAGCTATATAGGATCGAAGCCCTACAGCCCCCTCTAGCGTGTTATGTAGCTGTCCCTCGAACACCCTTGACATTCTCTGAAACCAACGAGGTCCTGGTATTTTGTTGTGAAAAGCGGAGTGATTAATTTAAAGAGAGCTGCCACAATGGTTTCGATGTTTTGGCGCTGCTCCTCTACCCGCGGGCGGGGGGGGGGGGGGGAGAGAAAGAAAGAAAGCACTCTAAAGATACACATTATATCATCAGAAAATATGAATGCTCAGTGGTAAACAAGGACGAATGTCTGCAAATGCCATAAGATGTTTTGGTTCTGTCTCGTCCCAACGGGGCAGCTATTGAGCTTGACATTTAGAATTGTAAAGACCTGAAATAGAAGTCTGTCCGAAACGCTGCACAGTGAATGGTGCATCAATTTTTCCCCAGGCGGAGAAAGTCTTGCTTCGTTCAGTGAAACTAAAAGCCCTCTAGTTTTGAATCAGGAAAGCTACTTATCTGTGTATATATATGGGCCAATTTCATACAGCTTCTTAAAGCCCCTACACAACATTGGTAAGATCGGAAAACAGAAATGTTCACAGATTCACTTGATTGAAACTTATACGGTTTGAAGATGGTTATGGTAGAAACCTCGCACTGAAATATTTCTGTCTGAAATGCTGTATTTTGGGAGAAATGAGTAAAAGAAATCGTTTACGTCTCAACGAGATCTAAACTATTTTTCGGTACAGTCCGGCGTCGAATGCTGCATTTTCGCGAAACGAATGAATCGGTTTTCACGATTTTCTCGAGACTCGGTTGGCGGATTGAGCTGAAATTTTCACAGATGTGCTTTTTCATGCATATGTTGGATCAGACAACGTATGGATGCTATTCTTTGACCTCGACCAATGCTGTGTAGGGGCTTTAAGCACCGACATTTGCTAACATGATTCATATAGGATCGCCTTGCCAACCCAAACTTCATGTTCGTTTCATGCTAGGCAAAGAGGACAGAAGCAGAAGCAACTGACATCACGTCTCAATGTGGTTTGTAATCCTGTTTACACAAGAGAGTTTTCATGCTTCATGCCCTATTTTCACTGCTTAAAGGGACGACACAACATTGGTCGAGGTCAAAGAGTAGCATCCATACGCTGTCTGATCCAACATATGCATGAAATAGCACACCTGTGAAAGTTTCAGCTCAATCCGCCAACCGAGTCTCAATCGTGAAAACCGCTTCATTTGTTTCGTGAAAATGCAGCATTCAACGCCGTACTGTTCCGAAAAATAGTTTAGATCTCGGTGAGACGTAAACTATTTCTTTTACTCATTTCTCCCAAAATACAACATTTTAGGCAGAAATATTTCAGTGAGAGGTTTCTACTTATAACCATCTTCAAACTGTATAAGTTTCATATAAATCTGAGAACATTTCTGTGTTTCAATCTTACCAATGATGTGTAGGGGCTTTAAAGAAACAATTCAGCTATTCCGGTCGAATCTAATGACTTCAATTTGTATTTATGAAATGGACTCTTCACAAATAATGTCCAGTGCAAGTGAGCTAAATGAACACAAACAACCGGAACATTATGGGTGATACAATAAACAATAACGATCCTGACCTCATCGTTATCATCCGTCAGCTATGGGCCAGGCGACTACAAGCTGTCTCCGACCACTGCGGTCTTGAGCAGAGTTGACAATAAAAAAAATGGTTGTATAGCATCCCTTCATAGTCTCCCATTATAGTTGTCGTAAATACTGCAAGTACAGTATCCTGCATGTGCCTTCCTGGTTTCCCTTTTTCCATGCGGTGGATTGCAAAGCGCATACTGCCGTGAAATGTTGCTATCTCTCAAGCGTATATAGGACTAGGCCAAGGAACCTCATCTGCCTGGTTCTGAACCGGCCGATTAGTGGAATTGTACCAGCCAGGTTGTACTCAGTAGCAATTTGGGATCCTGTCAACTCGGTTTTTTTTTATGAAAGATCGCCAATCACAAGGCCTTATACGGCCGCTCAAGGTGATGGTTAGAGGAAAAAATACAGATAAAGACAGAAAACAGAGTCAAATGGAACGAAGGTATCTATTCACGATCTTAAGAACAGATCCAGTTTGTATGAAGATGGAAAACAGGATGTACATGTAGGTAGAGAGTTCCAAAGCGTAGCAGTACTACAGGAGAAGAAGCTATTGGAACATGTTCACAGTACTCACACAGTACTGAACAGAAACAGTAAAAGGGGATGCGAAGCTGTATAGCAAAGCGCGTGCTGCCAGCGAGGGTGCGTACAAGAGGGACAACGGATGAAAGACGATCACTGCGCATCTACCATAGATGTTTAACATTAAGCGCGACAGCAGGATGTCGCAGACGCGTTTATCTTATCCTCCATGACCTTAGAGATGACCCGGGATTCACAGCCATAAAGCAGGACCTAGAACTACCGCGGTGGTGCAAATATCGGCCCACCGCGTTAATGCCCCGGAAATCTCTCGGTGGACCCGACGGTTCGAAAATGGCAGGACCTTTTTCTCAAAGGCCGAACGACAAGGGCGGTCTGCACAGCGCGCGGGGCATCGATGTGGTGGATGTAGCTGTATCTTGTTCCTTTACGTGTTAGGCCTATGATGCATTTGATGTTGAACGTTTCGTTAATGGTGATTAATGTTTTGATTTAGCATTGATGGTGCATTCAGATAATTTGCAGTTGGCTTCGGCCGTTCATTTTGTTGTGTTTAATCGTGTTGAAAAATCTTGTCTGGCGTTTAAATTTATATTCTGGCATTTTGATTTTTTGACATTGTATTTGATATTTATCTTTTTAAAAATAATGTCATGTATGTGTAAATTGTCAGTCTCATTATTTCCCCCTTGCCTTGCCTTGCCTTGCCTTGCCTTGCCTTGCCTTGCCTTGCCTCGCTTCGCCTCGCCTCGCCTCCCCTCCCCTCCCCTCCCCTCCCCTCCCCTTCCCTTCCCTTCCCTTCCCTTCCCTTCCCTTCCCTTCCCTTCCCTTCCCTTCCCTTCCCTTCCCTTCCCTTCCCTTCCCTTCCCTTCCCTTCCCTTCCCTTCCCTTCCCTTCCCTTCCCTTCCCTTCCCTTCCCTTCCCTTCCCTTCCCTTCCCTTCCCTTCCCTTCCCTTCCCTTCCCTTCCCTTCCTTTCCCTTCCCTTCCCTTCCCTTGTAGGGTAGGGTAGGGTAGGGTAGGGTAGGGTAGGGTAGGGTAGGGCAGGGCAGGGCAGGGCAGGGCAGGGCAGGGCAGGGCAGGGCAGGGCAGGGCAGGGCAGGGCAGGGCAGGGCAGGGCAGGGCAGGGCAGGGCAGGGCAGGGCAGGGCAGGGCAGGGCAGGGCAGGGCAGGGCAGGGCAGGGCAGGGCAGGGCAGGGCAGGGCAGGGTAGTGTAGGGTAGGGTAGGGTAGGGTAGGGTAGGGTAGAAATTAGGGAAGGGTATGGTAGTGTAGTGTGGGACCAGGGAAGGGAAGGGTATGGAGCATGGAAGGGATACAAGTGGAAGAAGTATATCATTGTAGGAGCCGAATGCAAAATTGAGCATTATCAGTAAGCATACAAGAAATATCTCCCGCAATTTCGATTCGACCAGAGGTGACGGGCCGACAATTTGCCCGTATACCGTTTTGGAGGCGATATTGTACATATGAAATGTTCAATCCTTGTACACATTCTAATGTTCAAGTGTCGCATTGCTTCACGAAACGTCCCCCGGAAAATGCGGCCTGGCGGCGCCGTGCAGCGCGGCTCGCCCATCAGCCCGGCCATTATCATTATGATAGCGGTTTTTCTTCGGCTCGCTGTGACGGGGATCCCGTTATTAAAGCCGTCGGACCAAGGTTTTCAGTCGGTAATCACCGCGCGCGAATGAGGGTTTGCTGGTTGTTTTGCGTGCGTGGTTACACCAATTATAGCAAGAGATCGCCCGTAAGGCCTCCAAGATGCCCTGGCAAAGCGTGGGCGCGAATACCCCCCTCCCCCCTCCACCAGCCCCACACCCCGCCGCCTGCCATTCCACCCCCCCTCTCCTCCCCCCATCACGCACATCATTAGTTGTCTACCCACTCATCTTACTCTAATCAATAACCCAACAACGAAACTACAGAAATGTCGATGTTTTCGTAAATATTATTGTCGGGCCCGGTTCATCATTTCAGATTGGCCCCGGGGATATTTGCGCCCACCCTCTGGCTTTTACGTAAGAGGGAAAACATTGGGGCAGTTTCGCATAGTCTTCGGAATTGTAGCGTATCTGTTTTGAAGCTACTGGGTGCATTGAGAATGATTACAAAACACGATGATTCCATTTTTATTTTTATTTTTTTTTATTTTTAGGGAGGGGCAAACGTATAATCACAATCACGTACACGCAGGCCTATCTCAATTTCATCACCTTCATTACGGGGAGTATATAGAAGTAAATCTACAAGCCCCACCCCCCTGGTCTTATACTTGTCATTGGTTATTGAGATTCGCCATCAGCGTACATGTTTTTCCGGGAGAGCGGAGAGAGACAGTTGTCCCGGGGTAAACATCCGTCTGCCGTGAGCTTGGACGGAGACGACGACGAGACGAATGGGAAATCGATTGAGTTTTTTTTTTAGTAGGGCCGTTACAATAGGCGGGCAACATTAATATGCGATAGGGGCAGAGTGCGTCAGTAATGGATTGGATGCGATGCCGCGGCTGTTCCGGAGAGAGAGAGAGAGAGAGAGAGAGAGAGAGAGAGAGAGAGAGAGAGAGAGAGAGAGAGAGAGAGAGAGAGAGAGAGAGAAAGAAAGAGAGAGAGAGAGAGAGAGAGAGAGAGAGAGAGAGAAAGAAAGAGAGAGAAAGAGGGGGAGGAGAGACAGAAGGAGGGAGAGAGGGGAGAGGAGAGAGAGAGAGAGAGAGAGAGAAAGAAAGAGAGAGAGAGAGAGAGAGAGAGAAAGAAAGAGGGGAGGAGAGACAGAAG
This sequence comes from Luidia sarsii, assembly GCA_949987565.1. Lineage (NCBI taxonomy): Eukaryota > Metazoa > Echinodermata > Asteroidea > Paxillosida > Luidiidae > Luidia > Luidia sarsii. The sequence goes on from OX465109.1 coordinate 6,772,898, forward strand.
GAGGGAGAGAGGGGAGAGGAGAGAGAGAGGTGGAGAGATAGGGAAGGAGAGAGAGGGAGGAGATAGAGGGAGAGTGAAGCTGAGAGAGGGAGAGAGAGAGAGTGGATAGAGAGGCAAGGAGAGGGAAGGAGGGAGAGAGAGTCAAGGCGGAGGCAGAGAGAGAGGGAATGAGAGAGAGGGAAGGAGAGACAGAAGGGGGAGAGAGGGAAGGACAGAGAGAGGTGGAGAGATATGAAAAGAGAGAGAGGGAAGGAGATTGGGGAGAGGGAAGCAGAGAGAGGGAAGCCGAGAGAGAGTGGAGAGAGAGAGGGGGGAGGGAAGGAGAGAGGGAGGGAGAGAGAGAGGCAAGAGGCAAGGAGAGAGAGGTGGAGAGAGAGGGAAGGAGAGACAGAGGGATGGAGAGAGAAGGGAGGAGGGAGAGGCGGAGAGAAAGAGGGAAGGAGGGACAGAGGGAGGGAGAGAGAGGGGAGGAGGGAGGGAGGGAGAGGCAGAGAGAGAGAGAAGGAGAGTCAGAAGGAGGGAGAGAGGGAAGGAGGGAGAGGAGGAGAGATAGGGAAAGAGAGAGAGGGAACTTGATAGGGGAGAGGGAAGCAGATCGAGAGAGGGAAGGAGAGAGAGAGTGGAGAGAGGAGGAAGGAGAGAGAGGGAATGGATAAGAGGTAAGGAGAGAGAGGGAACTTGATAGGTGAGAGGGAAGCAGATCGAGAGAGGGAAGGAGAGAGAGTGGAGAGAGGGGGAAGGAGAGAGAGGCAAAGAGAGAGAGAGGGGTGGAGAGAGAGGGAATGAGAGAGAGAGGGGGCGGGAATGGAGGGGTTGGGGGAAGAGAGACAGAGAGACAGAGAAAACAGAGCGGGAGGACTGAGTGATAGTCACATAAACTAAGAGATTTAAAGAGAGTGGAGACAGGAGATAATAGGAAAGAGGCTCAGTGAGACAGGAACACACAGAGAGAGAAAAACCACGGCAGTCCCTCATTTGAGCGATGGCCATCGGACATGCTAAGAGAAAGTGATATCCTCGGAGGTATTGGATTGTTATGACAGCGACCAGCGGGCTTGATGCGGGCATGATTGGATGGCTTACAGTGCTAGTGACGCGGCGAACTCAAAGCAATGACAGCGAAAGGCAGCACACACTAGAAAATGAGCGTCCGTCATGGTATAGGCCGCGGTGAATAAGAAAAACAGAAACGCACGCAAGACCAAACATTCTAGAAATTCCCGTCAGGTGGGGGGGGGGGGCTCTCAGTTTCGGTGGCAATATGAGGAATACCTTATAAGATTGCCAAAGAAAATAGACCTATTTTAAAAACCTAAATCGAATTGCACAAGGGTTTGTGCATGGGCATTGCATGCTACCCAGGGTTGCGCCGCTGAGAGAGAAGTATAAAGGCTGCGGTCCGAATTCTTCGGCTGCGGCTTGAAAGTACGCGCACGAGTCTACGGAAGTCGCCAGCAAGCGGCTGCGGCCAGTTCCCATAGGGTTTGCGTGTGACTTCTAGCCGCAGCCAGTGATATTCGGACACGGCCTAAATTGCACGGAGCGGCCATGTTGACATTAAACAAAGTAGGTCCCAGTGTGAACGCGGCTTCAATCTGAACGATTTTCTTCCAATGCCGCTGCTCTTGGCCGATAATTTGCGAATTATTCCTGAATGGCCGCATCATCTAAAACACCACCCCCTCTCCAAGCCAATTTGGTGCTGGATTTCGCGGACCCCACGCCCCCCCCCCCACATATAAAGGGGGTCTATTTCAAATCCCACGAGTCGCATAGGCCTATGGGAAAGAATTGAAAAACAAATATATGAATGTCGCCCAACACAAGGCCCCAAAAGACCACTCAAGGTGAGGGCTAAAAGAAAGGAATACGGAGAAGAACCAGGAGCATGATAGATCAGGAGGAAGAAAGATTAGTGTGCATGTTTCGCTTGAATTCAGACAAGTTATAAGAAAGGGGAAACAGTTTGCAGGTATACTGGTATATAGAGAATTCCATAGTGCAGAAGTACCGGTACCGCCCAGTATAGACGTCAATCCGGCACTAAAGCAAATTAGGTATTTCAATCTACCCTTCAATTTCGCCAAGAGGAAAAGCCACTCACCCTCGACCATAGCAAAAAATGTAGGCCCTACTTGATTTTACCGGATGGCATATCATTTGCATGGATATTCAAGAAAATACGTTGTTCGCATCGGCATATGGTGATTCACCGACCAATGAAGTCCTTCTCCGCCGCATTGGTTGTTAATAAGGAGCGGCCATATTGTCGACCTGTTTAGAAGGCTGCATCGGGAGTATTTCGAGGCCAAGGCGCATGAGCACACCGCGTCACCCACTCCGAGCTCAAACGAGCTCCGCGCCGATGTCGGGCCGACGTGTGGTGACGTCAGTGACGTCACGGACCGAAGCACTCTCGTGCGAGTATTCGTGCGCGCTTCAGCGTTCACTCTCTCGCACCTCGCGAGTTGATATTCGGCGGCGACCGAAGTACGAAAAGTTCACTATTCAACACATAATGCAATCTATACAACACTGGTAATAATTATTATAAAAGACAGATCCGCAGTGGTTGATTATACTTCCGTTGTCTAGACATTGTGCGGCTGTGGATTTTGCGGTATTGGGAATTTTTTTTGCCGTTGTGGGGGATGTTGTTGACAGATTAATACCATTTTAGATTTGTCACGAATCTCAGCGACTCGCGGTTATACCGACACCGCATGACCAGCGGTTCAACGAGTTCCTGCTGAAAATGCTTTTAAAAGAAAAACCGACCGAATGGGGAAAGCTTGGTTAGGATTCGCACCCGCGACACCCGTTTTCCAGTGAAAGGCGTGTGGCCGGGTCTAGCAGCGAGCCACAGATATATACTCTACCTATAGCGCCTTCTATGGCCCTTTTTCCAAACGCAGTGGCTGTTGTGACGGCAGTCGTCCGTGTGGTTCCCTGACTTCACAGTATTTGTCAGGATGTTTAGCTCTTGGAACCAGACTATCAGCTAATAGACTGGTTCAACCAGCCTGCAATGCTGACGAAATACAATTTAGTCAGGGAACCACACGGACGACTGCCGTAACAACAGCCACTGCGTTTTCCAAAACTCGGCTTAGGCTCAGGCTCCGGCTTTGTCTCAATTTCTTGTATCCATTTTAAAGTACAAGACATGAGAGGCCTTTGGCTTTGTTTGTTGATGTTGTACTGCGTTTTGAAAAAAATAGGCAATAGGCAATATGCAAAGGTTCTAGTTCAACAGAGAACTCCAACCTGTGTTTTCAGGTTTTTGAATAACAGAGACGAAGCCGGAGCCGAAGCCTAAGCCGGGTTTCGGAAAAAGGGCCTAAGTATTCGAACGGCATTTTGAAAGGAAAACACTCCTCATTCCAGCTGGTTGGTATTGCCTGATTCCATGCACATTTCAAATAAGTGCGACGGGAGACCTTTAAAATGTTGGTCTTACCGGGTTTGTCGACGGGCCACACACCGAGTACATCATGGTCTTGTGGAAAGGGACCCATTTTGGGAAGAACTTATAAGGACTAGAGTGACTTCTAACCCGAGAATTTGTCTGTCCAATTCTAACCGACATTCTTTCTTTTATTCTATAGGACTAATACTAATGAAATTAATAACGAAACCAGATTCAAGGAAGAATGATTTCTTTACCTATTTGGATGGGTAGAAATAGGTGCATGCATTCAAATGAGTCATTCGAAGTTGATAAAGATTGTTTTATTATTTCCGTCTAATTGTAACGTTATGGTTGCTCTTTTATTTTACAACTCATCGACAGTTACAAAATATTCAGAACGTGTCTGTATTATTCTCTGGTCTTCTCCAAATTGAATAAGATTTAATAACTCAAGCCAGAGTGGACCACATACAAATTGCGGTGTTAATAATCGGAGCAGATTTCGCCAGTCAGGTCCCTGCCGATCCTCAATGATCCACAAACAAAGGAAATGGAATCTGACTAGGAAAAAATACCATGAAGTTAATACAACAACTGTTGCAAACTGCTCACTGACTGAAATGACCTGGCATGCACACATCTTGCAAACTGCTCAGCTCAGCTATACTGAGCAAAATGACCAAAATGTAAATCTCAAAAATGAAACAAAGTACCGATGATGTACAGAAATGACCACAAAATGCAACAATGCCCTCCAATGCAGAGGGCTGATATTTCGATCCCAGTGGCAGTGCTTTTGCACGGAATCATTCTGGCTTTTACGAATTTGACTTGTGTAACTTACGACCCAGTGATGAAAACAAGTACTGATGGTATACAGAAATGACCCAATAATGCAACAAAGGCCGATGTTTCGATCCCATAGGCAGTACTTTTCCACGGAATCATTTTGCCTTTTACGAATGTGACTTGTGTGACTTACGACCCAGTGATGAAAACAAGTACTGATGGTATACAGAAATGACCCAATAATGCAACAAAGGCCGATGTTTCGATCCCATAGGCAGTACTTTTCCACGGAATCATTTTGCCTTTTACGAATGTGACTTGTGTGACTTACGACCCAGTGATGAAAACAAGTACTGATGGTATACAGAAATGACCCAATAATGCAACAAAGGCCGATGTTTCGATCCCATAGGCAGTACTTTTCCACGGAATCATTTTGCCTTTTACGAATTTGACTTGTGTGACTTACGACCCAGTGAAAACAAGTGCTGATGGTATACAGAAATGACCCAATAATGCAACAAAGGCCGATGTTTCGATCCCATAGGCAGTACTTTTCCACGGAATCATTTTGCCTTTTACGAATTTGACTTGTGTGACTTACGACCCAGTGAAAACAAGTGCTGATGGTATACAGAAATGACCCAATAATGCAACAAAGGCCGATGTTTCGATCCCATAGGCTGTACTTTTCCACGGAATCATTTTGCCTTTTACGAATTTGACTTGTGTGACTTACGACCCAGTGAAAACAAGTGCTGATGATGTAGAAAAAAATGACCCAAAATTCAGCAACAATAATATCCTGAGCGACGTTTCGATCCTATAGCAGGACCTTTTCTCATGGGCAGATACCTTTGGCGTAACGTATAGGTTTCAAGTCACGGTCGGGTCCAATTCTCTCTGGTTGTTTTTCTTCTTGTGTTTGTTTCCTCAAAGATCGAGCAGAGTCGGAAATGAGTTGAAATACTGATGAATCCACAAACTGCATTCGGGTCGAAAGGAAATGTGCGAGCTTTCATTGAAAGTTGTGCTTTTCCCACGCAAAAGAGCGCAGGTCACGTCGTATTTCCTGAGCCATTTTTGTGCGTGGTAATGCCGTCCTTGTGTGATACCCCCTAAGCCATGAGGCAAGCAATTTTCGACTGACGGCAATGAAACAAAAAGCGAAAGACGAACGGTGCTTTGTTTGTTACAAGCTGAAGAAAAAAACCCCAATGCGGGTCGAAAGTGGTTCGTTGGTTTGAGATGTGTCACGCCGATACAACATTGGGAAGACCAGAAAACATCGGTGTCCACATAATTTATTTCCTTCTAATTTACACAGTTTGTAGATGGTCGTGATAGAATCCCCATCATGTTGAAATCGTACGGTCTGGGATGCTGTACTTCTCGAGAAATCTTCACTTAAACATTGACAAACAGTTTATTATTCGTGGGTAATAAAGTATTTCTTAACAGAACGATGCGAAAACCGTGACGGTGTTTCGTCTTTTCTACTTTCTCAGATTACCATTGGTGTTCAAACCTTCTCACTATTGCTTTTTTTGGAATGTTATATCGTTTAACACACAAACTGTGGCAATCTTTTGACTTTTACCAATGTTGTATAGGGCCTACCGTGCCAACGTTTTTATCAAGATCTGATGTCCTATTGGATTGGGAATCCCACACAGTTTGGGCCAAATTGGAGCGAACTACTGATTGATATCATATTAGATTTTTAACCTCTGATCACAGCCCAATTTCATAGAGCCGCTTAAGCAAGAAAACCTGCTTAGCATGAACATTCGTCCTTGTTTAATTCAAGATTGCCGGCCATATTTGACTTGATGATTGCTGCCCTCAACTTATAGTCCAATCATGGGTGCTTATCATAAAACACAAGCTGAACTTTGGTTGGCAACTCGACTTCATTTAAGACCAAGGTTGTTCATGCTTTTCATGGAAATGTTGGTGCATAAAGCCCCTACGCACCATTGGTAAAGGTCTTAGAAACGCGTCCATACTTTGTCTAATCCAGCAATATTATAATTATGCATGAAATAATAACACACCTGTGAAAGTTTCAGCCCAATCCGTCAAATATGTTGCAAGAAAATGGTGAAAAACTGGCTCAATTTTCATCAATCTGTGTCAGCTTCGAGGGTCGTAAAATGCAATGAATTTTCAACGGGTTTAGACCGGAAAATTGCGACTAAATCTCGAAACAGTCGCCGGTAATTGCGAACGGACCGTGTTGGACTCGTGCAAAATGATGTGTATGGGCGTTAGGCCTGGGCTTTTCCAAAAGTCGCTTTAAAACGACCGTTGGAAATTCATACAAAATTTCACTTTTCATGAAAATGGCAGCATTCCAAGCGCTAAAAGTTCACAGCATGTCTGATATTTGGTATCTACTTCCACTTGAGTAAGTTACTATAGCAAAATTCGTGTGGTCGAAATTTGGATTTGTGCAAATTAATGGTGTGTAGGCGCTTTAAGCAGCTCTATTAGATTGGCCCCTGTACAGTTATTTGAACCAACGTTTAGCGAAGCCTTGATTTATAATATTTTGTGGACAGAAATTTTATGTAGGCCAAATGGTTCGTGTCTAAAATGGAACTCCCTTGATATAATACACTAGGCCTTTACAAAATGATGAAACCGAAAGTCGTCAGTTTGCAGTTTCAATTCAATCTTTTTTTTAAGGAAAAAGAGCCTTTTCTCAAAGGCCTTTGAGAAAGATCCTGCCAGGATCGAAACACCGGGCCGTCTTTCGTTTTGAGAACATCCTGAGTGTGATAAATTTAGTCAGTTAGTATTTTGCAACATTTTGTATTTGCGTGTGTGTGTGTGTGCAATTTGCGTTCTGAGATGGATGTCTGTACCGAAGGATTATTTTGGGATTGAGGATTTAAGATCGACCTTTAACGATTCATGAGAAATCTTTGGATAAGACCACACAATAAAGGAAATCACTTTCATGGAATGAAAGCGGAAGTATATACTGCGGCTTGATGCATTGCACAGAGGCTGTTAGGACCAATACCAGTCACGCGTTGTCTGTTGGCCACCGTGACCCTTGATAATTAACAGCGCGAGAGATTTGTTGACCCACCCAAAACAAACCAAGATATGAAGCCGAACAATGAAATTCTTGCTCGTCAGCGAACTCTTATAAAGGAGTTTAATTGGTAATTAGTATGGGGCTCAGTCCTGTAAGAAAGGCTTCCCTTACCATTAGTGCTGACCTGATCATCTCTCTCCCCCTCTCTCTGTCTCCTCTCTCTCTCCTCTCTCTCTCTCCTCTCTCTCTCCCTCTCTCTCCCCCTCTCTCTCTCCCCTCTCTCTCCCCGCCCTCTCTCTCCTCTCTCTCCTCTCTCCCTCCCTCTCCCCTCTCTCTCTCTCCCTCTCTATCTCCCCCTTTCTCTCTCTCTCTCCCGCCCTCTCTCTCATCTCTCTCTCCTCTCTCTCTCCCTCTCTCTCCTCTCTCTCCTCTCTCTCCCTCTCCTCTCTCTCTACACCCTCTCTCTATCCCCTCTCTCTAACCTTCTCTCTCCCTCTCTCACCTTCTTTCTCTCTCTCCCCACCCCCCTCCATCTATCCCTCTCTCTCCCCTCTCTCTATATCCGCTCTCTCTCAATCCCTCTCCCTCGGTCTCTCTCTCTCTTCTTTCTCTCTCTTCCTCTCTCTCCGTCTCCCTCTCTCCACCTCCCTCTCTCTCCGGCACCCCTCTTGCTCTCTCCACTTGCTCTCTCCTCTATCCCTTTATATTTCTCTTTAGGCCTATATACTGCCTCTCCCTCTCTTACCCTCTATGTTACTCATCTCCTCCATCATTCCTTCTCTCTTACTCTCTATCCCGCTTTCTCTTCATGCTCTTACTAACCATCCCTCCCTCTTGCTCTCTCTCTCTGTTACATCCCGCCCTAGTACCCCGAGTCTTTCACGCGGTACATACAACACGTAGCTCGTGAATAGCATTCAGAGCGAGTCGCTTGGATTCGCTAACGCGTATAGAGTGACCTTGCACATGATTGTACACATGTGCTCTGCGCTCGCGAACACCCGCTAGGCTACAGCAATGCCTAATCACGCACGTGCCAGCAATAACGCAATACTCACGTCACACTTAAATACTCAGCAAGAAAAACAAAAAACAAGAGGTGTCTGTTGATGCATGCGATTAGCTTACCCGGTTGCTCTGACGTCATCACCTCAAGATGACGACATGGCACTGGGTTTCATCAATCATGTAGGCCTTCATCTCAGCAGATATGCGTGACTCGTAAGAGTTGGCATTTTAAAAAGTTTTTTGAAAGAGTAGGTTTTTGAAAGAGTTGGTATTTGAAAGAGTTGGTATTTGAAAGAGTTGGTTTTTGAAAGAGTTGATATTTGAAAGAGTTGGTATTTGAAAGAGTTGGTTTTTGAAAGAGTTGGTATTTGAAAGAGTTGGTATTTGAAAGAGTTGGTATTTGAAAGAGTTGTTATTTGAAAGAGTTGGTATTTGAAAGAGTTGGCATTTGAAAGAGTTGTTATTTGAAAGAGTTGTTATTTGAAAGAGTTGTTATTTGAAAGAGTTGGTATTTGAAAGAGTTGGTATTTGAAAGAGTTGGTATTTGAAAGAGTTGGTATTTAAAAGAGTTGGTATTTGAAAGAGTTGGTATTTGAAAGAGTTGGTATTTGAAAGAGTTGATATTTGAAAGAGTTGTTATTTGAAAGAGTTGTTATTTGAAACAGTTATTATTTGAAAGAGTTGTTATTTGAAAGAGTTGTTATTTGAAAGAGTTGTTATTTGAAAGAGTTGGTATTTGAAAGAGTTGGTATTTGAAAGAGTTGGTATTTGAAAGAGTTGGTATTTGAAAGAGTTGGTATTTGAAAGAGTTGGTATTTGAAAGAGTTGGTATTTGAAAGAGTTGGTATTTGAAAGAGTTGGTATTTGAAAGAGTTGGTATTTGAAAGAGTTGGCATTTGAAAGAGTTGGCATATGAAAGAGTTGATATTTGAAAGAGTTGATATTTGGAAAAGTTGGTATTTGAATGAGTTGGTATTTGAAAGAGTTGATATTTGAAAGAGTTGGTATTTGAAAGAGTTGGCATTTGAAAGAGTTGGTATTTGAAAGAGTTGGTATTTGAAAGAGTTGGTATTTGAAAGAGTTGGCATTTGAAAGAGTTGATATTTGAAAGAGTTGATATTTGTAAGAGTTGGTCTTTGAAAGAGTTGATATTTGAAAGAGTTTATCTTTGAAAGAGTTGGTATTTGAAAAAGTACTGTTGGTATTTGAAAGAGTTGTTATTTGAAAGAGTTGTTATTTGAAAGAGTTGTTATTTGAAAGAGTTGTTATTTGAAAGAGTTGTTATTTGAAAAAGTACTGTTGATATTTGAAAGAGTTGGTATTTGAAAAAGTACTGTTGGTATTTGAAATAGGCTAGTTGTCCTTTGAAAAAGTTGTCATTTGAAAAAGTTGTCATTTGAAATAGTTGTCATTTGAAATAGTTGTCATTTGAAATAGTTGTCATTTGAAATAGTTGTCATTTGAAATAGTTGTCATTTGAAATAGTTGTCATTTGAAATAGTTGTCATTTGAAGTAGTTGTCATTTGAAATAGTTGTCATTTGAAATAGTTGTCATTTGAAATAGTTGTCATTTGAAATAGTTGTCATTTGAAATAGTTGTCATTTGAAATAGTTGTCATTTGAAATAGTTGTCATTTGAAATAGTTGTCATTTGAAATAGTTGTCATTTGAAATAGTTGTCATTTGAAATAGTTGTCATTTGAAATAGTTGTCATTTGAAATAGTTGTCATTTGAAATAGTTGTCATTTGAAATAGTTGTCATTTGAAATAGTTGTCATTTGAAATAGTTGTCATTTGAAATAGTTGTCATTTGAAATAGTTGTCATTTGAAATAGTTGATTATTTGAAAGTGCTACCGGTAGTATTTGGAGGAGCTGTCATTTAAATATTTTCAGATAGCTGTTTGAACCAACGTTAGCCGCAGGATTCCAAGACAGGCTTCAATTTGGTTCACAGTGGGTCAGAGATATGATATTTCACAGTGCGGTTTGAGGCAAGACCTACCCCTGAGTAGTATAGTACAACCGGCACAATGCACCGCCTATATACGAGGCCGAGTCACGCGTGGTCTTCGGTCGCCGGGCGGTCACAGGCGGACAAACGGGGCAACTGTTCGGGGTGCACCACACAAAATCCATCCAAGATGGCTCTGCCGAGCTGATTATCATAAAGTGTGTACCCACAACTTTTTTTTAATAAGGGGTCTTTGGAGGCTAATTAACTGATACATTGTAGAACAAGTGAAGTTTAAGACAACCTGGGGGTTCACTCTTCAATTTGGTACGTAATTTGGACCATATCTGGCTTTAAATGTGGCCCTATTTGGCTGTGGAAGTGGAGGGGTCCATCCCAAAATCCTTGCAGAAATTCGGCTTGGACGGCTACACATTTTGGGGGTGTTTTTTTCTAAGGGTAATTAGCAAAAAATCTAATCGGCTAAGAGCACTAAAATTGAAAAGAATCTGAGAGATGAAGGTCCAAATTACAATTTTAAGTATAGCTACAAGAACTGAGAGACTTTTGGGCATGGGATTATTGACTTTGTAAGTGAGTGTTTTTGTACAGTGTTCAATGGGAGCTCGATTTAGTGTTCTGCACCCTTCGGGCCTGTTCTAAGAAGAAAACACTTCCACCAACCGTTCATATCAGGTGAGTGTCTGGTGGTTAGCCTGTAGGGAGGAGTGCCGGTGGTTTTTAATGAATCACACCTCGCAAGACCAGGGCTCGTTGCCCTACCCTCTCCGCGCCACTCCCCGCGGTGAACACGGTTCATCAAGCGGTGTGCGGGTTCGGCCTGCCCGACCCGACCCGACCGAAGACGTGAATCATCGGCAGAGTGACAGTCGAGGTACTGTGGTCGGCGGGGTCCTCCATCCCCTCTCCCCTCCCCACTCCTGCCGGGAGGCTAAAGATCAGAACGCGCCGCGCAACGGAGGCTGGGTTCGTGAGATCCGCGGCCATTACGAGGGACCATTCCGAGATCTAGGTGAAGACCTAATAGACCACACGCTCACTCGTACACTTATCGCTGTATCGGGGGTTCCTAAGCGACCATGGTGTCAGAGCGTGTGCGGTAAACTTCCTAATAAAGTCACCAGTAAGATGTACATGAAGTAAGGTAATACAAGAGAGAGTATTGAGTAATGCTTGCTGGACATTGCCTGCACGCCCTGCCCATCCATTGACCGTCATCTCAAGGAAATATATTTTTTTATGCAAATCCGCCCAAAACAAGGCTATAAAACCACTCAAGATTAAAGCCCCTATATACACAACATTGGTAAGATCGAAAAATGCTCACAAATTTACATGTAACTTATACAGTTTGAAGATGGTTATGGTAGAAACCTCGCCCTGAAATATCTCCGTCTAAAATGCTGTATTATTGGAGAAAAGGGTGAAGAAATAGTTTACGTCTCACCCCCTAGATCTGAACGATTTTTCGGAACAATTCGTTGAATGCTGCATTTTCGCGAAACAAATGAAGCGGTTTTTCACGATTTTTTCGAGACTCGTTTGGCGGATTGAGCTGACGTTTTAACAGGTGTGCTATTTCATGCATATGTTGGATCAGACAACGACGTACCGGTATGGATGTTATTCTTTGACCTCGACCAATGTTGTGTTATCCATTTAAAGGGCGAAGGAAAGTTAAGGAGATAGAGAGGGACTCAGGAAGGCTGGAGGTAGGAATTGACATTCCTCTTAAAAAGGGCAGGATTGTTATAGGCTGGGGGAAAAACATGAACCAGGAGGGGAATTCCAGAGAGAGAGAGGCTGAACGAGGGAAGAAGCTGTTCTGATACCTCTTTGTTCTATAACGTGGGATAGAACTGATAGAGTATACAGGTGAGATTACATCCCTCCATCAAAGGCGCCAGGTAGCGGCGGCAACTGTCCTGTATAAGATGCACACAAGCGTGTGCCCTCCTGACCTAAAAGCTTTATTACCACAGACTTATGTCATTCGCAGAGCTACCTGCTCCAGTCTCTCCATGCTGTCACGATGCCCACCTCCAGGACTGGCCCTGCCGGCAGAACGTTCATCCATTGTGCGGTTCAAGTCTGGAACAGTCTACCAAATGAAGTAGTTGGTGACGTTCATGACTTGCCGTGACATCCCATCTTCCAAGAACAGAGTGTACAGGCACCTTACTCATCTCACTGGCACGATGCTCTTGAACTCTTGACTCTAGAAGTGTCTAAGCTCCTGTGAACCATCGATTGGGCCGTCTGGGTTGTTTTATAGTGCCCTTGTGTCTAATTTAGTTCTGGACTTCTCTGGTCTGTCCCCATGGGCTATTGTTCACTAAAAAGATGCCGCAAGACGTATAGTAGGCGTAGAATCACCTATGTGGGGATTCTAAAGAGAAACACGTGTCTGGATGTCACCGATGCGTCTGGATGCCTACTACAATCTGCTACGCTGGCCGCAGACAGGCTGTTGTGGGGAAAATACCACCGTGGACCTTCGTAGGCATTAGATGCTCCTTGGACATAATGGATCAATGATTGCGATTTCACCGGGACTTGAAAATCCTTGCATCTGCAAGTTATCTAGAATTCCCGAGTCAATCCCTTTTTCCCTCTATTTTGCTTGGAAGTAAAGCTGTAAGACATGCTGCAGTTGTAGCAGGATTTAGAACTAATCCACGGGGATATACGACGACTCACTGAGAGAAAGAGGAGGAGGGGCAGGCAAGGAAGGGGAAAGAGAGAGGGGGAGAGGTGGGGAAGAGATGGGGGAGGGAGATACACGGGGAGAGGGAGAGAGAGAGAGAGGGAGAGAGAGAGAGAGAGACGGGGAGAGAGTGATAGAGAGAGATGCGGGGGGCGAGAGAGAGGGCCGGAGAGGGGGAGAGAGAGGGGGGGGAGGGGCGGGGAGAGTGATAGAGAGAGATGAGGAGTGAGAGGGAGAGAGAGAGAGAGACAGGGGAGATAGAGGGAGAGAGAGAGGCTGTGAAGAGAGTGAGGGAGATACAGGTAGGAGAGAGGGAGGGAGAAAGAGGCAGGGAGAGAGAAAGAGGGAAAAAAGGGACGGGAAGAGAGTGATAGAGAGAGGGGTGGGGAAGGGAGTGAGGGAGACAGAGGCGGGAAAGAGTGAGGGAGAGAGAGAGAGGAGGGAGAGGGGAGAGAAAGAGAGAGAGTGAGGGTGAGAGGAGAGGCTGATGATAGAGAGGGAGTCTGCCTGCCAGCCTGTCTGTCTATCTGTCAGAAGAGCGAAGGAGAGAGAGAGAGAGAGTAAGAGGAAAAGGAGGAGGATGAGGATGAGGGGAGAGAGAGAGGCAGAGGCAGAAAAATAGTCATGAAAAAACACCCGACCGTTTGAATGGGGGTTGTCGTGGGAGTGTGCAGCGAGACGGGCAATTATGGACATTACTATGAGGGGGCGCCAGATCGCTCAGGAAAACCATGGCTCCCTCCCACTGCCACGGTTCCTGAAAGGAAATCAATAGCCAAGGCCTGCCACTCTCCCTCCTCAACATACAGCGGAGAATGAATCGGCCATGCGGGGCGAAAAATGCCAAGACGATTCTGCCTTTGAGAAAGGTCCTGCCGGGATCGAAACGTCAGGCCCTCCTAACTTTTGGACAGCCAAATGAATTACAACAGCAGAAACAACAGCAGCAGCAGCAGCATGCACCAAAAAAAGACAACGGCAACCAGCCCAAACAATCACGAACAATAACAGCAGAAACTAGACACCGACAGGACGAACCCCGTCATCAAATCGTGCCATTGTTTTCGCATAATCTGACAAGCTCCGATCACCGATCACAATAATGTCATTGCACTGCGCGGTGCAAGTGAGCTCGTATCCGCTTGATGAGTGTGATAAACCGCCCCACCTGGATGGGGAAAAAGACAACATCAACAACATACGCCACTCCAATGACGTTGGAATGGTTATGGAAGCTCGTGATCGTAGCAGGCGATAATACCCATGGCTGCTACACGAGACATCAATCATATACAATCACCTTTCGTCCCCCGACCCAAGTGGCTGAAATGCAATGCCGAGCTGATGCAGGAAACTGAACGGGGATATGGCGTTAGTACGACCTGCTTAGTACGGTACAGGGGTGTATGATATAATAGTGCAACTACCCCCACGGCCCAATAATCGTGTGTCTAGTGTCTACTCCCAGAAGTTTACGTGTGCCAAGACGTGCAAACACTTTTGTGTGGTGCTGAAAGGAATTGACCTGACTGTACTTTTCCGGACAATACTTTGTGAGGGTTAGTATGTTGTTAAACAGGCATGTGGCCTGCTCTACATAATGAGGATGAAGGGGTATGAGGAGGAGGAGGAGCAGGAGCAGGATCAGGAGGAGCAGGAGGAGGAGGAACAGGGTGAGGGGAAGGAGGAGGAGGAA